>VZTG01004376.1:218375-497120 GCA_013397845.1 Melanocharis versteri | reverse complement strand
TTTTTTTTTTTTTTGCATAACTTTGGTATAACTTCAAGTTCTATCTTTCAGGTAGTGTGTATCAGTCCTTCTCAAAGACTTTAAAATTACCTCCTCTTCTTCCTTTTCAAATATTGTATGTAGAAACATAGAATGGTTTGGGTTGGAAGGGACTTTAAAGATCATCTAGTGTCATCCTGTTTTGCCCCCCTCCCTCACCTCACCATGGGCAGGCACATCTTCCATTAGACCAGGTTGCTCAGAGCCCTATCCAAAGTGGCCTTGAACACTTCCAGGGATGGGGCATCCATAACTTCTTTTGGCAACCCCTTCTGGTACCTCACTACCCTCACAGTAAATGATTTCTTTCTAATATCTTATCTAAACCTACCCTCTTCCAGTTTACAGCCACTCCCCCTTGTCCTATCACTATATACTCTTGTAAAAGTGCCTCTCTGTCTTTCTTGTAGGCCCTTTTTAGGTACTGGAAGGCTGCTATAAGGTCTCCCTGGAGCCGTCTCTTCAAGCTGATCAATCCCAACTCTCCCAGCCTATCTTCATGGGAGAGGTGCTCCAGACCTCTACTCATCTTCATGGTCCTCCTCCGGACTTGCTTCAATGGGTCCACGTCCTTCTTATGTTGGATGCCCCAGAACTGGACACAGCTCTCCAAGTGGGGTCTGATGAGAGCAAAGTAGAGGGGCAGAATCACCTCCCTCAATCTGCTAGTCACATTTTTGATGCAGCCCAGAATATGATTGGCTGTCACAAATCACCTCCTTATTTTCCACGTGCCCTAGCATAGTTTCCAGGAGAAAACATCTGCTCCATGATCTTTTCAGGCACTGAGATAAGACTGACTGCCCTGGAGCTCTCTGAGCCTTTCTTTTTTCAATTTTAAAAATGGTTTTAAAATGGTTTTAAAATTATGTTTCCTCTTTTCCAGTCAATGAGAACTTCACTGGACTGCCATGACTTCTCAAATATGATGGACAGTGGCTTATCCACTTCCTTCACCAGTTCTGTCAGGACCTGCAGATGCCTCTCATCAGGTTCCTTGTACTTGTTCACCTTCAGGTTCCTTAAATTGTCTCAAACCTGTACTGCTCCTAGAGTGGGAGCTTCTTCATTCTCCCAGTCCTTGCATTTGCCTTCTGCAACTCAGGCACTGTGGCTGAAACAATTGCTGGGGGAGACTGAGGCAAAAAAATCCCCCCACATTGATTATCTCAGCCTTCTCCATGTCCTCTGTTACCAGGTCTCACATTTCCTTCCAGAGAGCACCCACATTTTTTCTAATCTTCCTTGTATCACCGATGTACCCATAGAAGCTTTTGTTGTTTCTCTTGATGTCCCTGGCCAGATTTAATTCTGTCAGGGCTTTAGCATTCCTTACCTGATCCCTGTCTGCTTGGACAATTTCTCCGTTTCCCTCAAAGGCTACCTTTCTTTTTTTTACATCCACTGTAGGTTTCTTTTTTGTTTTATTATTACATTTAGTACAAACTCTTCCAGAAATTGTGCTGTAAATGGTTTCTTTTTACTATTTTCATGGGAGAATAAAAAATGTCTTTATAAAGCTTATATTTTGTTTTCCCTCTGTTCTTCAATAAAATCAGCTCCACAATACTTTAACCCCAAAAATATTCTGAAGATGAGTTCTCTTAAGAACTTAATACCCAAAGCCAGATCCTTGTCAGGTGACATAAATTTGAACACATCTGCACATATGCCTGCCCTACCCATATCACAGGCTTTCATGTTATGTATCTACTTCAAAAACAAAGTCACAGCAGAAAGTGACAGAAGATGTCTTCTGCAGTATATGTATGTCTCTGAAGTCAATCTAGAAAAAAATGTCAACTAATCACTGGAATACTGAAAAAAAAGAAAAGGAAAATATCTAGCATGTTAATTGATTAGTATTTTTAACTTTAAAAAAATATTCAGCAATGTTAGTTACACTTGTGCAACTGCAAATGCCCTTCAGAACAGCTATATCAGTATTACACAAAGAGAAGACATTTCCAGAAATACTTGGTTCAAATTAGGGTAATTTTGGTTTTGAGCTTTTCAATATCTAAGCATATCTGAGTCAAGATAAAACTTACACTAATATGTCCTGGATAGACTAGAATCCAGCATCAACACACAGGTGTACTTATGTCCTCCCTCCAGTCAAGGAATAAGGTAAGATGCTCACATCCAATTTTCATGTTTATATATTGTAAACATGGAGCAGTATAAATAATAGGGAGGAGTCATCTGCTCTCCATATCATATTAAAATTGCAACATCAATGAAAAAGAGAAATTTAAAAAGAATTAACCAAATGGTTTAAGAGAAGAATGACATTAAAGAGTTGCTATGGTACCTTTAAAAATGGACATAGAAATTCCTGCTATATTCAATGTTCAGTGACAATTCCAACATTTAGATAGAAGTTACACGAACAGTAAGACCTAGTGCAGCAGAATGGGAATTTGTGTATAGTTGGGTTTGACATGTTTGTATCAAATTATTTCTGCCCATTATGTTGATAATTCAAATTTATGCTGGTTAAACTGCTGAAAACTACAATACTTTAAAAATCAGCTTTTTTTTCAAGAAAGATGAAAGAGATTTTTTTTGTCTTTTTTTTTAAAGTCTGAAACTGCTGAACTAAAGATTAGTTAATTTTTCTGTAAAATAAAGTGAGGATATCTTCAGCAGAAATGAAATTAATTTAATCTTTGTACTATCTCATGTTTATGCAGTCAGAATACAATAAAAACCTGTTTATTTTTTGCAAATTCACATATAGTGATAAGTAGCCATGTTCATGTCTCTTTGAATAGAAATTAGAACATGTATTAGAATAAATAATGGCAAACAGAAATCTACCCTTAGCTATGGGTTGTGCAAGGTTATTTTAGCATATAGTGCCTCTGAGAGTTCTAGATCATTGCCAAAAAATTCTGCATGTTCAAGTTAATTAATGGGTACCAAGTTTAATGGAAGACGACAGCCAGATTTGAGGAGAGAACTATGCCATTAGCCTAATTTAATTTGGAGATCAGGATTAAAAGAAAATGAAGAAACTTTAGATTAAGAAAATTGTTTTTATTTTTTAAAAATATTTGGTATGAGTGCATTATTCAAAGCATTAATAGAGTCTTAAAGACACTTTGAAGATTTTAATATCTCATTTACATTTTCAGCCATTTATTTTAAACTGATTTGTCTGTCTTTGAAAGTGATTAATACATGGAGCCTAGACACACTGACTAAATGAAAAAAAAAATTCCCCTTAGGAACACTTCACTGAAAACATTGTCCTAGTTACTAAAATAATAATTATAGTGAAAGTTTCTGGAGATAAAATTATATCAAAATATGCCTCTGAGCTCAAAACTTATTTAATCAAGCTAAAATTCAGCTTGACCCAAAATTTATTGAACCAAGCTATGTGTTTACAGAGCTCTTTGTTTGAAGAAAAAATAGCTTGATAATAAATCTGAGAAGGAAAATAGGAATACATTCCATATAGGAAAGGTCTTTTACATTATTTTTTTTTAAATCATTTTTTACATACATATTCTGTCTACAGTGAGGTTTTATTCTGATCTGAAGCACACTTATAAGATAGAAGAAATGATAATATTTCCCAGAGTTGCATTCTTTTTAATTAAATTTGCATTCCACCTATCTGTGATAGATGAGTAGGCCCTTGACAGGAGATTAAAGTTAAATGATGCCCCTTACCCAGCATTTAGTTACTTTCTTATGTGAATTTGTGAATTTCTTGGGCAATAACTTTAAATTTAAAAAATGACAAATGTATGTATCTGTGTGTGCATGTGTACACGCATTTAATAAACAGCAAAAGTGTAGTTTGCACTAAATTGTCCCTAAATTTGAATCCTAAGTTTATTTCTAACTGCCTGAGGGCATTTTGCCCCTCTTGCATTTTAAATACTAAATATCTGCTTAGTCTGGACCTTCAACATGGTTATTGTCATCCAAGCTCTTACTTCTTTATATTAGGTCATATGTTTTTAGTTCCCCCACCCCAAATTTAATTGATTTATTATAAAAGTATTGCATTAAAATAATATTAATATTACATTAAAATAATTTTTAGGCACAATATGGTTTCATGTTTCCCGGTAATTGCCCACATATTTTAGAGTGAAACTATAGCATGTTAGCAAACTTTTCTTAGATGATACGCTCCTGGTAGTTGGAATCATAACTGAAACTGCATTTCTGAAAATCTATACTGAAATTTCCATTGAAATTTGTTATAATTTCCCAAACAGGATTTTAGAAGTTGTGGCTAGAACCATAATGCCTACCTAATGGATCATGAAAATAAAAAAAAAAAATATAGAGAGCTTCATTAACCCATTGCTTTACAGCGACAATTCCAGAAGTGTGCTGTACCATATGGCTGAAAAATAAAGAAATTAAATGACAGCTGTTTATCCATTGAGATAAGAACATGACAGAAAAGACTTTTTTTTGTCTTCAGTATATATCTTTGTCTCAGGCTTATGTCCCTAATATTATTAACTTAGTAGATATAGCATACGTATTGTGGTAGATGAACTACCAGTAAGGTATAGAAATTGTGGAGAGGTACAAATTGTGCAGATGGGGGTACTAAGGAAAGAAATCAAGGACATCAGGCAAATCCAGGGAGAGAAGTAAAGCTGATGTGTGTATTTTATTGCATGGTTGGTTAATAATTTGCTAATGGTTGATACAGTGATCTGAATCTTTCTTGCATCTCCCCCATTCCTTGCTCACAACTGTCCTCTCCAGCTCTTACACTCCAGCATTAGAGATCCCATATGAATTCATTTCATTCAGTAGAAAGGGATCTCACAGCAGCTTTATGCTGTAAATGTAAAGAGGAAATTTAGAGCTTAGCTCAGTTCTTTTCCTTCACTGAAAAATTTTTTCCCCATTCTTTGTGCAATTACAATATTGGTGGAAGTCTTGCCTCCCCTTACCTGTATGAAAAAAGCTCATTTTTTCATTTCTCAATCTATAGCCCTTATTCTCCTGAGCAGTCCCATTAGCTTTATGAAGAAGATAAAATGGAAGAGCAGTATGATGAATTGCAGTTCCTATCTTCCTTTATCCTATCTTCCTGTAGTACAAGTATGCTTGTAATACATGCATTTTTTTAAGCCATGTGTCATTCTCAAGCACATACTGTATATTTGACTAATATAAAATATTTGCCACACAGAGAAAGCCTCTTCTGACAGTTTACTTACTGTCTCACCTCATTCTTTCCACAGCATCACACTTTGATAGTTTATTTCCAAACTGGGGTGTGGGCAAAGCGGAAAGAAAGAAAAAAGTGAAACAAAAGAATTCAAAGGAGACAATATTCCACCTTTTTATTCTCTTCCAAAAAAGGATCAAAACTAATTTAATTATGTAATTTCTGCACTTCTCATCAGATAACGAATTTAGGAGTTGTGAAGATGATGAACTTTTTCCATATAAAAAGAACTATGTTGTCTGGTCCATGGCATGTTTCAACACAAATATTGCTTTCAGCCTCACTGAAATAATCTTGTGTTCTGCCTACCCCTGTGGCTCCTTATTCAACACTAAGTTTGACTAAAATAAATGACAGTGAGTTGTTTGAAGTTTCCACCATGTGGAATTCTTTGCTCCATAGACATTTACTCTGAAGGATTTACTCCTGTAACAGGCCTGTTTCTGCATTACTTTGATGGTGAATAGTAAGCAAAGAAGCAAAAAATCTCTTTTTTTCAGGACTAGCGGCTCAATACTGCATGCACATATTGGAAAATACATTTGAAAAAACAGAATTATTACCTGTGCAGACAGCACTACTATCAGTGTTGTCTTCTATGAGTTAGTGAATGAAAAATAGTCTTGAGACCTTAGAGAAAGTGGAGTAAATGTTTTTCCTTGTTTTTTTAATAGAAAAAGAATTTTAGTTCCGCTCTTAGTCAACACATGGTTCATAATCCAGGGGAATCTTAATTTTTGCTGAGCTGTATTTATTTTTCAGGTGTTTAGATGTGATACCAGACTTCATCAGCACTACTCTTATGAAACATGTTCTTCTCTTTGAATACATCCTTATACCATGACTCCTCTCCATCAGGAGAAAGAGCAGGTGAAATAACTGTCCCTTTTCTATTTTCTTGTTCACTTAATGTAATAGAAGTTTTGATGCTTTGACATAAATATCCTCAGAGCTACAAGGCTTAATTTCTCCAGACTCTTTATTCTTTCAGGAATTCTAAATTAAACTCCAGATTTTCTTCATTTGTTTTGTTTCTTGGAGAATCAAAGCACATGGATCTGACATCATAAATAACACTGCATCACCCTAATAGCTCAGTTGTCTAAAGCATGCTGGTCATAATGCCATGGTGTGGGTTCAATCCCTGTACGATCCTTGTGGGTCTCTTCCAACTCAGAATATTCTGTGAATCTGAAATTAGGACCCACATGGGCTACTAAACATGGGAGTTTGGAATTACATTTTATGAGAAAGAGCTGCAACCTAACTCCCCAGATATAATTCTGAAATCGACTTCAATGGGATGATTTAAGGTACGTGGGAAAAGTTTCCAATAATTAGTGCACTATCCATGTGCTGGCATAGAGACAACAAATCATGACTGAACAAATTTGTTTCTGGATAATTACGTGCCCTTTGCCCTGATGATATTTTCAATGGGATGAGAAAACTGGATGGATCTGATGTTTTGTGGATGTGTTTGGGAGAAATGCACTAGACATTTTACCTAGACTACCTGAATTTGGCTTCAGACTTTGTTCCAGTGTGAAACAGTTCTAACTATGGGTATTGAAAGAGACCGGCTGAGAGGGACCAATCTGATTTTTCTTTGTGCCTCAACACGCGTTACACACGGTGTGAAGAGTTTCTCCAGGGGCTGCCCCGTGCGGGGAGCGCTGTCCCCGGGGAGGCTTCGCCCTCAGCCGAGCAGGGCACAGAAAGCTTCCGCCACCGGGCTGCGAGCGAGCGCCCCGTGCCGGCGGGGCAGATCCCCGGGTGCCCGGGAAAAATGCCCAGGAAATCGGGCTGCGGGAGGGGCTTTAGCACATAAAAGCAGTGAACTGCACCACAACCCGGGGTCGTTTCATTTGGGTTTCTTGAAGGGGAGAGAGGGGCGGCTCGTCCGGAGGGCCAGCTCAGTCCCACCCTCTCTCCCCCTCGCCTTTTTCTCCCTGCGGTTCTGCTTCTTCCCTGGCTGCCTTCCCTGTCCGCACGTGTCCTGCCCGGCTTCGCCGCTTCCCCGGGGCAGCTCGACCCCAGGGCGCCCCAGGGCTCCGCTGTTCCCGACGGAGCCGCCGCCGCCGCCCGCAGCCGCCGCGCCCCGACCCGAGAGCCGCAGCTGCTCCGGGAGCGCGGCCGTGGGCACGGCAGCCTGCTCTGTTCTCCGGCGGCAGCAGGGACACGGAACCCGCTCTGTTCTCCGGCGGCAGGAGGGACACGGAACCCGCTCTGTTCTCCGCCGGCAGGAGGGACACGCAGCCGGCTGCCGTTTGGAATTCGCGCCCCGCAGCCCCGCAGCCCCATCGCAGCCTGCGGCACACACACTCCGTCTGCCGAGCTGGCGTCGACAGCGCGCCCGGGGCACAGCGGGGTCCCGGTGTTCTGTTTCTCTCTCCGTCTCTCTTTTTCCCTCTCTGCTCTCTTTTCTATCCCCCGTAGGCAGGATCACTTACCCTTCTTTATCAATAAACAGTTCTCAGGTAAAATATTGCCGCGTTTGCATCTTTTTTTGTCCGAGAAATCTATCAAAAAGCTCCCCGACTCCCCTTTTACAGTGGGACGGGACACCTGCTCAAGAATATTTGTTGTAAACATACTTGTCTTCTTATGTATGGCTGGAAGATTGCTAATTTGAAACAGAATTCTATATTTGTAGTACAGATAAAATGATTCTAGAATGTTGAGAACACTTTAAAAAGTATTAGTATTAAATTTCTCATTGTCAAATTTGAAGCCTGACCAGCTTTGGTTAATATTTTTTGATTCCATAGAAGTTTGACTATTTCTAAAGTTCTTGGTATGGCAATGGGCACTACCTTCCTGGTAACCCATGTGTCATGCAACTGAATGAAGTTCAGCTCTTTCTAAAGTGGCCGACTCCATGTGAATTCCTTGATTGCACTGATGTTTGTAGTTTTTAGTAGCCTACATTTAACATGGTAGATTTATCTATGACTTGTTCAGCTGAATCCTTACAGAGAAATTATATATATATATATATTTTAAATTAAGCTGGAACTTCTATTGGTCTGCTGCATTGTCTTAGGTCGTTTTTTGTGTATTATGTAAAATATGATCTTTCAAAGTGTTGTAAATACACCCACCATCTGTGAACTTCATCATAGGCAGGACTTAGCAATTTTCAAGCAATAAGTAAACTATTTTTGTCTTATTTTGTAGTACTGCAGCCAATTTAAGTTTGAACTTTTTTTAATAGCTGAAATGATGCTGCTTTTTCACTGCCTATTCACATGGGAGACACAAACCAAATTGGAAATACTCAGCTACAAATGCAACAACCTGTGAAGTTGCAGAAGGGATTTATATGTACTTAAGAGAAGATCCTGTGCTATAGTTTCTTATGCCACCGGTAGCATGGCATCTGCTATTTTCATGGCTTTTCCATCTTTAAGCTTTAGTTTTGAGTAAAAGACATTTAGGGAAGTTTTAATACACATTAATTCACCCAGTATATCCAAGGACATAGTGGGAGCAATACATAGTGGTCATTATTGTATTCTAAGTTAACTTTTACTTTTTGCATAACTGTGGTTCTTCAAGTTGGTTGGTTGAAGTGTTGTTTAAAGGGTTTTTACAGGATAAAGTTTTTACAGGATAAAGCTACTTCAATATACTCCCTTGTAGAGTTGAGCCATTACAGTTTATCTCTTGTTCTCAAATATAGTCTCTTTATGTCTTGAGTGACTTCTGGCTGTCAATTTATTTTCTGTTAATTCTTTCAGTGGTGCTGAACAGTGTATTTTCTATGGTATCTGAAGGAATAGTCTTAAAAAAAAGCTGTTCATTTCCAAGCAATCTAGACATTTATTGCCTCATGCACATTATTTTTATCAAGATACTGGTTCAAGAATATTTTCAGTAGCATCAATGAAGCTCATAAAACTGGTTTTAAGCCCCAATGAAGCTCATAACACTCATGAGTTAATAAGCTTATTTTAGTGATTATTATTGGTTATTTCATAGTCTAAGTACTGTATTTTGGTGAGTAACTACTGAATCAACTAATAGTTGTCAACGAACATTTGACAACTGTTATGACATCTCTGGCAGTAACTGAATAGTTGTGCATGAAATGTCATTAATAAAATTAGTATATCTGTGTGCCAATTTCCTTATCTTGTTTGTTTTTGTTCAATATATTGAATGGTAGGGAAAAATCCTATTATTTCAAGCAAGCAAGTAAAACTTAAAGAAAGCAGAAAACCATCAAACAGCTTTCAGACAAGCAAGTAGACTTAGAAGGTTCTGAGAGCAAAATGCTGTCCACCTAATATGACTTGGGAAGAACCTTTATACATAGACAAGGATATATATATATCAAGAAATAATAAACTAAAAATAAACCAAAAGGAAAAGGACAACTCTATTCTCCCTGTATGCGTATACTAAGTGAAGAGAAATTAATTTGTTTTAATAATGATGAAATTAGTAGTGTATATTGTTATCAGTCACAAAAACAATATTATCTCTGCAGTACTTTTTTTTTGCTCTTAAGTGTTGCCTACTTTTACATGCCTTCATTTTTATTCTACATGGCTATGAAAACAGTAATCCTAGTTCTCTGATTTACTCTCTTGGTGTAGGTAGTGTGTCCTGTATTTGTGTTGTAAGGAGTCCACCGCTTGAAGAAACTGGAGCTGACAAAGGCATTCCTCATTCCCCATCTGAATGGACTTTCGTTTAAGAAAACAGGGAAATTTATGAAGAACTCTGTGTGTGTCTGTGTGTCTGTACCCTCAAACCTCCAATGAAAATATGCTTTATGCCTTCTAAATGCCTGTGTTTTCAGTGAGACGTGAAAGTGTTAGATGGGGAAGGCTTAGACACAGAATTACTGGCTGGAAAGGACCCCTGGTTCACTCAAATCTTCTTATGGGCAAAAGAGGAACATGGAAACACTCTTTACAAGACAGTCAGATAATTAGTTTGTAGTCCAATTGTTCAGGGCTTCTCTGCTCTGTTGTCCTTAAATTTGGTTTTAAGTGAATGCTTAAGACTGCATTCCAGTAGTGACCAAGAATCATTATTTTACAAAATACTCTCTGGGATTAAGAAGATTTGCTATGTCAGCTATTTTTTAAAGAAGGAAAAGAAACCAGTGATTTATTGACTTGATTTTTCTGAGGAATATTGCTTCATGTCAACGTTCTTACAGCCACAAAAATGAGTGCATGTACAGCATGAATACAATTGTGTGAACAATAGTATTCAATAATGAAATGCTCACAAACCACTGTTGTATCACCTAGATTCAAAGTATTATAAGAAAGATGGGGGTGACTTTTTAGTGAGGCCTATAGCAACGGGACAAGAGGTAATGGCTTGTCACACAAAGAATTGTCTCCTGATATTGAAACAATGTCTATAAAGTTCATGACTCAACAGGATAATAATTTTTTTCAATTTCTGTTGGCACTGCTATGACAAACCCACAGTTTTACCATCCCAAGGTTATGCCTGAGATGCCTACTGTGACTGTTCCCTGATTTTCAGAAAGTGTATTTAATTTCACATTTCCTGATTTCTTCAGTGGCACTGCAAATGAAGTGTGGAAAGAACATCAGAAATAGTTATCTATAATTGCACAACAATTACATGAGGTGACATTTCTTACAGTGTGCGACATATGTGAAATTTCTTTAGGCATTCTGTAATGTGATTTCCTTTTTTTTTAGTGGATTCAATATGAACTGTGATACTATTAATGTGTTCTGTTATTAAAAGTTATTAAAAGGACAAAGCAGTAATCTTACTTAACATCTCCAATTTACTTTGATAATGTAATTTTACATTACAGGGATTGCAGAGTTGCATGATGTCTCACTTGCTCATAGGCTACGACTCTTGTCACCTTTCTTAAAGAGAAAGTAAATTCTTAACAGTTTTTTTCCAGGCCTCTAATTTAAATGAAAAGTAATTTCTGTTACTGGAAGAATATAGACTAGGGCTCATAATTGGAGAGTTGCAGCTGAGGGAAGATGTCTGATTTGAGACAATGCTACAAAAAGGGTGCTGTATTCTGCTGTTACTTTTGATGCCTGAGACAAAGATGTTTTTCTCCCATTCTTAAATAGTTTCATTTTTTTTCCACACAAGGATGAGGTTGTTGATTTAATCCTGCAAGAAAACCTCAGTTATAACATTCTATAACTTCATTTTGAGAGAATCAAAATTCAAAAGGCATTAGGTGCTGTTAAAGTGAATGTGAAATTTCCAGGACTCTTGTGATGATTTATTATTTTCTTTGAAATAGATTGGAGACCATGTTGATAGACTTACTCTTGTGGTATGACTTTTCATAGCAAGAGCATACATTTGTCTTTCAAATGATACAACAGATTACTGCTCCTATTTTTGCAGTAAAATTACAGATTATTTTATGAGAATCCCAGGAGCTGGGAGTGACAGGAAAAATGCAGTCCACTATTTCTGATAATATTTATTACCTTTAGTCATTATTATCCACTGTGCTAATCTTTGAGGAAGTAATAAAATAAATAATCTTCTTCTGTTCTTTAAAATATGTGAAGCTGCTGTTAGTTATTAAACAGCAGTTAAAGAGATGTTAGAATATTTTGACAGCAGAGCAGCAAGGGAGAAACAAATTAGAAAATAATCACGAGTCTGAATGAGCAGCAAAAGATGTTGTGCCTGTCATGAATGGCAGGTGATGCTTAAAGAAGTTGCATGGCTTGTCTGTGTTTAGAAAAAAGTACCTGCACAGAGAACAGAAAATTGCAGAAAGGCCTGTGCAAGAAATCCTCTGAGCATAGATTTTAAGGAAAATGGAGCACAACTTGCCCGGCTTGTTTCTCTTTACTCCAACTCTCTTTTTTTTTTTTCTCTCAAGTTTGAAAGGGATTAAACACTTCTGAAAACAAGGGTATTGAACAAGTCTATTTCCTTTCCTGCTGACCTCTGTTCTTCTAAAGTCTCTGTCATATAACCAGTGTGACAATATCCAAGCATGGTGATACAGTGAAAGTTGCTAGATGTATTTTTACCACACATTTGACAACCTAATTTTTCTGGGTTAATCATTCCTGTCCACTTGACATGAATTTCCACCCACTCAAAGGGTGGCCTGAGCTAATTTAGCATAGGTGAAGTAGCAGAAATCTTCAGTGAGTCTGGGGCATAGGAGGTCAGAGGGAGAGAGAAAGCCAGATGAGCAGCTGCTACAATAAGAGTAGAGGTGTCAGGTGCCCCAGGTGGTGGCCAGTCTTTTTGCACCTCTAACGAGTGCCCACACGACAGCAGGACACCATCCGGGTGAGAGCACAAACGGACAGTTCTGCATGACAGTACTAAATAAATAGTTTTACTACATTTTTCTATAGCAAACAGATAATTTACCTGAAGCTAAATATCCCTGGCCAGTGTATTGTTTTTTTAGTTTTGTTTCTCTAACTAATTTGCATCACCAAATACCTAAATGGTTTGGAAGAATGCCGCATTAACAGCATTCACATTTCGGTGCGTTTGGAGTTCTTCTGTGTTTCTCTCCCCTCTGTCCCATTCTTTGTTATGCCTGTGCATATAGAAGCCTTATGATATGCTGGGGAAGAAAATTCTCTGCCTCATCCTCTCCTAATCCCTCATTACTGGATCTGAAATAAATCACACTTTGTTTAATCACCAGATGGAGACAGCCTGTGCATCAGCTCTCCTGTGCAGATTCAGTTCAGAAGTTCAGAATTTGTTCTTCATGGAAAAGTCAAATCAGTAACTATCTGATAGGTAATTTTTTCTGTATTAAACCTAGGATTTAAAAAAAAGAAAAAAAAGTGATTTTGTAAATCACTTGCACTATATTTTCAGTTGTAGAAAAATAGTATGGATTCATTCTCCTTAGTGTGAAGCTTTCTTGTTTGCACTTTGCTTCCTAAGCAGATTATATTTAAAAGAAACTTTAAATATTTTTCTAGGTAAAGAAACATCTTTTGGATTACAGAGGAAAAAAAAATAAAAGGATCTGTCTATCAAAAATAACATTTATTTCAATTATGCTTTTCCTGTCCTCTCTAGAACTCTCAGTCTCTGATGAGCAGATATGAAAATTCCATCAAAATTTGAAATGACCTTTTGAACCTGAAATGCTGAAAATTAATAAAACATCTCTCTCTTCTCTGGCTGATACAATAAATGATATAATGCCAGTAAGGGGAGATTGTTTTGCAGAGTGATTTTGAGTTGGAAGGATTGCACTGCACTACCAAACACATTGTAGTTAGGGTGATCCTGTTGAAGTATGAATGGAGACATTTGTTAAACCAATATACACACAGGAGGATGAAATAGTGCAGTATTGCTTTCACAGGGTAGGCTTATCTTGTTTTTAATCATGCTGTTACATTCCTAGGGTAGATTCATTTTTTTTTCTAATATTATAATTAGAATTCTGTTCTCCTGTAATGATTTAATATTGTTTCTGTGTAAAAGTTTATATGTATAGTATTTTATAAAGTGTATAATCTCATGAGTAATTATTTGCTTAGTCTACCAGGTTTTAGATGAAAGTAACTGAAAGCTTTTTAATTTATTATTAGTTTTTTTTCTGTAAGGCTATGTGACCTGTATTTTTCCACAGAGCTTGCTCAACTGGAAAGTTTTGTTGATTAATTTTGTTCTGCATTTGTCCAGGTCTATTCCAGATTAACAGAAGATAAAAAGCAAGCATCTTTCTCAGCCTTCTAAAACGTATCCAAATGTCAAACATCAGTTTTGATTTTTAGGAAATCAGTGTAATAAAGGCTCTTGTGAGATCTTATAGAACGAGAAAATGTTCACTAAAATTAAAAATTCTTTGGGTCTTATCTTTTTGTCTCCAACTGACTGCAGACATTCTCACACATCTCTTCCCCTTTAGTTTAGATGTCTGTTTGTTTGTTTATTTGTTTTTTAGAAAAAGCTACACTTCAGTATTCATGACAATCTTGCTTGGGGAGGGGTCAGTCAGAAAGAGTGGCAGTGTTACAGAAACTCAACGCATATTTTTGAACTCTTGGATCAATTTTAGAAAATCAAGTGTGATTTTCAAATATCCCCCATAAATACTCATTTATAAGAAATTGATGGACCATGGATTTTGCCATTCTGGAAACTTGTTCTAGTTATACATATCTGAGATGCTACGATAGCTGCCATAGATAGAGAACACGGAAATACAGTAAGTACGGAAATATTTTTTATTTGTCCTATGCTGCCAAATTGATGAAAATTCCTTATCGGTACAGTAAGTCTCAAACAATAAAAAAGTATCTCCTGTGCTGGAAACTGCATTGCTGAAGCACATTGTTAACTTCAGTATCTTCACACGTTAACTTTCTCAAGCTTTGTACTTCATTAAGTGTCAAATGGGGCATTCAGGTGGATTTGAATTTTAACATTTTCTTCCTTGATATTTTAGTTCTATTAAGGAAAATAAAAGGCTGTGCTTTTCATTTAAGCTAATGCACCTTTATTATGCTGAAGTAATGTGTCAGTCTATCACTATTAATTCAACTGTATTTTTATATAAATTTCAAAAAGTATTATATGTTAGGCTACATCTTATTCAAACCAGAGTTTCACATAAATGACAATTGATTCAAAACTTTAAAAGAGTAAATGCAAAATCTGCTTGTTATACTACATATCAGTGATTTAAATGATGTTCAGTATTTTATTATGAATTTCAAACCAAGTTATTTGTGTCACAGTGATGCACTTTCTTGACAAATTTTATTCCTTGACATGCTTTTAAAATGAATTAAATCTTCCTAGGCTGGTAAAATCAATTTGTACTTCTGTGATTATGATTTCAAATAACTATGCTACTATATACCTTGATAACCTTGGAAAGAAAGTATATATAAATCTGCATGCTATGTTTCTATGCTAGTATTAAAAGGTCATGAAGACAACACTGTTTAATTATTAAAGTATAGAAGTTTAATTCAGATATAGAGCTGTGCAAATAAATCATTCATGATGTGTACTCTGATTGAAAATAATTTGTGTTGTCTATAATCCTATCCCATGTCTAGTGTATCATGATTCATTTGATGAAGTACTGCTGTTCTGTGTAAAATACTGAGAAATAATATTCAAGTAAAACACTTGAGTTTTGTTATCCCTCCCTTAGGGAACAGAAGTAATATCATATGGCAAACTTCCACTTGCATTGTTCAGAAATTCGCATAACCTTTAAAGTAAAGGAAAAAACCCTGCACCTTACGAAGCAATTTTAAACAAAAAATAATTAGAGTTGCATGTACTATGTGTACAGTTCCTTTGGAAGAACAAAAAGAGAGGCTAAATTCAACAGATGAATATATGTACTACAAATTTGAGTTCACAAATGTGTCACATGTTTTTAAAAATTACATGGAGTAAGATAAGTGCTCCATTCTAAATCATGGTGATTCAGGAAATCTACATGAGTGACTCTAACTGTAGTTTTTAGAAGATTCACATCAGAAGCATATGTAAGACCCTCTGCCATGACTGGGTATTTTTCCCACCAATTCTAGTGTCCTTTGGGAACAGAGACTTCCTGCATCCTTCTCATTCAGATTCTGCTTCCATGTAGAGTAGAAGAAAAGTGGTAGAGATACAAAGAAAACAAAAAGGAAAAGTATGTGTAATACTGGGGTTTATTCATTTCAGTGTCCATCTGAAGGTGGGTGTTTAACTGAAGTCCTGAATTTCTGACATCATTTTTAACAGCAATGTAATGTAAAACACGTAAGTGATATTTAATCAGGATGAAAGTCCTCCAAATAATTCAGGCTTTGTTTATGATTGAGGCAGAAAAATAATGCAGTTTCCAAGATCTCTTCCCATGAGGAAGTTTTAAATTCTTTTCTTGTGTGTGTGTGAAGAGACACTGCAGGTCTTTTGACTCGCCTGCTTAACACGTTCTCTGGGTCACTGGCATCTCTGTCTTTAGTCTTAAATGTATCATTCAACAAGCCTGTGCTTAAAACTTCACTTCAAAGAGGGTGAACTGTTGGAGGCTGAACTTGTAATACTTCATAATACATGAATCAATAAGATCTTTAACAAAATATGTCCCCATGAAAAACACACTGAATAATACAATAGGGAAAATTCAGGTCCGCATATTTTTTATTCTGTCTGGTACTTGTTTGCTAGCAATACAGAACCAACTGGAATCAGACACTCTCTGAAAAATCATTCTCCACCAAAACAACTTGAAATGTTTCAGAAGGTTGGTTTTGTCAACACCATTGGTTTCTGTGCCTGAATAAATGGGAATGAAACATGATAATTTACAGATATGAAATTGTGGAAAACAAAAAGATAAAAAAAGTCAAAGAGAAGAATCTGAGGGCAGTATTTCCCCTCTACATGTGTGCAACAGGTGTCATGGTCCTAAATTTTTACAGGATCACAGGATATTCTGAGTTGGAAGGGACACCCACATGGAATCCAGCCCTTAAGTGAATGGCCCATACGAGGATCAAAATCGCAACCTTTGTGATTTTAGCACCATGCTCCAATCAAGGTAATCTCAGGGGCCATAGTGGCCTTTCAGGTACTATGTGCCTATTATGACTTTCTTGGCAGCAATATTACAATATTACTGTGTTGCTCATCAACTGTTTTTTAGCATAAGGACAGAGCAAGCTTGTTTTATTAGAACAGAACAAACAGATCCCATCAATCAAGTACATATTGCTTTCAGGGAATTTGTATAAAGTGAAATCATACCAAAGCCAAAATCTATGTCGCAATTCATCACATTTGTTTAGATTCTGATGACTAATAACTTAGTGTCATAGTTACTTTCTGTACAGTAACAACCTTAATGGGATTCTAGAATGATTCATTGGTAACAGGAAAGAAAAATATATTCAGTGCATCAGATGGTATAGGTCAAAATTGCAAAATACTCTGCCTAAAAGATGTATTGATTTGTGAGGTTATTATTGGAGTTCATCTGAATTGTTTTACTGCTGGAGACCACTAAATTTCCTGTATGGTGAAAATTATAGGTGTTGTCCACTGTTTTCACCTTTAAAATGTCCATCAGCAAAATATTTTTCAGCATAGTTTATAAAGGGTTAGATGCAGGTGAAGAAAATAGCATCATCAGGATCACCATTCCTTTTAAGGCTTCCAGGAAATGTTTTGTAATGATACATATTTGATAAATTTGATTACCTTTCCTTCCCTATTAAGGATGTAGTATTGTTTAGGTGTCAGTATTTTTGAGAGGATCAGTATTTTGATTTCCACATTCTTAAGTCACCAGACGTTTCCAAAATATTCTAGGTCCCATTTTGAAGATAATAAAAGAGTGACTTAAAAATGAATTCCCCATCAATTTGTCCAATTGGGCTCCTTAGCTACATTTGAAAAATAAAACTTCACATCTAAATCATCTGGTGACCTTGGAAATTAGACATCTCATCACAGAGAAGTTGCAGTGTCATTTCATTCATGTATTAATATAGTGATATAAGATTATGGAAGTTCATTCTTTATATTTCTGCTTGACAGAAAGAGTTGAACTTCATTGTTCTGTACTTGTTTGTTAATTTATAAAAGGTTGTCAATTCTGCAAATTCTCACTTGGATTTCTCTACCCAGCAGGAAATGAAAAGGTAGTGCAATCAATATTCTAAGCTTACTTTTCTTTCCTTCTTTTCCTTGAGAAATACCCTTCAGTCTTCTTACCTATAATAAGCAGTAGCTGTGCCACAGCTCCTTAATGGTGCCATTCACATTTTAGGAGTGAGGATCCAGTGGAGGAGAGAGGAGGACAGCCAAAGTGTGCTTGAGGCATCCCAGTCAGCACCCCTATGAGCTACCTACACAAGCATGGGTACAGCCTGTGTGCCAATGTATTGGCTCCTATCTGTCTTTAAATCTGCTATCTGCTAATGCCCATATCTCATAACTCAGAGGCTCTGAATAATCACTCCCTGCCTATTATTTTCATAGCCATGGAACACGATGGTCAACATTTAGTACAAATATAGGCCCCTAGTATCACTTTAGATGCCAGGTTGACCTTCTGACTTTCAGGCAGCTCTCCATGAGGGTATGGATCTCATATTTGACTTTTGAAAGCAACCAGCATAGTTTATACATCAGATAATTTGAGTATTCAAAGTGCGTCTATTCTGGTTTTGCAGTATCTGAATCTCATATGAATTTTAAATCATTTTTGCATGTCTGCATAGAAGAGAACATTAAAGGTGAATGTACTTTAGATAGAAGAGAACATTAAAGGTGAATGTACTTTGGAGTGAGTCAGTGGAATAGTGGCATTTTCCATTTCTTTCTTAATATTGTATAACATTCCTTAACTGAGTCTTGTGTGATTCTAGTTCCCTCTTTTTTAATGCATGAAAAACAGATATTTGATGATTTATTATTGGCTTCTCCAGCCGTCATTCTGTTATTACTAAATTGTTGTTCCCCTATGTATTTTCTTTATATGGCCAAGCTTTAGTAGTGGGGGCTACAGGGGTGGCTTCTGTGAGAAGCTGCCAGAAGCTTCCCCCATGTCCAGCAGAGCCAATGCCAGACAGCTCCAAGATGGATGTGCTGCTGGCCAGGGCCGAGCCAACTGGAAATGGTTGTAGCACTTCAGTGATAACATATTTAAGAAGGAAAGTTATTGTGCAGATGTAATTGCAGCCAGAGAAGAGTGGGGCAAGAATATGTGAAAGGAACAGCTCTGCAGACCCACGGAGAGAAGGGCCCACAGTGGATCAGGTTTCCTGGTAGGACTTGTGAGCCTGTGGGGGACCCACCCTGGAACAGCCTGTCCTTGAAAGACTGCACTCCATGGAAGAGTGACCCGGAGTTTGTGGAGGACTGCTGCCTGTGGAATGGACTCATGTTGGAGAAGTTCATGGAAAACTATCACTTGTGGCAGGAACCCCATGTTGGAGCAGGGCAAGGACTCCCTGAGCAGCAGGAGAAAAAATGTGTGATGAACAGACCATAACCCCCATTCCCTGTTTCCCAGAGCTACTGGAGTAGGAGATAGAACTTGGGAAGAACGAAGGAGTGGGGGAATGTGTTTTTAAGGTCTCATTTTGCTTCTCATTATCCTGCTCTTATTTTGTTAGTAATGAAATTCAGTTAACATCCCCAAGTTAAGTCTGTTTTGCCAGTGATGCTAGTCAGTGAGTAATCTCTGCCCGTCCTTAACTCATGCACTTCAGTTATATTTTCTCTCCCCTGTCCAGCTGTGGAGGAGAGTGTTAGAGCAGCTTTGGTGGGTGCCTGGCATCCAGCCAGGGTCGACCCACTACATCCTACTTCTCACATGTTAAATGACAAAAATAAGAATAAATACTAGATTTTCCTCGTGGTTTAAAATTTATTTCAATATAAATTCTCTGGTGTAGTTTATGTAAATGGGGCATTCACCCATGTTCTTATTTCTTTTTCTTCACAGTTCCATTTTCCATGTTTTTTATTGCAGTGTAATTTTTCTAATGTTTACTACTTTTTCTTTCACAAAACATCTGAGGTGCTTATATAAGCATTATCATATACCAGTATCTTAATTTAAACACAGGAATCTGTGTCACATTCTGGTTTTGGTTTTCTTTTTCCACACGTATGCACAGAAAAAATACATGTATATATGGGAAGAATAAATCTTTAATCTCGGAATTTGTGTTTTACATGATTCTTTGGAACATTGTGGTCATGTTATATTGCATAATTTCCTTGCTGAATTTCCAGTGTTCATGTTGGGGATGTCCCGTGCAGGGCAAGAAGTTGGACTTGATGATCCTTGTGGGCCCTACAAACTTGGGATTTCTATGATTGTTTGATTTTATATGTTGTCCAGTGGCTGGATTTTCTGCCAGTTTTATATTTCCAGAAGAAGAAGTAGAGAGATGTCATCAGTAGTTGTGGAGTGCGGTAGAAATGTTTCTAGAACTATGTTTTATGTTTGCAGATCACTATCAAATTTCTTCTCTGATACAGAGGAAAAATCCCTTTTTCTCACTGTGTCATACCCACAGTTTCTCACTAGATGATAGAACTTGGATTTATTAGTCAAAATACATTTTTATTCAGTTTTGGCATTAGTTTTCCAATGCTTTTTTTTTTTTTTTTTTTTTTTTTTTCTTTTAGTGACTGAAAGAACCCAAACCTAACTAGTTGCACTTTTTACTTGCCTTTTTAAGTTTAGTGAAAAAAAAATTCCTTTATGACACCCTTTCCCCTTTTCAAGTTTCATGTGAAAAAAAAAAAAAAAAAGGGATATTCTAACTTTGCATTCCAATGATTGAATTGCCAAGTTTCAAACTAGGAAGAGGTATTTTATTTTATATTTGTATTTTGTTAGTTTCTGTAGATTGCAAGGAAAGGCAGCTGAGCTGTGTCTTGTTCTGAAGAATACCACTGATATACAACATTTACAGCCCTAAGAGGATCACCTGGGTTCCTAGTGTGACAGTATGGTGGGCAGTTCAGGTCAAGTTCTGTGAAACTGCAGCTAGATCTATATGGTTTCCAACAGGCTGTTGTAACTTCCAACAGGGTGTATATACATCACACTCCATTTCAATGGGATGCTGTTTGTTGGTAACATAAATTAAAGCACATTTGACATCCAAATTGGAAACAGAGAATGGTAATGAGAAGACAAATAAACTATTGATAAATTGTGAATTGAATAATTGCTACCCTTTCTGGACATCTTACCAATGATTAATCAGTTAGCTCTTAATTTCTGACTTTTTAAGCCTGGGGAAATCAAGTTGGATATTCAGTATGGTGGAAGCATTTAATGATTTTGTCAGTTCTCTCTCTGATTTAAGTTAGCAATTATATGAGCAGAGATGGTCTATTCCAGCGAGGTGACTGAGAGAACTCTGATAATTTGAGAAATTCATTAATAAGTTTACTTTATTGTTTCTCAACTATGTTTGAGGTGTCAGATAACCTAACAGTAAATTAGCCATAAAAAGAAATCAATGAACAGAGAAAATAGCAAGAAACCTGTTCTGTGCTTGACACTAAAAAAGATGTGCAAAGACACGCAGGATGATGACACTGGCTGCCACTGACAAGGATCTGCCTTCAACATCACCTACTTGCAGGACCGACAAGAACACTTGCACAGACAGACCACTCCCCTCTGGTAGAGGCTGAATCTCTGTACTGACAGCACACACTCAACACACTCTTGATTCATACGAACGTGCACATCAGTGGATCCCAGAGTACTGACATGGCCCCTTCTCTCTGGCCCACCCCTGGCCAGATCACGGCCTACACCTCTGACCTGACTCCAGCTGCTGATCCCACATCCATTCACACTGGCCCTGGCAGTAGCTGGCACCTGGTGCCTGAGCCCGACACACTCACACACACACACACACACACGCACACGCGCGCACACACACACACACACACACACACACACACACACACACACACACACACACACACACACACACACACACACACACAGACATGCACACGCACACACACGGGGCATGGGGGATTGCACAGAGATAGGCAAGAAGAGATTTTACATGAAGACACTGACCAGCTCTGTTTTACAAGCGACTAACCTCTTTCACACCTGTTTGTCTATTCCAACTTTCTTCCTCTCTGTTCTCCTTCCAGTGCACATTCCATCATCAGTTTGCATAGCTCCAAGACCCCTGGCAAGATCCTGGACCCTCAGCTTTGCATGCTTTTCAGCAGCAAGCTCCTTGTTTTCCTGCAGTTCCTTGGTAGCCCATCAATTAGTTTGACTTGACCACATTAGTTTTGGATCATTGTCTCATTTATGTTTGTCTGTCAGGTTTGTGTCACCATGTATTTTGTTTATGGCTTTTCTCTTTTTCTTAGTATCCCATTTGGCAATGTCCTAGGTCAGGTAATAGAGAAACAATAATGATTTCTTTGTACCTTCATCAATTAGTTTGACTTGGCCAGGTTTGGTTCTCCTTATTGCCTACCTTATCATTTGTCAAAGAGGTTTGTGTCTCTTTGTGTTTAGAGCTTCCCTCTTTTCTTGTGATACTTTATTCCCTTTTATTGTAGACCACAGATTGTTACTCTTCCTTTTAAAGTTGACCAGCAAAACACTGAAAGCTTATACTTTTCTTTTCTGTTTATTTCAAACACTCTGTGTAGCTGTGTGTCATTCCTGAAATGGTTTGTTTCAGTTGATCATTGAGTAATTCCCATCTACTGATCAATCATTAGATACAGAAAGATGCTCTTCCAAATCTATTGATGAATCTGGACTGAAGGTTTCAATTTATCTGCATCTCTCAATTTCTCAAAACCTTGATGCTGTTTCTTTCCTGTAATGTAGTTTTCTGCAGAATTGCAAAAGGTTTCATGTGGTTAGACGTGGCCCTAACTCCAGGTCAGTCCTAACACTTTTTAGCATGGACGCATTCTGCATAAAAGAAACCTTGCAAAGGGTGGTGGTTTGTTAAAGAGGAGAGGGAGATTGGAGGAAATGAAGCATATTTCATTTTCTGCACACAAAAAAAATCAGTGCCAGAAATTTCAACAGGAACATATTCTTTTATAATGTCTTTTTCTACCTTTGATAGGAGTCTCAGTCGAACTATGTAGCCTAATTGCAAACATAAATATGTACACATGCTTAAGGAGGATTGCAAGAATACATTTGTCTTTAGAAGAGCGCAAAATTTATGGTGTATAGACTAGCTTTAGAACATTATTATCTTTCTAACAATGAGGTCATACAGACAAAACATTATTAATGTATAAAACTGAGAAATATGTCAAGAGAGTTATTGGAAAATATTTACTGAAATATAATATTTCACTCATCTCTTTCAGCAGCACTCCTTTCTTGTTTTTTATGCTTGATTTAACTGATCAATACTGAATTATAACAACATGAACATTCACTATATCTTTGTCGTATGTTGATGGTGACTAAATCTTGCACTGCTTCTACCAAAATACGCCTTTCATTTTTCTTGAACACCAATCATGAAATGGAAATTGGCCATGAAAGCCATATGTCTTCAATCACAATTACTGACCACTGCTTGGATATCACCTAGCAACTGCAAATGCTCACCATAAGTTTTCAGACCAGAGAAATTTAGAAAGGTTTCAAATACTGAATGCCTGAAGGAGTAATAATTTTCCTGCAGGTATTTTTGTGAGAAGAGGTAGCAGCACTAACTGAAACACATGTATGCAAAAGTATCAAAATCATTTGCTGTTGGTGTCAGACAGTTAGGCAATGCTCCCTATGTTAGGTGAGAATCCCATATATAAAATTCTATAAAATCCAAATGAAATATATGAATCAAGTGTTGTGAGCTCTATAACCTCATATTCCTCTAACAAATCCTTTATCCTGTGTATTTGCAGAGAATTAAAAATTTTCTAACTTAATACCTGTGAGCTGAGCATGATCAGAATCTTAAACAAATATTTGTTTGCTTCTGTTCTTCAAAAATAGAATATAATTATGTCTCCAAATGCTGCAAGTTTCCATCCTGTTTGTTTTTCATCTTGCAGTGTTAATAACATTCTGCTGATCAAATTCACGTACAATCATTTTGAAAGCCCCTGATGTTTTTGCCTTTGTTTTTTAGTAACCAGATTATAAATGCTTATCTTTTTAATACGTGAGGGATGAATGCCTCTCGAATGCAAAAATATTCATAATAGAAAAAAAACCCCACAGATATCCTTCCTAGATGTGTTATTTCTTTTGAATCTCCATGGAGTTTGGCAACTTTATACATAAAATATGGATCCTTCATTGTATTTTACCTTTTGTTTTTGAAAGCATTAAATGAGGTTAAGACAAGAGGATAGATAGGGTAAAATGCCCCACAATATATTTGTTAACATTATAGCACCACATATCCTTTATTCTTCAAGTTTTTATTTTGGCTTAGATATTTTTGGCCAAGTACTTTGTTACCTGAACACACCTATACCAAGAGATGCTTGTTTATTTTTAGCAAATTTAAAAGTACTTTAAGCATTATTCTTTTAAATTTAACATCCATAAAAGAACTGGATAAGGTGGTGAGTGAGGGACTGGTAACAGTGCATATTGTTTTCATGGAAATCAGTTCATCCCATTATGTTAGGCTTATCAATCATATCTGTTTAGCAATTTTGAAGGTTCAAAGGTGCCACTGCAAAATGTCAGATATTTAGAAGTCATCATTATTACTTAAATCTTACCATTTTATCTATACGCTCTACTTTTAAAGATTCAGATTTAATTTGAAAAAACCCAATAGTTTGCATGATAATTTTGATGCCAGTCTTTTAACAAATCAGTAGTTTTGTTTGTCTTAGATCGCGTTCCTCTAGGAAGCTTATTTCAGAGCTGAACAAGATTAATAGCATTGCTAATATAAGCAATTTAAACAAAAAGAATAAATTTTTAGTCTCCAAACTTCAATTTATCTTGTCTTAAATTTGAAGGAGTTTTACTCTGTCCGTTAACTGGACATGTTGTTTATTAATATTTATACTTTTTAAATATATATTTTATATAAATTATAAATTCCTCATGTTTTTTTCACTGAGATGTGAATATACTAATCAGTCACAAATTTTCTTTACACATTACTGATCTGTGCATTCCAGCTTTCTGCAGGGTAATGACAAATCTTCACTTTGCTTAAAATATTTTGGTTTTGATTATTTTCTGTGCTTTTCTTGTCATGCTCTTTTATGATCCTTTGCGTTGCTCAAGCTGAACTTCATACTCCCTGGCTGCAATTAAAACATTCCAAAGGCTGAGAGCTAAAGGGAGTGGAAATATTTCTATCATGATCTTTTTGTATTGTGGCTGTGCTTAGCAATTACCTACACAGCTTTACCTTCACTTCAGCTGAACAGCATCTTTTTTGACCTGTTTAGTTTTACTACCAGTAGTACTTTGTATATCTGAACACAGCAATATTCTTCACATACTGAAGCATATGTAGTTGTTAAGGTACATAGGCAGGTGGGGAGTCTTGCAGGGGGATTGGACAAACTGGACATTCCCTAGCACAAGGTACAAAGCAAAATAAATAAAGCTTGAAAGAAGCATTGTTGTATATCAATGCATTTTAATTTCAACATAGGAACAAATGCACAAACCTGTTGCATCGTTTTAAAAAGCATGAAGTGTTAGGTCTACTATGTTTTTTTTTTGTATAGGGGAAGAGTGTAATTTGAAACAGGAAAAAGATATTTGATTAAACTGGACTACAATTGATATTATAATGAATGAGCCATAGAGATAACATGGTAAATGCAAACAAGAGCCTCAAGAAGATAACATTTTATCAATAAGCCGTTAGGGTTGCTGAACAGTCTAAAATTGCAATTAATAATCCTTCTTAAGCAATTAAGGATGTGCTTGGGAGAAAAATCACTGGCATCTAAACAATATCCAAAAGCTTTTACCTGTACTGTGGAATGATATCACTTTTTCTTTTCCCTGAGGCACTGACTGTGGCTATTTCAAAGGATGATGAAACTCACATAGCTAAGCTTGTAAAAGAAAACTTTATTTTTGTTCAAGTTGCAAGGAGACTACGTCTTCCCTTTAAAGCCCATGATAAAAAAAAGAGAAAAAAACGAAAAAAGAAAAAAAAGGAAAAGAAAGAAAGCTCTTCAAAGGTATTAAGTGATTCAAGTTATTGAACTAAAGCCTGTGAGCTGCTTAAGCACAGAAGTCTCTGATTGACTTCTTTTCTTTCCTTCCCACCTCCCAAGATCATGAAGGAGAATAGCCGTAGTGATAATACATTTGGATTCTTTTGCATATATTAAAGAACAATATGTATCACAGGAGTGAAAAAAAATTGGCTTTGAAATATCACCTTCAAGGGAGAGTGGGGAAAGCAACACAGTTTACATGGTTCCTTTCCCTCAGGGCTCTTCTTGGGAGAAAATAACTTGTAAAAGATGTCTGTTATTTTTTTCAAGATCCCTGAAAATTCTGAGTCACCAGAAGAAGCAAAAAAATAATGAAATAAAAAAAAAATCAGAGGGCTGGAGCATTTAGTTGAGTAATGCATCATTGCGTATAATTGATGTAATAAATCTATAAAACCCAGTTCTTGAAATATAGCTGATTTGCTCATATCTGTACTAACGAGTTTACTACAGGCTATGGCACAGGCTTGAAAAGTGGTGTGTGCTTGTTGACCTTCTTTCTAGCAAGGCTTTGGCCAGTGCCAGTATTTTCTCAGGTGATTATTCCTAATTCTTAGCAAGGGATTATTTCTACTTCTTGTTATTCCCCTGTTTTTGGAAGTGGAAAGCTGACGCATGAGGAGATCAGTATAATTTGTGCCTATGTACAGAGAATGTGTCATAAAAATTATTTTTGAAGAAATAGAACATCAGCACAACTTCGGAGTGTTTTGTGAGAAATTGAGCTTTAAGAAAGAAATCAGATGTGGCTCCTTCTCATAAAACGATTATTTTAATTTTTTTACAGTATGGACTTGGTATCCAAATAGGACTGATCTTCACAAGTGAAAAGTAGTGTTCCCTTTGAAGTAGGCAATTTGGTCTGCTAGCATGGAATTAACTAGACATTTTTAATCTTATTTCTCAAATATGTACAAGTCTCTTTCCTCAGTACAGAAGAGGACATGTACCATATTCAGAATTCATTATGACTGCAAGAAAAGTAGTTTTGTACTTGGAAAAAACTTCTTGTTTCCAAGCCTTTTGTTGTAACAATAAAACTCAAAGAGGAAGTATTGCTCAATTGAATGGTTTATAAATCATTTCAGCTAAACTAACTTTAATAAAAGTCAGGATTTTGGAATCCTTCTCAAAATGTAGACAAGCAACCAAAGAACTGCTTCTCCCAGAGAATAAAGCCAAACTCAACATAAAACCAATACAGGAATAAATAGTATGCACAGGTGTAATGAGATTTCTTAATATTCCTGATTGCCAGTTTACTATCACACTTTCCTGGATATTAATCTGGAAAAAATAATTTGATATGTCTGGGTTGTTTTGTAAACAGAACCCTGAACTTTAAAGCCCTTTAAATTATCTGTTTATTATATTACAAAATCATCATGCTAAGATTATATTTATGGGAACTCATCCAAAACTTTTGACACAGGAAAAAATGTCCAATTATTTCAATTAGTTTTGTATTGGATCAAGTACAGTTTTCATCAGACTGGTGTGAAAGATTAGATTAGATTAGATTAGATCAGATTTTTTTGTGGAAGATAAATTTTATTAGAATCATGGGTTTGTAAGCTTAGACTGCATAAAACTGGTTCAGGAAAGTAAGAAGAAGAAAGTGATAACACTTTACAGCAAATTAGTTCAAATAGCTGCATACTGTTGATGACTTCACATTCCCATTACTGACCATCCCTTTCACCAATTCAGAAGGTAAATTCTTGTTAAATATACACTATCTTGACACAATAGGGAACCTGCAAGAAGTTCACAGTTTCTGAGGGTTTTGTCATATTATGATTAATATAAGAATCTGGAGGTTATATTTCATTTAGTTAGACTTGTATAAGAAGAATTTCTTATGTAATCAATATTTTAAAAATAATACATTTTTAAGGTGTACCGATATATCTATTTCTATAAATAATACATTATTTTACATCTACATCTTTAAAGCAAGAGTACTATTCCAGATAAATCAAAAATCTTAGCAGATAATTAGCTCTGAGGGTATCCAATCATTCCTGATTTTTATTGATGTAGTAGATCTGGAGAACACAAGCAAAGTGTTAGTTAGGGGTGCTCTTCAGCACAGCAAATCACTGCTATAGCACTCTCCACACTTTCCTCTGTAAGTCCTCTTTATGTCATTAAGACAGCTCTTGAAATAGGCACCACTTAACTTCTAGTGCTTGTTAGCTTGTTTCTATTATCTAGATTAAAGCTAAATGTTTAATTAGATGTGGAATATATGCAAAGCAGATCAAATACAGTTAAGAACTATGTGCTAGGATTAATTGAGCAATAAAACACCTTCTCAAGGTCATCTTAGTTTTTGTATTTTTTCCCTTCAGTTTTTGCTGTTGATGGTTGTTTTGTTTTTTTATTTCCAGCTGTAAATAGCACTAGGAGAGATTTCAATGGTTGAATAGACAGACTGTGTAGCTTTCAGAAGTGAAAACATAATGTGACTTTTTTAGTGACTCATTAAAAGGGTCGCTGATTATTAATTTCTGCTAAATGACTGCCTAGCATGGAGGTGTAAACTCAGTCACCTTAGTTACTGAGGTAAGCTGAAGTTTCATTCACAGACTTTGAATTTGATTGTACATGGGCAAAGGGAGAAAATGGCTGCATGGGACTTCCCAGCCAGCTTGGCAATAACACAGCCAGAGGTAGTTAAAAAAAAAAAAAAAAGAAAAAGGCAAGTCTAGGGAAAGCTTCAGTTCCTGTACTTAATTATTTAAAAAAGCTGCCTAATTGTAAGCTTTATCTCTGACAGTTGTCAGATGTCTTCCTGCAAGTGAAGATCAAAAGGAATAATTAGTATGTAGTCTCTTTGTCCCCCTGGCTAACAGAATTTTTTTTTTAATCTGCTATAATGTGCATTGATGAAGTCCTTAATGGAAGTCAGTGATTTTCTCAGGTGAAAGTTTCCTTTCGTTTTATCTAATTCTGTCTAGTTCTGGTTTTTAGACAATTGGAAGAGTAAGAAAAACTTGCCTTTGTGTAGTTTTTAGCATAATTTCTTCAGCAAATTGACAAAAGGCTCCTACTGTGAGAAAAATGTTTCAGCATAGTTCTTTTGCTTTCATGTACAACAAAGACCTCCCTGCAAATGTAATTTTGAGCTTTGATACTACCAATAATGTGTGAATCTCTTATTCCTTTCCTGTTTTATTCCTAATTAAAGACTTAATTTGCTCCCAGCATTGAATATTTTGGACTCAATTCTTATCTGAAGTACGCAAATATACAAGTTAATTCAGCTTCTAGGTAAGGTGGTTAATACTTTAAATACCTCTACCTTTCAAAATTGGGAAAGTGAGTGGAGACACTCCTCCCATGAGGTCTTGAAGAGTACTGGGAGAGAGAATGAAATTTCTCTAGTGAACGCAGAAGGGTGAATTCCTCTACTTTGCTTTTACACCTTCATTCAGATGACCTTGCTTACAGTCAGTGTGGCAGGACAATCATGGGTGACTGAAGGAGATTACAGCTCCTCTCAGTCCTTGTGAGGAGGAAGCCAGTAACATGCAGAAAGAACTGATGTCTTCACCACAGAAGCCTGGGAGACAGCTAGGCTTATTCAGGCACTTGGTCACTCTTGCCTGTAGCTGTATTATTTCACCTGAAACCTTAGCTTTCACCTATTCTTCTCTCTGTTCTGCATGGCCTTTTACCTCTTCTCTCCTGAGCCCCTCTTAAAATTCATTTGTGTGTCTTCCTTTGTCCCTCTGAAATTGTTCTGTCTGAAAAAACATACCTTTGATGACAGGCTGGTAAGACAGCCTTGTCAATGACTTTAAATTCTACTTCTGTTAGCATATAAGGATATACAACCGAACAGCATATAGTATTTTTTATATAGTAATAAAAGTAGTTATCAAAATATAAATTCGGAACTATTGAAAACCAGTAGAACTATCCATGCATGCTGGTCATGCTGAACTTTATAATTCTGACAGGCATGGCAAAAGGCTGGAAATCATTCAAGACAGTGCCAGACTATTTCAGATCACAGCAAATATGTAGACTTAGTCTACAACATACTATGCTATTGCATCAAAGACAGCCAAAGAGTGAGGAAGTTAAGCTGGCCTGGCAGGTGTTTGTGGGTGGTCAAATCAGAACCATAAAAAAACAGAGTCACAGAAAAATTGGAAATGCTAGAGCATAGCCCGGACCCCTGTCATGGGTAGAGTGGGAGCTTCAGACAAATTTAGGTAAAATTTATTAGAGAAGCCCTGCTGCTGAGCCACGAGGTGCAGAAAGGACTCCCTTGCATTCCAAATTCCTTTTCAGAGAGGAGTTTGGTTGTGGCTGAACTCAGTCTTAGCCCCAGACTTTATCAATGGTTTAAGTAACTTTGTCCCACAGGATTAATGATGGCAAATCAGATATATTTATCTAAAAATGAATTATTTATTATGACAAATAATTAGATAAAAATAATAATCAGAATTATTTACTACACAGTATAAAAGCTAAGACTACAAGTAGTGTATAGTATAGGATAGTGCACTATATCAAAGCAATTATATTAAAGCAATAATATTAAAGAGAGAGGATAGCAAAAAGAAACAATTATTAAGTAGAGATTGACGTAACTCACCATATCAATACTCGTAGTGTTGGAAATTATATAACTTAACATTTTTTTGGCTTTAAGTAATTTTAGTCATGGGTTTGTTTGCCTTCGCCAAGGTGGGGGGGGGAATTGAAGTTTCTCTTCAAAAGACTCTGTTCATTGGGGGTTTGAGTTTCACTGGATGAGGCCTGATGGGCCTCATTCAATAAAAAAATTCCTAGACTCTGAAAGCTTAACATCTACATGTTGGGAACAGCCAGAAGATACAGAGGAGATAAACAGACATTACACCCCTGGTCTGGTCAGAGATACTCAGTCTGGGAAAAGATTGATAAGAGAACCAAAGACTGAGGACTAAATTAGCCTTCATTGAAGGTGAAGGGATCTACAACCTATAGAAGATCAAATAATAAGAATAGTGTAATGTAGAACCAATGAACAGAATTTCTTTGCTGTTTTGGTTTTGGTTTTGGTTTTGGTTTTGGTTTTGGTTTTTGGGTTTTTTTTGGTTTGTTTTTTTTTTTAATTTATAAATATGTGAAAAATCTGGTAAAAAACCATATGTGATGGAATGATTTCTACTGCATATCCTGACAATGATTTCTGTTGCACATCCTGGCCAGAATAAACAAATTCTCTAACACTTAAAAGATGGTGTTGGAGAGTTTCTTTTATCCCCACAGTCTCAGTGGCAGTGGGCAGGTCTCCTTCACTCAGGCTCAAGGAGCACACTTGGGGGCTGCCCCCTCACCAAGAGAGCAATCTCCACGCACTCCACAGAATACATTGGAAGAACCTAATCATATGAGAGAGGACTGACCTTTTATAGTATAAAGTGATTGACTTCCAGTCACGTCTCCCATTGCCTCAGTATCAGGATGTTAATTTGGAGTTAGTGAGCAGACTGGTTTTAGTACAATTCAACATGAAAACCAGCACTTGATACCACCTGTCAATCTGCTACTGATAGCCTTGCAAATAGGCCATTGTCTGAGTTGTTTGACCACAGTCCAGGGCAGAGCATCTTGCTACATCCCTACCTATGCCCAGTTCCCAAGTCTCTTACAACAGAGTACATAAAACTTGTGAAGGTTTATATAATGAGATGTATCTTCTTCTCATGCTTCTATTTCTCTCTGAAAATATACTAATTCTTGAGATCCTAGATCAATTTTGTGTTTTAAGTTTTTCTCAAGTCTCGGATTCCTGAAATGGAAAGCTCAATGATTGATAACAGATAGAAAATTGTTGTTTCTCTAGGTAGAAACCTGTGAAAATATGACTTGAATGTATCTTAATAGCTTAAAACACAGAAAGCACATAGAAGTAATGATATAATAAACATCAATGCCTCATAAGTCCAAATTAAATCTCCACAATTATTTATAAATTTATAAATATGTTGTTCATGTATGAGCACACATGCATGCAAATACATGTCTTTTTAAAATATGTGTTTGGTTTTAAAATTTTTGAGTTGAAACAGTCTTCCTACATTCAAGGAGTGCTTTTCTATTTGCTATAAATACACTTCAAATAATTTCATCTGAAAGGCTCAACAGAAATGCAATAAATGAAAATCTTATTTTGATTTATAGTATGTGTGTGACTATGAGAGCTAAGTCATGTGGAAGGCAGAGCAGAAAATGTAATTATGTTCTAATGCTCCATTTTATAACATTACTTTTTTAGCAAAGCCCAATTTAAGCCAGAACTTAAGAAACCTCATAAGCTTTTTAAAACCTGGATCAACCTTTCAACTGTTTACAGTTGATGGTCACTTTATATTTACAGAAATATACATTTAAATGTGTATTATTATAATTACAATAATCAGTGAGAAAAGGATGCTTTTTAAAGGTAAACATAAAGATGTAGAGAAAAAAATAGAACAAAGCAATGCAGAAAGGAAGATATAAATAAATTTTCTTCCTTATCTACAATTCTAGCAGTGCAAAATTGTTAAAATTTAAATGGTGAAAGGACTCTTGCTCTTCTCATGAAACCTGCTGAACAAAAAGGGGCCTGATATGAGAGGGGCTTTGTGCATCCCCAAGGACTTCAGTATGAACTTTGGGTGCAGGCAGGGAATGCTCAGGAATGTGAGGACTGGAAGCTCGGAGCTCACAGCTGGAAGCAGGAACTCAGATAGGGACAGGTAATTCTTCCCCAACCCCGGGGTAACCTGAGATAAACAAGGAGTATGGCTATTTTAGAGATTCATGGTCTGATGTCTTTGCTTTGAGGTTCTGACACAGTCCCTCCTGTAAGTTTGTCTGAAGTACACATATTTTATTGTCCCTTTTGGCCCTACAAAACTCTCAAGAGCCAAAACCACACACGTTGTTTTTCCTTACCTTAAGTCTTAGCATTTTTAATCTTTATCTGACTTTTTTTTTTTTAATAAGGTAAATTTCAATGACAACAATTGTGTTCAGTTACTGTTCTCCATCCTGTTAATTATCACCCAACTTTCCATTATTTAGACTGTTTTTTTCTGATTAATCAAATTCCACAGAAAAAAAAAAAAAGCCATTTTTTTTCCATTTCTTTCAGATCTGTTGAAATACAAAATGGTTGGCTGAGCCAAATGAGTTTGCATTATTCATGACCAGAGAAACTTTCTGGATGATTTCTATTACCTTTTGCTTTCAAAAGTAATCAGTGGCACATACCATTAGTAGTTTTGCTCTACCAATCCATTCATCATTTAAAACTTGTCAAGTCTTCATTCTCTTTCCTCCTCTAGGGACAGTGGCCAAAATTCTTCTCATAAGTCCCCATTCATGTTTCATATTATTTTGCCAAATGTGTTTTTTTATTTGGGTGGCCAAGGCAAATTTATGCTTCGGCAACAAATACAGTTTTTTCTTATTATAAAGCCACTTTCATTCCTGAGATGCATCCAAAATTCGGTGCGTGACTGTACCTTTTCATATCCTTAATATTTGCATTTAAAATGACCATATGCTAAATGCATATAGTCCAACAGAAGTAATCAAGAACAGTATGAAAAGTAGGTTTTGTACAGCAGAAAAACAATAGTGATGCTTTCAGTTATATAGTTTTAATTTTTCCAGACACCTGCAGTTTATTGTAGCACTACTGAAAGTGCATAAATTGTGCTCCATTTTTAGTTGCTTTGTTGTACAATCCTTTCATCTGGACAGCTGTTTTGAACGGATTACAAGTAGTTGAAATGGACTCCCTTTCCCTAGAGAACGGTTGCTAATATTTCATCTATGAAGACATTGATTTCTCTACCTAGCTCATAACTGATCTTTATATGTTGAAAGAAGCTGTACGATTTATCTATTTATTTGGTTGTTTATTAGTTCATTTATTTAAAAGAGAAAGCAGTCACTTTAGTGAAATACCAAGGTTCGTGATCACCTGTGGCAAAACCTTTGAGTTAGTGGGGCTATATTCACTTACACTTAGCTGAACTTGGCATAGCTCCTGGAATACAGTAAGTCTGCAGAACAGAGCAGAGAATAGAAGTTTAATGCAAGGAAATTGCATTGAAACTACACGCTGTCTGGTGTATAAAGTTCAACAGATAATTAATGTCAGCATTTTAAAGGTGTGGTGGGGGTTTAGGTGATCCTCATTTCGTAACCTGGGGGTTTTTTTATAGCCTTGTCATAGGCATATCCATAGATAAAATCTTAATTCTTGATCAGATTTATAGAATATATACTAATAGATAAATAAGTTACAGGGACAGATAAATAGAAGGTCTTATAGATTTCAGTGACAATCAAATAAGGCTCTTACTATCCCTGTCAAGTGGGCTGGTGATTATTGACATCATAGTTCTGTAGCCTAAATGGGCATAAATTTCTCCTACTGCAGGTCTTTTTGTTCCCTCCCTGCATTTCACTGATAACATCTCCTTTGTGCTGACATGGGTATTTATTCAGCCATGTACTACCCTGGGAACAGATTTGGGTTAAAACTCTTTCGAAGAGGTTATTTCTCAATGTGTGTTATTATGCTATTCCAGTTCATCGTGCAGCTTTGCAAACACCAGGTAGTGGCACTCAGAGGAAGAGATTCACAGTGGTAGGAGAAAGCAGCTCAGAGTAGGGGCAGCAAAGGATAAGACCTTTCCTGGTGTTACAAATTCTAGCTTATTCTTGCTATAGGAGCTTGTTACAACAACATTGTTAGCCATAAAAGTTTTATTCTTTGCTGTGTTATTCCATGATCTAGCCAGACTTGAAGGTATTTTTTATTCTATCTGAATAGATCCTTTCTCTCAATTAGAAGCAACTCTTATACCACAACTCATTATCTCAGAATAGTGCCTGAACTGAAATTTGAAAATATTGGCATTCTCCTTCTCAAACTCCCTTGATATCTAAAGATGCTCTGTCCTTTACTTCTCTGTTAAATAATTGTTTTCATGGTTTGACAGATGGATATAACATATAATTTTCCTATTATTTTCCATAATAATACACAATGCATAAATACAAATTAATTATATAAATCTGTATTTTATATATCTATAAAATGACACTTCTGTTTCCACATGTAGCTGATTTAATTGATTTCTTCACTAGTTTGTATTCTTTTTCAAGATTAGTTCATGGATATTTTAACCACTCGGGAATAGGACAGTGAATGACACTGGTTATTGTGCGTTTAAATATTATGTAATTCTTCCATCTGCTAAGGAAATAAATTCTGGACATTTTTGGTAATGCTTCACTTTCCAAAATGACTAAGCAGAGTGTTTGTCAAAACTAAAGGGGAACTCTGATGGGGAAAAAAAGAACGTGGAGAGAATACCAGAAATTTCCAATTACTATTCTTGATAAAAACTTTTTTGAAAAAATTGCATATAGTCCCTTGAAAAGAATTTCAAAATTCTGAGTAGTTCTAAAATCTGCCTGTTTAATTTCTTAAATAGGAGCATGTAATTAGATGCAAAAAAAATATGACAAGATACTGAGACCACAATAATACATAACTGAGGAGATGATAAGATCCTCATGAGGATGTGCTAAATCCTGTGGTCAGCTGCACATGTGAGTTGTCACTGAAGAATCCCAATTCTTTCCTCTGTGTATTTTATATTTTGTGTACTTTAAAAATGAGAGCTGTAGCTCCAGCTTAGGATTTGCTTTCCTTTAATGGCTTGTTTTCAGCATTACCCTGCATTTAACCAAGTAGTTTAACTGGGCAACTGAGAGCCTCATATAAATAAAAATGCAAAGAACTCCGAGACAAAAGAGAAAGTTGAGTCCTTCTGGAGCTGTAGGTGGTTAGGTGCAAGAATTTAAAGGTAATAGTCTTAACAGATCTCTTTTGCACCTAAATTCCACTTTGTGTATACATGCCCATTTACTTACTGGCAGTCACTGTTTTTCTCCTGGTACTGTGGCTCTACCACTCTACCTTTTTATGGGAAAAATGCTTTGTTTTCTCTTTCCATGTTGCTTGCTACTCTGACTCTTTTTCATTGCTGAAAACTAGACTGCTGCCTTTGTCTTGCTGGATCTGCTCCCGGATATCTTCTGGTTCTGTCAAGCCACATTTCTTCAAATATCTGAGTATCTCTACCTCTTATATTCCACGCTTTAAACAGGCTTTACATAGCTTTCTAATAGCTGGATAATAATGTTTTGGGTAATGTTTTTGATAGCATATATTAAGAGGTTTTCTCCTCAACTAAGGTTAAGTTAGAGATAAGTTTAGTGAAAATTAAAGTTAAGAAATCTGGTTCATCTAGGCATGCAAAACACTTTTATCCTGATTAAGAGCAAGCAGAAAATAATAACAATCTTCTACGAAGAAAAAATTATTCTGAGAGATCTACTTTTATCCTATTAGTTTTTGTGTGTCTAAAATGATGTAATGACAGAAATGACAATATTAAAAATAATTCAGTTCAAATAACCTTTTTTTTTTTTTTTTTTTAATCCTACATTTCACCCTCAGCTCCCTCCCTCCCCCAGGCAGATTAACTAGACAGATTGCTTGGATTATCTATGGTTTATAATTAATATGAGTGATTGTAGTGGGTCCTCTGCCTGTGGACAGAAAGTGCTCTCCATTCTGGTATAGGGTGCTTGCACAAAGACTGCCATCCTTTGAAGAGTATTAGCCAGAAGTTGCTGAAGGTGAAAGACTAAGGTGATAGGATTTGCTGATAAGTGAAATGTAACTTTGCATTAATGTTGTTTGGGTTTAGCAAGACACTTTTAATTAACATGGAGGTTTATTTGAGTTAGCAGTGCTTTTGAAGTAAAGCTAGTGGTGTTCAATAAATTCCCCTTGCACAGAGGAAAACTTGTTTTACTATGAAGGTAAAATTCAGTCATTCACAAGAACAATGTGGTCAAACATTTAATTTTTTTAGTAAAAGCCTTCTAATCTTAGAAAATTATCTTCCCTATCACGGTTTCTAAGGTGATACTGTAAAAAGGGTATGTTATTTAATTAATAAAGTAACTGCCAACAATGACTAAGATATATGGAGCCACTGTAACAAAAGTTTTATTGTTTCCAAGAGTGTTCTGGTCTAATTAATAATATTTTATTATAAATAAACCAAATTCTGAAGGAGTATTTTCTTTCTTAGGCACTTGTGTACCTACTACATATCCTTAGAGAGAGAGAGAAAAAAAGAAATTAATGCCTTTTTTGATCCTTTGATTGCTAGGATGTGAAAATGTGAAAGGATTTCAGGAAGAAAATAAAGAGCGAGCCATGGATTTGAAAACAGAGAATTAACTGAAAAATTACACTGAAAGAAATAGTTTGCAACCTTCCCAAACATATAACACATTCCATATCGCTTTTGTGCTTAAGGACAGTGAACCAATTTCACTGTCTGAGGCATGCTCTTTCCAGTTGGTTCTTGGGGTGGTATTCTATGGGCTTGAGCAGGGCTCTGGCTAGATGCTATCTAGAAAATGGAACCATGACACCATTATGCTTCTGTGAAAGGGAAGTAAGGGATTTATGCCCAAGGAGCACAGATTACAGAGCTGCCATGCTGGATTAGAAGTGCTTTCAATGCATCACGTGGAACGAGAGGGAGGCAGAGGGGGCAAAGATGGGACAGGATGGGTCTGGATGGGACGGCCAGCCAGCCATACTTCCGTTCTGAAACACAAAAGGGAGGTTAGAGCTTCACTCAGATTGTTTTCTTCAGAGTGCATGTATTTCAGTCTGAGTTTATCAAAGTTGAAGGGTTTTTTTTGCATTTTGGTCTTAACTCAATTTATACAAGAGACTTGTAATAGGCCAACCTAAAGGTTCTTGTTTCAGAAACAAAACAACTAATGAAATGTGCTATAGAGACATCTGAGCAAGAAACCCCAGCTAGGTTTATCAGCAGAAAAGAACACCCTTTGTTTTCAATACTGATGTCTAAATGAAGCACAGCTGGACCATGTTCATGTCAGGTAGCTTAATCATCAGACAGAGTTCAGCAATCAGTGTTCCTGGGCTAACAGGGCTAGGTGTCACTCAGGATCTCAGTTAGCGGAAGTTTAGCCATCTTGATAGACTCTGTAGTGTGCTCTGTTTCACCCTGACTCTGGGAAATACATGTGAAATCAGCTGTGATCTCTCTCTGTTAGATACATCTATAGTCCTGCAAGGAGGAGTGGCAGAAAAGGTAGGAGAAACATTTAGTGGTTGAGTGTTAGCAAACCTCTCTGCACTGAATTTTCTGAGACAAATAATTTCTCCTGTATGTATTTAAATAATTTAATTTAAATTAAATTCCAATTTTAATTTAAAGTGTCTTAAGGTGTCGAGGTTTTAAGCTATGTTTGCCAAGCTAAGTTATGACTGTTCCAGTTCTCTTTCAAGATCGCGTCACTTTACATTTCTGTAAGTGAAAGCCCTAGCTTATGTTCTGTTTGGGTGAAATATCTGGGGTAACAGATGCTGAATAATCAGAAGGAGGGAAAGGAAACTGTAAATCACTATCGCCCCCTCATGCAACTTCCCTGTAACTGTTCCTTGTAGCACGTGTTTTCTGTAGCTGTATTTTTTATAGAAGTACTCATCACTGTAATAATTTTGCTACTGAAACGTTGATGGACTTTCCTAGTTCCTTTTGTTTTCTGTGTTTCATGGGTTTTTAAGGAATGTATTCTTCGCTCAAAATGTTTATCTCTGATGTATGTTCGGCCTTTGAAGCAAGGGGCACGTCCCCCTGCTCCTTGCAGTCCCTTCTGTGGGCTGTGTTCCTGTTGTGCCTGAAGCGGGGGCAGAGAGAAGTATAGTCTTCAGCAAACTTGTGCTGTGGGGTGTAAAACACAGCCTTTTCCTTAATTTGTCTAGTATTTCTTCAAGGAGAGGCCTGGATGAGTGAGGGGGAAGCATGAAGCACAGCCACTTCTCCTGCAGAGGAAGGGCAGAGATAGGGTGCAGGCTGGAGAAAAGGTGGTGAAAGGCACCGGAGAATGGGAGTCTGACCATACCAAAGTTTCAGCTTGTGACATAAAAAAAAAAAGCACATGGTCACGTGTCAAAAATGTCCCTAATCATAACAATAAATATATAAACCCTTAGGCTTCTTAATACTATTTTGACTTCAGAGTATTTCTGCATGAGAACTCAGCCTTAGGGAAGTCATCAGAAGATGGGAGAAAAGAAGTCTAAAATGTGAAAACCTAGGTACCTGGAGAGTTCTATAACTATTTTCAATTTCACTTAGCACTTTAGGTGATCTAATCTGCTATGCGTCTACATGAATTTCTATTGCTCTTAATAGCCAGAATTTCATATTTCAGAACAAATACTCAGCAAACCTGTTGCACATGGTGATTTATTGTGTGTTTCACCTTCAAAAGGTAGTGTGGATGGTTTTTCTACCTATAGACAATAGCAAATTCATATGCACATGTATCTGTGCTGTACAAATATGATCTAATTATTAGGCCTCGTAGATCTCTGGGAAACTTCTGTACCTCAAATACGTAGTGTCAAACAGGAGCAGACAAAATACACTGAGCTAGGATTTGTCTATGGCATCGTGCTGTGTTGTGGTGGCTGGCCTGCAATCCCTTTTGATTTCCAGTGTTCAAGTTCATTCTCTGCTCTGTGCAGCCCTAGCTTTACTCTGCCTAGATGCAAGAGGTTGTCTCCACAGCAGGTGAGATGATACAGCCCAGAAAACCTTTTAGTGAAGCAGATATTTTGATAGACAAAAAGATAAGAGTTCTTTGAAACCCAACCTGCTAAAGTGACATTGCTGTTTGACATGACAGGGGAAATATGCAACTTCTACATTTTCTCTACATAATTTATATAATAAATGTATAATTTCTATATTCAGTTAAGAGTAGTTGTAATTTCAGTAAACTGATGTATTGCTCTGCTAAACCAAGATCCCTTACATCAAGTGTCTACAAATGAGTAAACTTGGTATTAAGCATTAAATCTTCTTCATGTGGAATATTTTAAAAGACCTGGTCAGAGAGTACTGAACTCTGACAGGGAATACTTTCCCTAAATCCACATTGTGTTAATTCAGGGATGCTAAGTGGATGTACTGATGTTTTTCTGTACAATAACAGAAAGTTATTTTCATGAATTCTCTGGACTTTCTGACAAAAGAAATTTAACTTTTTTCTGAAGAGGCCATGTCATATCTGTATGTGCTGTTACTGTCAGCATGATCCCTGTTAACCTAATTTGGCTGCCACTAGAAGGTGTATGTCAAAAAGTGTGTCAGGAAGTAGTTAGTCAAATTAATTATGTAATCTCTTTCCACAAAGTGTTGAATATCTTCTGGTGTTTATAGCAACTATTCATATATGTTTTAGGAGGGAATATATGTTTGATCTACTAATATGAACCTTAATTTCAGCATATGTTTCATTTTTCATTTCTTTCTTATTCTCTTCTTTGCAAATGCAGCAGCATTAAAACGATCCCATTCTGCTAGTGTAATGCAGAAGAAACAAATAAGATCCTGTTTATGCCCAGTAAAAGGTCTGGCTACTGAAGTTGCCTTCAGACTTTTATTAGCTTCTGGAAAGTTTTTTTTTTTCCCAAGAGAGATAAGAAAATGGCAGATATCTAATAGGGTTTTGATTAATTACATTAATATAACATTGGTCTATATTTTGGTGGGGGTGGGCTAATTAAAAAAAAAAAAAAAAAGAAGTGGAAAATAGATGTGTCAAGACATCAGTCATGTTGAATTGGCATATTGATTCTTTTTTATTGATAATCTATGACTGTCTTGTTGATTTATTTGTGTTTTCATTAATTCATCTTCCATTTGATCTTTATTAGAATAAAAAGAAGAAGATACAGGTTTGTAAAATTGAATTTTATCACAAAGACAAATTAACCCTGGGTTTGTGTCAGTTAACTCTGGGTACATGTCAGACAGAAGCAGGTAGCTGTGTATTTTCTAGTCATTTATGATATTTTGAGTGACTTAGTGAATATGATCCAGCCATACATGAGTTTTGATGCTAAGTCCATGGTAATAAAATCAGAGTAGGATGGCTTATTAGCCTGGATACATGTTCCTTTTCTAACATTATGTAGTAGGGATTGAGGTTTACATTTTCAGAGTCAAGAAATAACAAATTTTCCCATCTCATTATTGTTAAAAATATGTCAATTGCCTGCAACCCTGAGATGACTCCTTCAGCAACATTCATTCATCAACAAACCAAAATCCGTGGCTATATAGTAAGGCTTTCCTCTGCCCATCCCTCTTCCCCCTATTTTTTTTTGACCTTTTCACTTCTGAGTGTGAGTCTCAGTGACAGTTTCAACAGAGCACAACACATGTGCAAGTTGGTGACTGCTCTTGGTTAGGAAGTTAGTAAGTGCTGTAGACCTATGCTCTTGCTAGTATCACAGATTACAGAGAAATGTTCAGTTAATCACAATCTTAACAGTGTGGGAGACCTGCTTCTCCACGAGTAAATGCTCTTATAAATGAGAGAATCGTCAAAAATACTGAGACATAATAATGAATTTTAAAGGTGAAATTCAGCAAATACTAAGAATATCTGCAAAAAATCTCAAGTTTCCAAACCATACGGCTGATGTCTGATTGGACTCTCCCTGCAGAATCTTCACTCCTTCACAGAAAATTTCCTCATGTTATCTTTTGAGGAAAGCCAACTATTGAAACTTACCCTGAGTTCAAGGATATGAAATGTAAAATAAAGTTCTCAATTTACAAATTAAATTGCCCCCAGCAGAGAGAACAGAACTCCAGCAGTTAGACTGCTACCATGCCCACTTGCAACAGCAAGTTCAGGCAGTCCTAGAATTTGGAAGGCAAATTAAAACATACAAATACCTGTCTGCACTTAGAACAACAATACTATAACAGGGAAAAGCCATTTGAGATTAATATAATTTAGCTGCTGGAACTGAATTTGAAAACCTTTAAAATTTTAATGTAATACTGGAAAGTAGAAGAATTCTATATCATTTATTTTGACTGTTAATTTGTCAGATCAAATATATTCAGAACGGGAAGAACCTTGGTTGGGTTTAAGATGGTATTTTGATATTTGGTATTCATGATCTCATTTGAGTAATACACTCTGGAGCCAGACTGTTGGGTGGATCTTACAAGAACAGTCAGTTACTAGGGAGGTACAGCTGGTACTATGTGTTCCAGTCTTTCTTTACAGAGAATTTATTCATGCTGAGTAGCATTTTTTGTCTCTTGCTACAATTCACACCTCAGTCTCATATACTGATGTCATGCACACGATGTAATATGGTATCCTGAATCTTGAGCTTATAACAATCAAATCTTTAGGTCAGGATATTGCCACGAAATTTGCAGTGAGACAAAAAATGGAAGCTGTTAAAAAAAAAAAAAAGTAATAATTGGTGTGCTCTTATAAAATGCAACCGACCAAACAATAACAAACAAACAGCACCCCCTTCCTCCCTATCATATAGATTTCTTAAACTTAGGGTCTTTAGACAAGATCTGAGCGTATTGATCAGAGTAGAAATTCATTATTTTTCTTCATGTTTTTTCTAATTTTATTCTAACACCTGTAGTTAGTGTAAAAAGAAGTATGATAGAAATCAAATGTGTATGAAGACCAATATGCTATGTAGGAATAGATGCAGAAAGAAGCCCACAGTGTAAGAATAAAGCAAGCACACAGATTTAATTGGTGTGCATTCTTAGTGCTAAAAATATGCAGTTCCAGTAGTTCCTGAGCCTGAGGTAGTTTCTTGTGTTTAAGATGGATTATTCTTCCGTGCATTTATCAAATCTTCCACTTACTTTTCTAAATGAATGTTCCATGAATGTTCATCCTATGGACAGGCAGAGGATGTGATATTGATTTTTTTTTTTAAGCTCTTATTTGTACTCCAGGTTCTTGGAAATAGCCATTTATTCTACACCCTATACATACGCCTGACAAAATCCAGTCTTCCCCCATCTTATAATTTGTATTCTGCTTTTAAGCTTTGCCCCATTCTTCTGTCTTTAAGGTCTGTACCTGAAGGCATTCTGGCCCTTGACTAAGTAAACTGTTAAAATCAATTAAAAAAATAGTAATGAACTGCATTAACCTGCCTCCTTTTTTCCTATTGTGGTAGACTTAGGATGTAATTCTTAAATGTCTGATTGAGACATGTTATCTCTAAATTAATATCTGCAGTGACAGATACACAAACAAGTATCATCATTCATCAAAGCTGCCGAAGTCCAGCTTCTGTAACTGAAATATGATGCTGTACTTTCCTTGATGGTTTCATGCCTTATTAGCTTATAATTTAACGGAAATGGAGTAATAAACTGGAGTAATTAATTCTGAAGAGGATCTTTTTCTTTTCACCTTTCCTTTAAATTCTCTAGTGGCAGGTTCCTATATCTATTCCATGAAATAGCAATTTTTGATAACACTAAAAATCTTAGAGTTATTGGAAGGGTTTACCTGGAATTCATAAGACTGGTAAAATGCCATATGGTGCACTGACTTCTTGGGGTAAGATTGAGCAAACTACATAATTTTTCTGTTTCACGTCCATCTAAATGAGAGATAATGCTATTTTACTTAGATACCTATCAACTGAGTTTTAGTAAGTTGGATCAAGCAGATATGAAAGAATAGATAGTAGAAAAACAAACAAAAGTATAAACACTTGTTTCAATTGTGGAAAAAATTGTGTGGAAAACAGCGTGTTTCAAATCGTGTCAAATTGCCTGTGGTGTGGAATCTTGTTCTTCAGGAGCTACTGGAACTAATTCTTCCCTCATACCAATTCTACATTGTCCAGTGGTGTGGCAGCCTGTGATAAGAGAGTGTTCCACATTTAGAAAATAAGGATAGCAGCTGAGCTAGGGATGTTGCTGGAGACTTATTTTATATATTTTGACTTTTAAGGGCTTAAGTCAGACCCCCCAACTTTATTTAAATGTATTTTATATTGAATTATAGTCATCATCCTACTTACCTCCTATCTGCTAAGCTGCTTAGAGAATAAACAGTATGTACTGCCTAAGCATATGGGCTGAAAATAAACTGTCAAAGAGCCATTACGGGATTATTCTTTTGTTGTAGCTGTCATTGGGAGAGCTGCTCCTCATACGCTTGCTAAATTATATGATTTTTTTTTTTAATATACTTCTTGCTTTATATGTCACAGTGTCCCTGCTCACTTGTTCTATGTAACGTTGCTGAAATGAAACGAGGAAGTTTTATTCTGCAGCATTCATTCCTGCCTGATGGTTAAATGACTTCTGCTTCAGGAGTCTCAAAATTTTCGTGCCTCGACAACGGGATTTACAAATTGTGTGATTTGGGTATCTTGAAATGAAACGGAAGCAGCTATTAAAAAAGGATCTGCTGCTTGCCTGTTCTTGTTGGTGTTATGTCTCTGATGTGATCCTTCAGTGCTTCACTCAATGCCAATCTGATCAAAACCTCCTATATGTTATCTCAACCCTACAGAAATCTCTCCTGGTTTTACTTACTGAATGGGATCTCTGTGTAAGAGTAGATGTTTCATTTTATTTTATACCACCTTATCCTTCACAGCTTCTTTTCAAAAGTCAAATTTTATTTCCTTCACCATTCCTTTGGGGATGTTTCACAAGAAATTATCCACAAGAACTTATATAAATCAATAATTTATATGTTATACAAGTTATTTCACAAGTACATATATATATTATTTATAATGGAGTGCTTTCCTTAAAAACTGGGATATTTTTGTAATGAATAAATTAATACTACATAATGTTTCACAAGAGAGATACATGAACTGTCTGAAATTAATGGAGAAGGAGGAAACACTATAGAAAGAGATATTTAAACTCATTAACTAAAATGTCCGGTGTGCCCTGTGTAAAGTCACATATTTGGGGCATAAGAATCACGAACAAATTAATATCAAATGTTACATGTATCAGCCACTGAAAAAGAAAAAGATTATACATAGCAAGAATTCTGAAATATTGTAGGGTTTATTTGCCTTTTTAAATAGTAAGCGGGCTTGTTAGTTTTACGGCTTCAATAATACAAAATAAAGTGGCATTATTTCACTTCAGGTCAAGTTTATGGCTGAACTCTTGTGATATAGAATATGGGGAGTTGCTTTGTTTACATTTGTGTTTTTCTTTGCCTTTCATTGCCCTGATATGGTGTTGTATTATTTGGGTTAGAGTATTTTGCAGAAAAATATTTGCTCATCAAACTTGGTCATAGCAATGCCTTAGGACCTCTTACCTGACAGAATTTACTGCATGTGTTGCTAGGTCATTGTATGGGAGAACCCTGAGTTAGTCTGAACAGTCTTGTTATAGCATATTTCTGCAAAGAAAGAAGTGAAGAATCCAAAAATATCAGAATATCATTCCAAGAATATTTTAATCCTTGTCATGTAATTATACTGTTGCAGGAATGGATGTTTTCACGTAATGTGAGCTACTACCAGACATAATAAATGTGCAGGGGTTGGTACCAGTGATGTACTAGATGGTTGGAAAAGAACACTTCAATCTCTCTTGACAATAGGCTTACATGATAACAGTCCTCAGCAGTTCCCCAGCTGGTACTTTCTGCTATGTCAATATCTATTTTTCCTCCTTCATGCCTGTAACTGGAGAGCTCTTTGCAGCTATCAGATATCACTGGCTGGACAAACTCTCTTTAAATCTCCTAGCTCTTTAAGTGGGTGAAGGCAAGCATCTTGAATGAACTTGAAGTTTATTTTACTTTGTTTGTCTATTTCAGGCTCAGCTATCATAATGATTTAGATTTATATTACAATATAAATCATATTCCTATATTTTAGCTTTCAGAAAAGAAGTGTCATGAGAATAGGAGGCAGCCCTTTTCCAGGTTATCTAACTGTTTCTCAGAGAAGAATCCTTTAGGATATGCTCAAATATTCCTTTGCAGTTGCAGAAGATTCAGGAAAACGTTTCAGTGAAAATAGTGCAGCTCTTTCTAAAAATGGGAGTATCCGAAAAATATATTATTTGGTCTTTTTCTAATTTAAACACGGGCAAGTTATTGTTGAAGATATGCATAACTTTCTTGCTTTAAGGAAAGGCCTGAAATCCTTAAAAGGAACAATCTTTGTCAGGGCTGTGCTTTTCCAGATCTGGTCAAACCCTCAGTTTAAACATGTTACATAGAGGGTTTATTTGACTGCAGAACCTGGGTAGCATTGCTCATTCCCTGCTGCAGGAATGAATCCTGGTGGCAAGGCAGGAGTATGTGCCCTGTGACTCCAACACCTGAGTGCTACAGGCCAGATTTAAATCACATAAGAAACCTCATGTCTTCAATGCACTCTTTGCTGGTACCTGTATGCTGTGATGATAAGAAGGCTCCAGCTGAGATTTTAGGAGGAATAAGAACTGGAGGTTGGCTAAAGAGGTCTCTTGAGGAACAGTGTTGAGGATGGAGACCAAAAGATCAAGTTTTTGGGACAGGGAAACTGGAAGTTGGCTGTGCTAGAGACAAAGACAAGTTAGGGAAAGGGACTGAGAACTACCATGGAGGTGTGGAGGAGAGGAAAGCTGACTTGAGAGATGTCAGGAAGGTAACTTCTGGCAAGTGGTATGGACTAGGAGAGAGAATGATAGAGATGGACAAGGTGAAAAGATGAGAAATCATACAGTTAAAGGCAGGAACTGGAAGCACAGTGAGAGTCTGGGGATTACAATGAAGGATCAAGAGGAGCAGAGAATAGAACCAGATTGGAAAAGTCTGCCAAAATAAATAGATTTGGGAAAATCCAATGATGGGCATGGGAATATCTTTCTAATATCTAATATTAAATCATAATATATTCTTAATTTTTAGTGATCCATTTGTAAGCAATTTTTTATTAACAGAAAAAGCTGTCTGTGGTTTGTCTCTGACAACAGAGATTTGTCCTACTGACCTGCACTGAGTCAGGCTACATCTGCCTTGTGGTATAATTTTAAGTTGTGATACTGTTAGGAAGTTTTGGAAATCAAATGTGGGGTTTCTAGTTTTCAATCTAATCCTTTTCTTACTTCTAATCCCCTAGTGATCTCATTCTTTTAAAATGTTGTCCCCTCTCTATCCTTCAGAGTATGCTTTCCTTATAATTGCTGTTATAGTTTGCCTAGAGGTATGTAACTGTGCCCAACCTCCTGCAGCTGAAATTCTTGCTGTGAGGATGTTTTATTTTTCCCCTGAAAAGTGTCTATTTTCATGAGTTTTGCAACGTTGCTTAAAAGTAAAATTGGACAGTAATCCTTCAGAGTGCTTAGATAAGCCCCTCAGGGAATGATAATGATATTGGCCATTTTCTAAATAGCTGAAACAGAGCTTCTGTTTGGAGGAACCATTAAAGAGATGAGTAATCGCTGGTGACAGATCTTCACAATGGTATTTCAACAACTAATTAGGATTGTTGTCACAGTTAGTGGCATTTCTTCTTGGTAAAGCAGCATGCAAAGTAGCCCTTATATTACCAAGTACTGTGGCTGACAGCCCAGAAGCAGGTGATGGGTATGAGGTCAGTGTGCAGCTGCCCAGAATAGTGAAGAAATGATTAAATGTCTGCAGCCTCGGAAACAGAGATGTTCTCCAGCTAATTCTTGTGAGACTCTGACATGTCATCTGGTGCCAATATGAAGAATCTTTCTAGACATAATTCCTTATCTAGGAAAAGGAAATGGTTCACTAACAAAAAAAGTTATTAAAGAAAAACCTTCACATTGTCCAGAATCTATGCTCTATGTATGTAATCTCAGGTGGTGAAACAAATTATCATATTTTCCAGACTAGCAGTCTGTTTGGAAATGACTGAATAAAAACTGTATAGAGAGCAGGAATTGGAAAATTCAAGATTTTACCTGACTCCAAATATCTTCCCTCTTTTAGTGACAGTTGTAAGTTCTGTTTTCATTAATTCAGCAGTTAATTAAGAGACCAACCTTCTGATATTCCTACTTACTCTATTGATTATAATGTGTTATATTTAGAAAAGACTGAGACTGTAAAACTATAACAAGAAGTATATTAATTGTATGAATCATGGTGTTGGGAGAGAAGCCATTTATTTATGAACATGTTTTCACTATTTTTCAAGCATAAGAAAGACAAAAAGTGCTAATATAATCCCATGAGATGGGAAAACAGGAAGCTTCTACTATCACCTTTAGAGAATCACAGATTATTCTGAGTCAGTGACTGATTATCTTGAATAAACCAGGCCAAAGCGAGTTTATTTCCTGTGACAGAAGCTTTTCATTACATTTGCTTTACATCACTGTGGAGATGAAACAAGCATTTTACTAGTTTTGAAAAGAGAATTCCCATGCATATCTGTATTGCCCTGCAAATTTCCTGGAATTAATTTAAAACACTGAGAATCTGCACTTACATGGTTGTCTAAAAGGAACCGTTTCTAGGATACAGTTTTTAATTTTTTTCATTTCCCTTTATAACTACTGCACTTTAAAATTGCATTCCTATTATCTCCTATAGAAATTCTATCACTATGTTCCCAAAACACATAACATGGAACATAAACCATACAGCTTTTCCTGGACAGCATTGAGCATGTTGAGATTAATAAAATAAAATAATTCCACACATGGTTTCTCATAATCTTTGATAATTAGTATTCCACTCCAGATTTCAGTAGCAAGATATAAGCTATTGAAAAGCTTTTTATAGCCTAAAGAAAACTTCATAGAAAGCAAGCTTGCTGTGTGTTCTGCAGTTATTATTTAATGGGAAATAATGTCTTAAGGATGACCTTAAGGATGTCCTGTTTCAACCACTGTGGAATTTTGATTTTGAAACATGATTGTCTCTAGTGACATACAGTTAAGTTTCTAATGTTTAGAAATTTAAGGCAACATGTAATAAAAGTTGGGTACCTTTATAGAAGTCAAAGTGGTCTTTGCACACAGAAACAAATAAAAAAATTATTTTATTATTTCCTTTGTCACCTTAGTCTTGGAAATATCTAGTCTTCAGAATCCATCAGGATAGCTGGGAAAAGAAGTTAAAGCTGACAAATGTCAAAAAGTGGGAGAAGAAAAGCTATTTTTCAGAAAGATAATGACTGTAAAATGAAATGAAGCAGGTTGGAACTGGTTCCTCTGGGCACCTGAGAGACTGACTGAAAAGATAAGGAGGAAAGTTTAAAAGGTCTGCTCAGAAGCGATGATATGACCTGGAAGCTGGGTAGAAAAGGAAAAAGTGGGCAAGTGTTTGGGATATGTCAATTAAAAGTGTTTTGATATGTGAATTAAAAGAGAACTGGCTTTTTGGAACACCTTTAGTGGAAGGGAATCACCCCAATTAGATCAATAGCTAAAGGGGGATAAATAGTAAACTGGTCAGAAATCGAGGTAAGAACAAGAGAAAACAGCAGAATAGGAATAGACATTAGATAATACAGCTATACATTAAATTATGAAAGGCACTCTGATCATAAAAAAAAGCCTCAGCAAAATCTGCAGGTGTAAGATTTTTACATCAAGATGAAAATATGCACTTTAATGTATTAGCGGGTGTTTTAAGAAGCCCACATAAACCATTATGCATGGAGAACCCTTTTTATGATTGTTTGGAGAGCTCTCGTCTGATCTAATGAAATAACCCTAATTACATATCCATATGCTCAATCTCATTTATAAACAGCGGACGGAAAATAAGATATTCTGCTGCTGATACTGCTATTGTAGTTATAGCCTGCTGCTGTGGGTATCACTGAAGCAGTTAGCTCCCTTCCTTCCTTCTGTACTACAGTATGTTGATTCTTGGAATGCACTCTGTTCTGATGCATGTTTGGTAAACCGAATAGCCTTCTTGCAACACTTGCTTATGAAAACATATTTCTAAAGATGTATGACTGCAATAAAAGCACGCCTGTCTTCTAACAGTTGCACGCACTTGCTACCCGACATTTTTCTTGAAAATAGTCCCTTAAAAATACAAGTCAGACGTACACCAATAAACAAAAAACAAAGGCGCCTATATGGAAATGGGTTGTAAATCTGTGGAAAAATAGATGGGTTAAAATAGCAACAACCCTCAAAAAGAAAAAGATTTTAAAAAACCCAACTAAAAAAACCCCAAAATCACCTCTCCCCCAAAAAAGCACCAAACCAAAAACCTCAAAAAAAAAAAAAATTCTAGGCATTTGCCTGATTAGTTACATGAAATTGGAATTTTAAATTTAGTAGGAATGCAGTCATATTTTGATTTGTTTGGAAAATACCTCACCCTTAAAGCCTTTGATCTCAAACCTAGACTTTCTTTGAACTGAAAGTACTGGAGCATAAAAATAATGCTTCTGAAGGTTTTGTTACATTGGAGGTGTTTTGGGGCTTTTTGTTTGTTTGTTTGTTTGGGGGGTTTTTGTGGTTTTTTTGGGGGGGGGAGGTGGTTTTTGTTTTCTTCACTTTCTAAATGGTGCGGCCAAGGAAACACCGAGTCTGTTCTCACATGCTTTTCTTTTCCATTTTGCAGGTTTCAAAGTGCATTTCAAATCTGCATTGCCTTTACTGCGCTGATTCCTGATAGGAATGAATAATACAGTATCATAGAATAATTTTGTTTGGAAGTGATGTTTGGAGGTCACCTAGTCCAATCTCAATCTCAGACAAGTTTATTCAGATCAGGTTACCCAGTCCTGTTTCATCAAGTACTGAACATCTCCAAAGATAGAGATTCCACAGCCTTTCCTGGCAATATTTTACGGTATTTGAACACCCTTATGCTACAAGAAAAATCCTTTCCCTATACCAAATTGTGTTCCTTGATTCCTGGCCTGTTGCTGTAGAAGAGTCTGTTGCTCTGGGAAGCGTCTGACTGTCTCCACTCTACTCCTGGTCAAGTACTTGTACTCAGTGATAAGGTCTTTTGTTCTCCGTGTTGAAATGATCAGTTCTCTCATTGTCTTCCAATGCACACACTGCTACAGTCCTTGACCATCTTGATGTCAATCCTTTTGATTCTTTCCTGCATCTTTTACTGGAGAGCTCACAACTGGACACAGTGCTACAGCTGCGTTGTCACAAGTGCTGGATAGAGAGGAAAGATCGCTTTTCCTGGATTGGTTGGCTACACTCGTGTAATACAGCCCAGCTGGTGCTCGGACTTCTCTGCTGCAAGAGCACACTATTGACTTGTTCAAATTGTTTTCCAGCCAGATCCCTAGGTGCTTGTCAGTAGATCTGCTTCCTGTACAGTCAGTCCACAGGCTGTATTTTTGGACAGGGTTATTTCATCCGAGATGCAGGATTCTGCATTTCCTTTCATTGAACTTTGTGAGGTGTATGTCTATTTCTCCACCCTGTCGAAGTTCCTCTGAAAAACATCCCTGAGGTACAGCATATTGACTGCCTCACTCACTTTGGTGTTGTCTGCAAACTTCCACCAGTTTGATGCTAAACTGTGAGAGTATGCAGTACCACAGCACAGAGAGCAATAGAGTTGCTCAGAATGAAATCGTCCTTGGTAAACCTCTATTGGCTGTGCTCATTAACCCTCTTGACGAATATAAAAATGTCATCTGTGACTGTTTTCCTGTCCTTGGTCACTAACAGGGCTAACATATGCAAAATGAATAAAAGAAATAATGAGAAGGAGCAGTCCATGTTTCATTATATGTATCTATAAGAAAGTGAGAAATATCGAAAGGAAAATCCTCGCTGCTTTACAGGGAAAGAATGGGAGAAGAGGCAAAGGGGGACTTTGCCCACAAAATGTCTGTATCTCTCTTTTCTCAGACATTAGTCGGTATCAAATGCCAGTATTTCCCTGAACTGTTATATGAGAGTTTGATGCCCCATCTTGATGAAAATTGTGGAAATTACCTTCTAAGACAGAGAGAAGCAAAACAGTATGTGAGTCCCTTTTCTTTTCTTAACTTGGGTTTCTAAACAATGAGCCTGTTGGGTTTTAATCAGTATTTCGTGTTTATGTAGTGACTTCACGAATATATGAATGAGCATTTTGTTTCAAACTGAGGAAAGCACACATAGATACTCTTATCACAGAATTGCATAAAGCACTGCATAAATGTCACTGTCAGAGAATATAATTGTTTCTAAGGGGAGGAAAGCAGTGTCATTTTCCTTCTTCAGCTTTGTAGGCTGAGCCACATAAGCACTATAAAAATAAAGATTGTCCATTAAAAGGTGGTCTAAAACCACTTTTAATTAGTTTAAAAATATTAAGGCAGAGAGGGAGAGAAACAAATACCATTTACATTAATTGCTATCTTGCTTATACCCACAGAAGAAACAGCACACCATTTTACAGAAATCACACAAACAAAGAGAATAATGTTAGGAACACTGATTTACATAAGGAGGTTTTCTTTTGTTGAATCCTTCCTTTAGTTCCAGAGAACGAAAGAGAAATTTACTATATATTCAGTAAGAATGAAATGTATCTCATGGAAAAGGGATAGAATCCTTGGTCAAAGACTTAAACACAATTTAGGTAGTTCACAAGGCTTGTGTGGAGCCCTGTCACAGGTCGATATCTTACCTATTGAAAGGTCAAGCCATTCTGTTGCTTCAGCCCAAGTACTAAATAGGACTCTGTCATTTGGTGGTGTGGCAGAAGTGCATCAGGTTTAATCTAATAATCATTTGAAATTCCTAGCCATGGTTAACCTTTAAATATTTCTCTGAGCCAGAAATGGATTTCAGTTTCTAATGTCAAAATATTCTACCTGCAACAAAGTTTAAACTTTGAAAATGTAATTTGAACTTCTTGTAATTATAAGTTTTCAAGAGTAGGAAAAATAAGACAGAAATGTCCCAGATATCTGAGACAATTAACAAATGAGGCATTCACTTCGCACTTGGTCTTTGCAAAATTGCGTGTTCAAACTGTGTCAGACATTGAAGTGGTCTAAAATCCTTAATATACAGTATCAATCTTATTCAAAGTTAAGTTCCTGGATTTCTCTGAACAAAGTATAAAAAAGAAAGAGGAACTGTGAATTGAAGCTAAACAAAATAAGTCCTGTCCTTTCCTCACCCTCAAACAACACTCAGTACCTTTATAATTTTCTTTTTTTTTAATTCTGAGTTTCATGGAATCACAGACTCATAGAATATCCAAACCAACCAAAAACCAAAATTGCAAATAGTTCCTATGAATTTGTAATCAACTTGGATCAAAAGCCTAAGCAGTGAGCTAGGATTCCTTTGGGTCAACAAGCTTCAAATGAAGTCAGTGCATTGAAAGAGCAGAAGGTCTGTAAACAAGCTATTCCAGCTCCCTTTTTCCGCAATAGAAATAATAATTTCAAAGATAAATTATTCTAAAACATACAAAATATCTTAATCACAATCATGGGTGGATGGATTGTAAATCTATGACTATATATGTCTCCATTAACTTAAGGCAAAAATGTCCTTCTTTTAACTTTACTGTTTCATTGGTATTCTTTGTAACGATCTAGTAAAAATAGAATGTAGGGAGAATTGTATCTTGATAATTTAATTCTAATCTTTATTTTTTTCTCCTAGTTAACAATCATCAGATTTGCTCACCTATTAATCTTACACAATACACTACCAAAACTAATATGTGGGCTCCTAAATCAAGTGAACCCAGAGTTAAGCTTTGTATGTGAGTGCTTTCATGAGCTATTTCTATGCACTTCTTTTCAACCTTCAAATCAGACGACAACTACAGAAATCCCTAACATGAGTCTTCCTCCTTACTACCCTTACCCACAGTGTAAGTAGCACTGTGCTCTAATGAAGCACATTATTTTTTTTGGTCAGGTTTTTAACACAGTAGTAAGAATTTACAATTTTTGAGGAACTCAAACCCTTTGCTAACAGTGTCAGCTTTTTAAAGGCCAGTCGTAACAGTCATTTCAAACAAACAATTGGACAAAACATTTTAGAAAATGTATTAATTTGATGATTTAATAGTAGTACATCAACTGCTCTCTTTTAGGAATAGGAAAATTGCATGTGTTAAATGCTGTGGAGATCCAGGAAAATAAAAGCTTAGGCCATAGATTTTACCACAGAACAGATAGGAAATGCTGCATTGTAGGGATATCATGCAGATAGTATAGCCTGGATGTTAAACATCAATGAAAAATCTGAGCAGAAGGTGATGGCCTGATTACAGGTCTGCGAGATTACTGCTTTACCCAGTAATCAGAGCATGAGGGACCAGAAAGGGATTTGGAGGAGAAAACATTGGGATTATTTTTCTTTTTTTTACTTATTAAACTTAAATTCATAACTAGTCAGCCATGAAATCAAAAACTCAGAGACATAAGCCAATATCTTCCTGAAGGCCTTAAAAGAGCAAAGGTAATTTTCTAAGACTGTAAAAAATATTAATTTCTTGAGGGAGAGTCAGTAAGAACTTAAAACTCTTCTACATACATATTTTTACAAAATGGTATGCTGCTAAAATTATTCAGCTATTATATGAATAAAAGTTGCACACTGCAAATTTGTCCCCCACACAGTGATTATATAGCAGGAAGTTGGGATAAAAGGGAGAAATCTTTTAGTAGTGTGCAAATTTGTTTCATTTCTGCTTTCACATATCAGTGTTTTACCATTCCTGAGAACATTATTACAGTTATTATAGCAAGTAATGAATCTTTTTGGGATGTTTTAGGAGTGTCACAAGGAAAATATTTATTTTTATTCCTTCATATCAATATTTATATATTTGTCAGTTAGTAATCCAAGGCCATGGTGCTAAGTACAGGGCAGGCAAAAGTGCTTTCCCTCTGAGAATTGAAGTCAGCAGCGTTCCACATGATAGTATTCAAATCGTGCATGAAATCTGGTAGCTGTCCTCCGTTGTGACCAAAACTTTTTCCTTTCCATTTCCATCTAATTAATTCCAACCTGCAAGACTCTAAGACATGAACATCAGGAGAAAGCCAGAAGCCTCCATAGTAACTTGTAAGAACTCTAAGTAATGCAACTAAGAGCACTAGCTAGCAGCTAATGACATTTTCCATACCTCTCGGCCGTTTCCAGACCCATATAATGTGTCAGGAAACCACTATAAAGTGAATGAAACTAAGTTTGGAAAAAATAAACAAGAACTACAAATAAAACAACACTAAAGAAAACCTAAACAACCCCAGAAGGAAACATGAGACCTTTGTTTACAGTATATTTTTCTCTTGGAAAATGAAACTTTAAAAGCAAATGCTGTCAGGTTCTTCTGGAAGATGAAAAACATGTTACAAGCTTGATTTTGATCATGTACAAGGCCACTCAAGAATGTCTTAAACTGACATGAAAAGAAATACTTCTGTTTTCTTCCTTGTTTTTCTACCAGATGAAAAGAATGCTTTATTGTACTGGATGTTAGTCTTGGTGAGGAACTGAGGTCTAGTTATACCAGATGAACAAGCAACACCTGGTGTGCAGTTTCAATCCTGCTTTTTAATTCTATTTTATCACTTTAGTTGAAAATCTAGATAATATTTTAGTGTCCAGATTTTTAAAAATACTGAAGCCTTTTCAGATTCATCAGTGTTTAGATATCCAATATGGATAAGTAAATTTAGTGAAAGCATGTTCCCAAAAGACTGTGATGAAATTTCATGCTGAGTAAGGGATCTGAATGCATATCTTGGTATACATCGCAGGCATGATCAGGGAGAAGACATTTGGAAGGAAAATGAGATCCTCATTTCTACAGCAAATAAAATCCCTCATACATCTTTATCCCTACAGCAAGGGAATGTTATCTGCCCGAACACTTCTCATTTCCTACTATGACTTTAAATGAAAGCAGCAGCTTTCGTATATTCTTATTTGAGTCAGTCAGTATTGTTTGCTGCTGGGGAATATATGTGACAAGGCACAGCTGAGAAACCTAGAAAAACACTTATATTTTCATTCTACAGGTGTTACTGTGCTTGAGAGAACATCAAATGCTTGGCCAATGATTGAGTACTTTATGAGATACTTTTTGAGCTAGAAACATTTTACATCCAGATACTCATTGTTTCATGTACATGTTTTTAGATCTATTCTTACAACTAAGCTAATATTACAGAAATAAATTACATTAATTTTCAGTTAATTAAATAGAAGAATTCATTCTCTTCAGAAGTAACAAAATAAAACCATAACATAGATGCACAGAAAAATATTCAGATGCCAAATTGAAGAAAAAAACAGAACAAAATGAGAGATCTGTTGGCAGCATGCACCTGATAAGTGGCTGCATTTCAGAAATTCCTTTGAGAAAAAGACAATACTTTGAGCCTGAAGAGATACAGAACTGCAATAGAGAAGTATAACCTCTGGGCAAATTTAATTGATTACGACTAGACGATGCACTGTTGAATGTCCCAGTTCAGCAAATCTTTTAAACTTTGCTGGGAATTTTTGTTTATTTTTCCTGTTTGATGCAGTAAACATCCATTAGACATTAGAAGAGTACACCAATATGCCTCTGATCCTCTGGTCCTTGATAAGGTGCCAGCCACTCAGTATCACCATTTGCATAAACAGCTGGAGTTTTTCTGGACCTATTCCTATCATGTAGCTAGATGCCTTCCTGATGGTTTGCACTTCATATCTCCAGTGAGCTAGCTTGTTTGTGATAGATCTGAAAACTTCACAGAGAGAAAAGGACATTTCTTTAGTCACATTTAATTTAAGCAGACTTCAATATAAATTTAATAGGGAGCATGATCTGGAACATGCAGAATAAGCTGTTCTCTGCACTTTTATCGGTTTACTAGCAGAGACGGGGAAATCTCTAGGTTACAGTAATCTCTTCTTTTCCTTAACAGATTGATTGTATGCATGAGTGGTTTAATCTGTTCTCCCTGGTGAAAAAAACCATAAAAATAGTATATTTCCTAATTCAGTAAAATTTCGTGGTACTAAAATCACAAAGTTGTAAAATGAATGGTACTCTCTATGAAAAGGCTTTGCATACAACAAGACATTGTTTTCCTTAGAAGAAATTACAAAAGTGTAGAAGTTTGGGGTTTGTTTTTTTTTTCAATTTTATGTTACACTATCTATTCAACAGGCAATGTTTCTGTTTTTTATTCCTTTATATCTAATAAGAATCTGTATAACAGATTTATGCTTTGGAAATTTGAATCTACAGTGGATCACACTATTCCCAGGGTGTTTTTTGATAGCCTGTGACAATCCACTAAAGTCAGTGTTACATGATCTTAAATTGAAAGAAACATAAAAAGTATTTTAAAATTAATTTTCCCAGCTTTATTAAGGCTGTCACATCTTACAAGGTTAACAAGTGAATTGCCTCACTCTTTTATTCAGATTAAAATTAAAATATATAAAATGAAAAGAAATATAAGTACACCATTTTGTCATAATAGCCTTTGTTTCTGAAAAATTAAAGAAGAACCTGGGGGTGCTGGTGGATGAGAGGCTGGACATGACCCAGCCATGTGCACTCAGCCCAGGAAGCCAAACGTGTCCTGGGCTGCATCCAGAGCACTGTGGGCAGCAGGGCCAGGAGGGGATTCTGCTCCTCTGCTCTGCTCTGGTGAGAGCCCACCTGGAGAGCTGCATCCAGCTCTGGGGTGCCAGCACAGGGAGGACATGGACCTGCTGGAGTGAGTCCAGAGGAGGCCTCCAAGATGATTAGAGGGATGGAGCTATGAGGAAAGGCTGAGAGAATTGGGATTGTTCAGCCTGGAAAAGAGAAGGGTCTGGGGGGACCTAATTGTGACCTTTCAGTACCTGAAGGGACACCACAAGAAAAATGCAGAGTAACTTTTTAGTAGGGCATGTTAAAAAGGGAAAAGGACAAGGGGGAATGGCTTCAAACTGAAGACAGTAGGTTTAGATCAGATATTAGGGAAAAAAAAAAATTATTGTGAGGGTGGTGAGGCACTTGACCAGGTTGCCCAGAGAAGTTGTGGATGACCCATCCCTGGAAGTGTTCAAGGCCAGGTGGCATGGAGCTTTGAGCAACCTATTCTAGTGAAAAGTGCCCCTGTCCATGGCAGGCGGTTGGAGCTAGATGATCTTTAAGGTCCCTTTCAACCCAGGCCATTCTATGATTCTAAAATTTAATGAATTCTCTTTTTTGAGAAACAAAAAAAAAAGGGTATTTTGGGAATATTTCAGAAGCCAGAAAACTGTATTTTAAATAAATAAATTAAAAGTTGGAGCAAGAATTAAACCTTCAGAAGAGGAGTGCAAACAGGAACCATTAACAGATCTATGACGGATGATATTTAAAGACACTGATATTCGAGATTATATGCATTAAAGAATAGGATTATGAAACATTCAAAACAAACTAGACAAACCTAATTATAAATTGCTTGACTTGAAAACAGAAGATTGATTATTGCTAGGGGTAGTATCAGTTTACCATAATCCATTTGGGTTTTTTTTTATTTCATTCAATATGGAGCTTATATGATAGGGAAAGACTAGAGAAATCATGCTGAAAAAATAAAGTTTTGGTAGAAAATGTCACTCTCAGCCAAACTTCCCTGATTGGAGACTAGTATGTTTAGAGCTGTGCATGATCCTGGAAGAAATAGAAGATTTAGTCACTAGTTTTGGAGTTTTGTCATACACTTTTTTTGTCTAACACACAGTAAAGTACAACTGACAGTTCAATTTTTAAAATACTGAGATGGAAAACTGGCTTCTGTATTTCAGTGAAAAGTCCCTATCTCATTCTTAGCCATACAATGAATTAATTAGATGTTCTCTATTCTAATTACACATTAAGAAAAAAAAAAAAAAGTAGAAACACAGACAGAAAGAACTAAATCCTTTGAAGATTATTTTCACTGTTAACTAATTTTCTTTTGTAGTGTAAAAACCAAACATCTGAGAAGTGAAATTTAAAGACCCAGTTCCAAAATCCATAGGCATGTATCTAATTAAAATCACACAAAATCACCAAAGTTTGTCCTTAATGAAATGAAATGGAAGATGAGAAAAACAAATCTAGTAAAAAGTGATTGCAGATATCGCACAAATGGCTGTTAGTTTTACAAGGGGGTTATCTATTTCAACAAGCAATCTCTTCTGAAGGACTGTAAAGTGTTTAAGAATAGAATTGCTGTTTTTAATTTGATTTCTCATCACTGCAGTTTTAGTTAGCTATCTTAGACATCTATAAGAAGAAGACGCATATTGACAAAAATATTGACTTGACTACAAGATCAAAGAATGAAGATTAAAGCAGGATATAACAGAATGTGGTAGGAAAAATAATTAGATTCTTATTTTTCAAATATTAATTTATAATACTTCAAAAATATTCCACCCTGAAGTTTAATCTAAGTTTTCTCTGATTTAATTTCTGGTCACCAGCTACTTACATGCTTTATATGATATTTAATAACACCTTATAGTAGTTTTTATCAAACTGTCTCTTCTGACACTTCTTTCTTACCTTCTTCCTTGCTTCTTCAAGCAACTGAAATGTCATGGTCACAACAACCATTTAGAAGCTTTTTGTTTCTGGTGCTCATGTTTCTTTTTTCTCTGAATATTAAGAAACCCCCTGAAAGGAAGGTTTATCTGTTTAGTATTTTGGACAACAGAAGAACCCCTGTCTTTTTTGGTAGCACCTTACAGATGTGAAACTGTCCCTTGTCCTGAGCCACCATCAGCCAGTCTAATCCTTGTCGGCATGAGACATTCTTGTGCTGCTCTTAATGCTCTACAGCATCTCTGTGTCAAACTCATTCCCCTTGCTGACCTTCTGGAGATTTCAGACATTGGGAAAAACCTTACAGTTAAAGTCTTGTTATGGGCAAAAGAACACACACTATATATGAAGCTAAGAATTTGTTGTTAGTCCAATGGAGCAGTTTAATGCTCTAATTTGTTTGATTAATGCAGAAAGGACCCATTAATAACAATTATCAATAATAAAATGAAAGCCCGGCCACTCTCTCCTCCTTTTTTTAGCATCTAGGCCTTTTCTTTGATTTTATTCTCACCTTCTCAATGTACTTCTGGATCCTGCGATTGACAGATTCAGTTTTCCTCAAGAAGAAAGGGGTGTGTGTCTGTCTGCAAAAAATTGTGACAACAGCTCGAGAGGTCCTCACTGGGAGACTCATGTCCTTCACAGTTTGGGTTTCAACCCCCCAGTTCTGGGTCTTCTTGGGCTTGCTTATTCTGTCATAATTTGCATCCTTCTCTTTGGTGTCCATCTCAAGTCTCAAAGTTGCACTGGGCCTCCCCAGCCACAGCTGACAGCAAGGGCAATTGCTTGTTGTGCCAGGACCCCGTTTGCTGGTCAGACTTGACCATGATTGTCATTCACAGAGCTTCAGTAGAAGCTGGTAAGACAGTGGCCACTTGGCCACCAGCCTGCTGCTCAGAGAAGCTGAAAAACACTCAAGCCAAGCAAAGCCCTGCAATCCTGTACTGTCATGTTAGTGCAACATCTCTGGCATTTTAATAATGAAGGCAAAAAATTTAGTTACTGTACTATAATGGGAAATCCATAGAAAATATCTGCTGCTTCTTGCGCTCTCAACTTTTTTTAGGGTAACCTCTATAGTTTTTATTGGATTTCAGCACCTCAAGAGAACTCATGCAGCCTAAATCTGTTCTTCATTTTTTTAGTCTTTCACTGTTCATTAGTCCTGAATTCCCTGTATTCTCTGAGTTTAGTCAGGTTAGACATAAGTTATCCATCATAAGGCATCTAAACTCACTCTACTTAATCATTAACCCCAAATTCCATATGATGCTTAAGTTGTACATATTAGTTTTGCCATCTTCCATAATGGTTAATACTTTGATTATTTATGCTTTAAAATTTATTTCTAATACATACTGGATTGCAGAAGCAGCTGCATGTATTTAGTTTGATATTAAGCCAGCTGTTTATTTTGGCAATCTGGCCCATTCATACAGTGCAGAAAAAAAAATAAAAGATATCTTGAGCACATAAAATGAAATGAGGCTTTGAAGTAGTGTCAGTCTCAAAACAATTTTCCATTTTTCACAGCATTTGTGGAATCATCTCCATTTACTGGTCCTTGTAGAGAACTACCTGATTTGATTAATATTACTCAGCAGTTGCCTTGCAGTATATAGCGTTATTTTTAATTTAGGTGGTATTTTAAGCTTTTAACTGCTTTACTCAAGTTTTTTCAAGGATGCCTAATCTAAATAAAATTACACTAGCAAGACTCTGCCATTTTGAAATCAGCATTTATCTAGATTCTTCTCAGAGTATCTGCGTATGAAATTTGTGCCAGTCTATTCCTTTGTTTCTTACTCTGAATTATCTTTCCTGCATTAATTCTGATGGAAGTTCTCAATGTTATTTCCCCCTTTCCGTCATGTACTGTTCTGTACTTTCCCAAGGCAGTCAATCATTCTAGTGCTGGTGTGTAATTTGCTTTGTGAAACAGACATTTTGCCATTAATATATGTGAAATTTCTTTCAACTCTCATTCAACACAGTCACTTCCCGCTGGTGATCATTTGTACTTTTCTGTTTACTTGATGTCTTCTGTCTGAGACAGGCTTTACTGGTTGGCTGAACTTCAGGTGACACTACATTAGCATACAGAGTTTTATTGTGTGACTCAAGCTTACTGAATTCACCTGAGCTATTACAGTCATTTTTACACAGAAAACAAAATACTCTGAAAATTATATTTTTTCTCAGTCTCTTTCCACGTTACTGAAGTAAGATGTTAAGTTAATATTGGTGGTGTCCATTTTAAGCTCATAATTGATAGCAAAGATTTAGTTATTAATATCAACAGCAGTGTGCCCTGGCAGCCAAAATGACCCACAGTATCCTGGGGTGCATCAAGCTCAGCACCATCAGTTTGGCCCTTCCCACTGTGTTTGCCTTTGCCTGTCTTAAATTGATTATATATTTTTCTGTAGACAAAATATCTTCTCCTTCTTCTAACAATTTCCATGGAAATTGGAATGGTCATATATTTAACACTACAGATATAACTGATAACTGATGCAGAGGAAGATGCATCAAAGAAAAGTTTCAAGATTATCATTGCTGAAAAGGTTTCCTAACAACCATTTCCTTCTCTCTCTTTAGGATACGGTATGTAAAGGCCTTTAAGAAATGGATTTTAAATTAATAAATAAGCAGATATTTTGAAGCTTCAAAATTTAACAAACAAAATAGATTAAAATAGATATTTTTGTGGTATTGTTGAGAAGTAACAGTACAGGCTCTAAGTGTCTCAATTATTTCTCTCATATTTGTCTTACAAGATTAGAAATTAGTTTCTTCATAGCTGAGGAAGGAACTAGGCCTGCCTTAGCTTGGTTTTCAGCAGATGCATTACCACAGTAGTCCATTGTGCTTCTCTCCAGAAAAGCTAGTTCTGCAGTACACTAGACATACATTCTGATTTATCTTATCCTCTTACCTCTTCTAGCAATACAATAGCTGCAACAGAGTGAAAGATTAATTGTGGGGTATCTAGTATGCTTTTTCATAGGTGACCATAAATGTGTACAAAATTCAAGGAACCAGGGAATTACAGAGGATAATAAATCAGATTTTATGCTTATTCTTTTCACTGTCAAGAACACATAATCATCAAAATTATTTCAGAAAAAAAGAGAAGTATATTGAAAAAATTAAAGATGTAAAATCGGCACAGTCCTTTGAGAGCAAGAATGAGATGTTAGGGATCCTGCCCACTTTATATTGACCTGAAAACCCTCTGTGTGAGCAGCATAGTGCAGCATAGTGACTGAGCAGTATTAAATATAGCAGGGGAGCACATGAATGGACAACAGTGCACTTAAAACAGCACTTGGACAATTTGTGTGAGAACTTCCACGCAAGACTCTCTTGTGCAATTTTGTGCTTTACAGAAACGTCCAATGCTTTTACTAAGTCATCAAGAGAAACATAGTAGCTGGCGTGGCTAAAGTGTTCTTCAGGCTTGGGTTGGTATCTCTGCTGGCCAAACTGGTGCCGTACCAGGTAATGCCAGGCTAGCAGGAGCATCCACTCCTATGGAGACTTACATTCAATGCAGTGTTTTATGTACATTTTATGTTTAATGCAATTATCATTCTCTTTCCCAATAAATAGTATTTTACAGTAAGTTTACAGCAGCAATTTACCTTACCTTGTGGCTCAAAGTTGTTTTGTTTTTTGTGGGTTGGGTTTTTTTTTGTTGTTTATTTTTTCTGATTTGCTGTTTAACAACTTCAGCTGTATTTTTATTTCTCTTGATTTACAAGGCATCAACCACTGCTTCTTCACAAATATGTTATCTCATTTAGCAGAATGAGATTATATTTTAGCAGAATTATGATTATATTTTACTGATTTTAACCATCTAAAAATTAAGCATACATATAAAATAGTTAGATTTATCTTGTTATTCACTGAGAGATAAAATAAATTATTAACATACTATGTTCAGAGGTATTGTTATGTATTCAGAAGAATTAGCCTCATAAGGCGTTTTGTCTCAGTTGATGAGGTGCAACCTAAGCATCACCATCCAGAAGTTTAATTTTTGGATGCCTGTAATGATGAGATAGTCTCTACCTCCATCTAATTTAGAGTACAAAGTATTCTGAATCCTGACTTCTCCTTGGCTGCAATTTAATTCACTCCTTGGAATATTTATTTCACTACCAAGCCTAGAACTGCCCAGAATTCAAATATCCTTTCTAGGAGTTTTCCTGTAAAAGCAAATGATTTTCTTTTTTCTTTCTTTTCCATTTATCATAGATGAATTTGGAATAGTTATTCCAAAGGCAGAATGTATTTATTGAGATTTTGATAAAGTATAACACGAGCCAATCTATTCTTACTGTGCCTTCACAGAACCCTGGCAACAACAGAGGGTAGACCAAAGTCTGAAAATATTTTCTTTATTAGCAAAAATTGCACATAATCTAAAAGTGATTTCTCAAAAAGTTCCTTTTAGTCCCAACTGTAATTCTCTTCTCTATACAGTGCTAGATTATGTCACTTGAAAAGAGGCCTGATAACGTTTGCTTAACATTTCTTAAAATTATTATTCTGCTAAAATTAGTCACTACTGCTGCTTTTTGTCTTAATGAATCGTGTCCATTCCTTGCATGCAGCCAGGTAGCACACTCTGTGACTCTGCCACTTTAGCTTAATGAGGACAGTGAACCCCGATGTGCGTTACCATAAAGGGTGAACTGAAATGTTGGAGTTGTCTAATCTCTATAGGTATCTGTCATTTCATTTTACACTCTCTGGATGATGGACATTTACAGAAGAGTGAATTTCCTTTAAAGTTTCAAATCAAATCAGGACATTTGCTCAGCCTCCACTGTATCCCTCTTGTACCCCGCATAGTCTCTGAGGATTAAAGAACTGTTACTTGTCACCTTTATCAGTTAAATCAAGAAGGAAGTACATACACTGTTCCAATTGATCACTGAAAGATTTGAATCTCAGTTGCCTTTGGAAGACTCCCAGTCTTTACGAAGGATGAATCTTTTCCTGTTGGAATCTGCAAAGACAACAGAATATATCTCTTTATATTCTTCCCTTTGAAACTTATTGCTGTGTTTTAGAAATATCTTAAAATTCAGATTTTTTTTTCCCCCTGATTATGATACTATCTAATGTATATGTTTCCTGACTGGATGAATAGAAAATAGACTTAAACAACAAGCTTACTTTTTACCTTACAGTTATGTTAGTAAATTAAAATTTATTTTTTCATTAAAAAATTTAAAGTTAAAATTTAATTTTCTCTAATAATCATTCATTCATTCATTCACATTCACTTCCCAGAATTCAAGTAGCAGGAAAAATGTAGTATTTTTATTTCTTGTTTTTGTTTAAAAACTCTACTCATTTAGCTTATTCATGAAACAGTAAAATAGTTCTGGTTTAAAACTATTTTAAGATGACTTTCATTTTTGACTGAGAAGACTCAACAGAAGTGACTGCGGTGGTTAGATATTGACATTAATTACATTAAACATAAAACAAGATTTATGTTTTGTTCGGGAGATAGAGAATTTCTGATATCTTGGTGTCTTTGTAATTGAAATTGATTTTCTATTTAAAAGAAATGCCACCCTTAGTTTAAACTGGTAATTAGGGCCATCCCAAGTTACTTGGTAGATATCCAGGATTTGCCATCCAAAAGTCAGTCAAAATTGTCTTTGTAATCTGACTTACCCTTGTGAGATATGAATTTACCATTGCTAAGGGAAAAAAAAAAGTTACGTAAGAAAATTAAGGAAAAATTCTACCTTCTGGAGTCTATAAAGAATTTTTCCCTTTTCAAAAATAATTTCATTTTTGAGCTGTAAAATACTAAGAAACCTTTCATCTTCTGAAAGAAACAGTTTTGTGAGAGATTCCATCCTTACATTTTTAAGTGCATTACAAGGACACTTCCTGCAAACAGCTAAAATGTAAGCAATGTCTTGTCTTTCACAAGATCGCATTGTGCATCAGAGATAACTTATCCAGAGGAATGCTTTGCTGACGGACATCCATATTCTGGAGATAAAGTCAGAAAATTGTGTAGAAAGTCTTAGCATGTGTGGACTGACCGCACTAGAATTTCTGTGCTGCCCTTCCTGTGTGCATGTTGTGTTTATGTAACAAGTGATGACATTCACATGCAAAATTATACATCTGTTCAATTATGTGTAGTTCTTTAAATACCCATGCAAGAGTTCAATCAGAGTAACCACCTGTATTTAAAAAAAAAAAAGAATAAAAATGTTGCCATCTTTTGCTAATTCAATACATAAACCTCAGCAGTATATAAACAACTTGATCTTGAGTAATATAATTTAAATTGACATCTATATATACTAAGAGGCAGAGAAAGCTGTGATAGAAGCTTGTGCAGGCTTTTACTTGCACTTGATGTTCTATAAGTAGGGACTTACGATGAGGGCTTTTTAAATTAAAGAAAAACAAGATATAGGGCTTATTTAGGTGTTTGGGTAGGATCTGATAAAGGTTACATGAGAAATAAGTTAATGGACTGAAGTTTATAGCTGTGTGTATAACTGTCAAATCTCTGTGTAAATTACCTTTCTCTTCTGCTGGCCAGAATGCAAAAATCCAATAAACTGTTAATAAAAATGGAAAGGTCATATGTAAATACCACAGATCTTGAAAATGAACCAGAAAAATGCGATAGTTTGCACACAAATATCATTTAATATTCTGTTTCATGGTGTCCAAAGTGGGATGGGACTTATGGTGTGTGTTTTTATCAAAGCATGGTAAGAAAAGGTTCTGTGAAAAAGAGATTTGCTTTAAATCTAAAAACAATTGTTTGATGACTAATTGGCTGTTTGTTTCTCTGGCTTAGAAAGAATTTTTCTACTTTATTAAGAACACCCAAAAATAAAGATTGATTTAATTATTCTAGTAATTTACCAAGAGTGTTTACAATGGAATGTATATTCTGTCTTTTCAGTCCACTTCGGCACACACTTGTTTATGTATTTTTATTTACATTGAGTTATATATTTTGGTAGAATGTTTTATAAAATAAAAGATGAAGGATTTTGCAAGAAGACTAATTTAATGCTCAGAAGACTGGATTATACTGTGCCAGCTTCAATGAAGACAGTATTGCCTATATTTTCACAGAATCATGGAATGGTTTGGGATGGAAGGCACATCAAAGAACATCCAGTTCCAACTGCCGTGCTGGGGGCAGGAATGCTTTCCACTAAACCAGATTCTCAAAGCTCCATCCAACTCGGCCTTGTACACCTCCAGGGATGGGGCATCCACACTTTTTATGGACAACCTCTTCCAGTGCCTCACCATCCTCATAGTGCAGAATTTCTTTCTAATATCCAGTTTAAACCAGTCTTCTTTCAGTTTGAAGCCATTCCTCCTTGTCCTATCACTGCATTGGGAAAAGCCCTTGGGAAAAGCCTCTCTCCAACTGTCTTTTAGATTCTCTTTAGGTACTGGAAGGCTGCTAGAAGGTCTCCCCAGAATGTTCTGTTCTCCATGCTGAACAACCCCAACTCTCTCAGCCTGTCTTCATAAGAAAGTTTCTCCAGCATTTTGATCATCTTCATGGCCCTCTCCTGAACTCACTCCAACAGGCCCAAGTCATTAAATTCGTCCTCATTTTGTTCTTGAACAGAATATACTTTAACTTTTAAAACCTGAGATTCTCCAGCTACTGGAGTGATATGTATTTATTTAATTTTAATTAAATAGAATATATAAAAAATAAAAATAAATTGTAAACATAATGGTCTATAAGTCTGTTTTGGTTGAGGGAGGTCCATTTCACTTTTGAGTTTTCCTTCTTGTTTACTTCTTTTTTTCCATTAAATATGAAGTGTAAATGTACTGGATACTTTCACAGTACTGCTTGCCTATTTAAGAATTTATTGTTTTTCTTCTGGACTGTTTAACAGTACTACTAAGGGATGTCAGCCTTAGCACTTTTAACTAGAAGAGTTTTTTGTTAAGGATGCAATTTTCCCTTAGAATGATCTTCAGGCAGTGGATTAGTAATGAAATGACCTGTAAGATGTGTGCTTTGTAATCAACACATGAATAAAAAGCCCCACTGCTTACTGCAAAACAACATCTTGATATCAAAGATGCTCTAAAATTAGAGTGATTACACACTTATTCTTCTAAACAGAAAGATAAATAATGGCTTTAATCAAGAATAACCTTCAAAAATAAATCAGAAAGGACACAGGAGATTTAGCCACAGGGTTACATAGCCACATTAACAAATAACTTCTCCGTAGCTTGTTATAAAAGGATTTTTTTGTCCTTTTATTTAATGAATCATAATTTTATGTGCAAAGTTCATCAGAGCCTTTGGACTCCTAGGGTACTCTATTCTTATATAAAAAAAAAAAAAAAAAAAGCTTATTTTCAAGTTAAGTTTTGCTTTTTCCTCAAAAATTGTAACTTCTGACTTACAGAAAATTTATAACAAGAAAGAGATTGCCAGCAGACCAAAAGCCTAGATCAGACTCATGCAGTATGATTTGTTTGGGAAATATACTAGCAGACCCCATTGCATATCTGAAGGGAAAAGGGAGTAGAATAGAATACAACTTCACTATTTACTTGTACCCATTCTTTTAGAAGGCCAGATGAAATCTTAGCCTATTATCAAAAGTTTCTGAATGAAAGCAACCCCTGAATTTTGTGAGGCTGGACATACCTCCCATTATACACCTTCATTTATGTATGCCTCATCCTATGCATTCTACTGGCAGAGCAAAATTATTCTAATTATATACAAAAAAGCATAAAATCCACTGTAGAAAAGCCTTTGCAGGCTGCCAGATGCTGAAGCGTGACCACATAGTACTGCACTGTATGATGCAGAAATAAAAGGTAGGCTTCATCTTGGAATGTATTAATATCCCAATGCATTTTTCTAGTTCCACTCCAAGAATGAAGAGTCCTAGTTTTTGCTGCATCCAAGGAAAGTGTTATCATTCCCCTATTTGTTATCTTAGGAAAGCCTGATGATACTGAATCCATATGAAGAGCTGGGAGTGACTTAGAAATCACAAAAAGGATAAAGGAAAATATTCAACATATCAGTTTCACTCCTTTAGACATAGCAAACCAATTCATTGGTTATGTAAAACAAAAAAAACTAGAAGAAAAACATGCTGTCCCAGTAGATAACACAAAATGATACCCATAGGTACAAAAAAATTGTATTTCTTTTGTAAAATTGATGAATTTATTTTTTGTTTATTTAAAGACAGAGTTGCAAATTTGTATATATAAAAATCACTGGAAAGCAGCCTAAAGTAGCTGCATTTTCAGCAATAAAAATACCTTACAAAAAGCATTACTTCAAAAATTTGGTACTTCTATATGCAGTTGGTTGTGCCTGTGTTTTATTCAGTAAAGTAGATCTGTATACTGGAAAACCTGAAGATAATTAAATTAGAATGAATTCAAATTTTCTTGAACTAAAAAAGTACATGATAAAGAGTTTTAAGGATATGTGTTATACACTGTCATAAGGATTTCAGGCTTATTGAGTAATGTGTGACTCTGTCCCCAGCTCTGTAATTAAAAAGTTATTCCAGCTCTTTCCCGCACAAGGCTTTTTAGAGTCTTGAGCTTAGTGACTTTTACAAGCACAGGAAGGGAATTGATCATGTAATCTTCAGAACAACTGTGCTGTCATTTTTTTTCTTCTCTGTGCAATTCTTTTCTCTGTGTGCTGAATCTCATGGAAGAGAAAGAGGTACATTCTGTAATCTCAGTAGAAATAATTGGGTTAAACACCTCTTCTTTTTTTTTTTTTTTAAGTAACTCTCAGCATTTTTGTAATTTTATGCTTTGAAGAACCATGAGACTATTAACTGTGAACTTGCAAGTGTTTTCAACTAACATTTCAGGGCTGCAGTCTTTCAAGCACTATACAAAATTTAAAAAAAATCTATACAACTAAATGTTCATGATGGATAATTTATAATTGCATGGAAGCTAGTGAACAACTATACCTTAGCATACTCAGGCTGGGAGTAATTTTGGCATGTGTAAATACTTGCCAGAGTCAGAAGAAATGATCTTTTATTTATTTATTTAAAAGATTTTGATTATGCTATCAGTAATTTACATAGATATACAATATGTATTTTTCTATTGTAAGCTGATTATCTTCAGAAATAATACCAAACCTCACTGCATTCAGTAGAGACTCCTACTTTCTTTAGCTGGACAAACAAAATATCTGTATTGCATATGTTACAGATTTTTATTCACCTATCAGTGTTATGTCAAGTCCCGAATGTTATAAATTGATCACTGTTTTACCATTCAGAAATTATTTTTGTCAGAAAACACTGATAAAAATAAGCTAAGGAAAAGATACTTTGTGAATGTATGGGAATATTTTTTAATAATGTAAGTACCTCATAGGTATTAATTAATTTAGATTTAAATCTTTCTAGATCTAACAAAATATTTGACATTACCCACTTTCTTTTCCTTTGACACTTTTCATGTTTTCCATTTCTTTGAGCTTGTTCTCCAGGCAAGGTGCTTGAAGAATTCTGAAAAACAAAATAAAATAAAACAAAATAAAATAAATTTTTAAAAAGAGGGAAAAAAGAGAAAAATAAGAAGAACCTTGAGAATCAGGCTTTTATTTTTATTTTTGTTCTTTTTTTTTCCTACTCAGACCTCTTGCATATCAGTTTTAAATAACATTAAAACCTCTGGCTCCATAATTTTCTAATAATTTGAAAGGCAGTTAATTAGTGGGCACTGAACAAATGTAAAGCCCTCCATATTCCTCAACCACATCTTGTACATCACACTATCCATAAACTAAAGTGGCTCAGTGGACACCCTTTACCAGAAGATTTTGTCAGAATATCAGACACTTCATTGAAAGAGCTTCAGTATTTGCTGAGAATATTCGTCTGCAAGAGACATACATTGCACAGAAAGATGAGAGAGCTGATGCACAGCTTCTGGACAATATCCCACCACTTTGCCATGAACTGAAATTTCTTTGCAAAATCTTGAAATTTGTGGGCTTTTCTTTTTCCTTTTAGATTTTCTTTCATCTTAGGAGACATTTGGTTTCATTTAATCTTTTTTTTTATCTGCAGAACTACAGTGCTGATGTAAGTAATAATGCCTTCTCAGGTGTGGTGTTGCAGCTACTCAGGCTGACGGTATACAAAATAGTATTCTGATGGGACTTTGATAGTATTACAAAATGTTAAGGATACAGTTGTTACCATGAATTAAAAAAAACCTACATAACCATCACTTTCTCTTGTAATCTCATAAGCGAAAGCAGCTGGGCTGCAGTGTTCATGTTTTGCTTCCATGTCCTTATTTTTTTCCCCTCAAAGGAAGCAATATTTTCCGAGACTTCAAATCCTATAGCAAATTTCACTGAACTGTTTGAACTCTGCGATTCTCTGAGGTCTTGGGACTGCAGAAGTCTGCTCACTGCTTCCGGAAGCTGATGCTGATGATAGCTGATCTTAAGTCACAAAATTTGTGGATGGCATAGGTGTTAAAATGTAAATTAGATTTCTTTGTTAAAATAAGAATAGAAATCTGATACAAAGGTAACAAGCTAAGACCTTGCAGATAATAATTTCTGTTACTAAACAGAGAAATTGTTGATAGTGTTGAAGGAGATTGATGTTTCTCTTGCTGCATTTGAAAGGCTCATGTATTCTACACAAAAAATTGAGGATGGCAGGTCCTTGGCATCAATTATTTTGCTCTTCTCCTTTGTTCCCACTGTACTATGTGCTAGTCACATCGTTAAGTAGGCAAGGATTCCTCAGTTTTGGAAAAAAAGTCACTGAGCGGAGTGAGCAAAAATTTTTCAGAATTTTATAAGAGAGAGAAGAATTTGAAGTATTGACTTGAAAGCCTTAGCATGGGATGATAACTGTTGACTCTACTGCTGCTATTGTTATCAGTCAAAAAGCAAAAATTACCCTAATGCTTTTCTTAACACCTTTTTCATAAAGAGAAATATGTCTTATACATAAAAAAACAGAAGAGAACGACAGTAATCAAGAGATAGAATTTTATCATAACCATGATTTATTCTTTACATTTTCCTTTTGTATGATTTGTGTTGGTTTACACTGCTGAGTTTCATATTCACCATGGCTATAAAGAATCGTCTATCAGTAAGGTGTAACCCTTTCTACTCCAGCAAAGTCAGTCACCTGACCAAAACTGTTTGTGGGATTGTGCTTCATTAGAAATTCCCTAAACTCCTCTACAAATCATGTGTGACTCACATTCCTCGCTGCCACTCCTTGCTAGAATTGAGATTATAGAAACTACTGAAGCAACAGTACAACACTACAGCACTTACCAGAGGGTCAGCAAGATTCAGCTCATTTACAGTGCGTGTGGAATACCACTGTTTTTTTCTTTTCTCTTTCCTTTGTTCCTTTTAACATATTCCTTTAAAAGCATTTACTCAAACTACTTTACTCAAACTAATAACTGTGATTTGAGTCCTCATTATAGTCTAAAACCTTTATATTCATAAAAGCTTTTCCTCTGGCAAGCTTTCATAAAAGTTTAGTGCAGCACTTGTGCTCTAGAACAAATCTGCACATAAGAAAAGGGAATTTCACTCTTCACTCCAAGCAAACTTGTTATTGTGTTGTTCAGAGATGCTTATGGTGCCAGTGACCGCTGTGTGGCAGGTGTTCCATGATGCTGGATAATAAAAATCCTATAGGAAACTGCATATTCTCCTAATATTGATACCTTTCTGCCAGCTTCGGCTTTTGAATGATAAATGATGCAATCAAAGCTTTTGAGATATGCATAAAACAACTTTCCTGATTCCTGTTTAACCCTAAATAATTCTTGGGACATAATGGAATAAATCTGTTTTCTTGTCTCAGTAAGAATTTTTTTTTTCCCAAGCCTAACCTTCTTAATTGCTTCCAAGCAACAAAAAGAAGAAACCAACCAAAACTTTTCAAGAAAGCTACCATTTCCAAGGATGCCTCAAGTACTGGCCAAAAGTAGTAAGACAACAAATATTCCAGATGACATATTCTCTAATTTCTCTCCTAAATTACTGGCTTACTATTGGCTTTATATTTAAACAAAAAAAAATTTATTTACCCATTGAGTTAGGGACTGAATGTATCCCACAGCTTTTTTTATATCATAATTGACTTTAAGGAGATCTCATTTTGCCTGTTGATCTCCTTATTTTGAAGTTATACAAATATGTATAAAATTGGAAACTGTGACAGTGAGTGACATTAAAAAACCTGGTACAAATGATCGTAGGGCATAATTTTATTCAACTGCATGGAAAAATGGGACATTTAGCAGATAACTTAAGATTGAATTAGCTTTACTCTGCACAATTTATTTCCATGGCTTTTCATCCATGGCTCATATCAGTTGGAGCTATACTTTTTATGTGAATGGAAGATTTCACTGAATTTAGCAAGAGTTTAAGCCAAAAACACTCGAAAATTTTTGAGTTTATGGGAAAAGAGAAAAAAAGCAGCCACCCCACTCCTGAGAAGTAGGAAGGCAAGTGTAAAGGGGGAAAATCAACACAACTGATTCCTTTGTGGGCTAAGTGATCAAATACTGACTGTATTGAAGGCTGAAGGCACTTAACTTGGATCTCTGGTGAGAGAGACATGGGGGAGGAAGGTTTTCTACATTTGCAGTGCTAGCTTGTGGCATGCCTTGTTTCTGGAATACCAGCTGTGGAGCTGTCACCAGGCAGCTTTCATGAATGGAATCACTATAACAGGTGTTACCTCATGTTTCAGTATCTTGCTCTGTTAAAGCTTGCATTATTGTGAAGAAGATCAGGATAGCATTTTAATACAATTTTTCATTAAAAAGACAAACAAACAAATGAACGAAGAACCCATCAGGCCAAACTAATACAGATTCAGATCAGAAGGAAGGAATCAAATCTCTCAGCCAACCAGAAATCTTTTCACAAAAAAGATGAGCATTTTCATGCTGATTATGTGATTGCCATGTCAATTAACCCAGAATATTTTCTGGACCCAGTTTCCATTGCCAACAGTGGCACCATTTCTACTGGCAAATTGGAGCATTGCATTGGTCACATTAATTCTCCTAGGGAAAGCTACTTTTAAAAGTTGGTAGCTTTAGAAAAATTTTGAATGTATTACAGATAAACATTTCTGTTCTCAAAAGTAAAATAGCTTTATTTTGTGTCTTTGTGTAGTTGTGTATGCATGGATGTACACAAGCATACTTCTACATACACTTTCTAGAAATTTATTCCTTATAGTGAGATTTCTGCTGTTTCTTGTCATGTTTTCAACATAATAAAGCAAAACAAGAATACACTATTCTTTCTCATATCAAACCTCAGAACTGACTTTAAAGCACCATGCAGAAATAGAGGTAAAGGTGCCTGCTTTTACCATACAGTTTCTTCAGATCAACTGTGATTTTGCATTTTTTTTCCCTTTATAATTAGCTGATAAAATCCAGGTACATAGCTACCCCTCTTCCTAAACCCTGGAAACTAGTCCTTTTTCACCCCATAAAAGCTAGAAGGTAGAAATAGAATCATAACATCAAATAACTTTTACTTATCTAAGTGTCTGGTGAATATTCCATAAACAGAAAGTCAGTCACATTAGTTTGGAAAGAAATTGATTTTACAGTATATTTAAGTAGTATCAAGCTTTATTATTGTATATCATAGTAGTCTATAATGTTCGACCAGCAGGAGAATATATATTATAATGTCATCATTCATCATTTGATATGTCTTAGAATGAATCACTGAATTGTAGAGGGGTTTGATTTGGAAGGAACCTTACAGATCTTGTTCCAACCCCCCTGTCTTTGCATGAGACATTATCTGGCCTTATCTGGAAAAAATCTGATGAAAGAAGAATAAGCTTACAAAAAGAGTAAAGATTTAAGCATAATTTAATGCTAGTTTATCCTTTTGAGGATAGACAGTATTATAGGTGCAATTGTCAAATTAAATTGTAGTTGCAAATTATTTTGTTATCACTGCTATATGTTTATATTCCTGTTTCTTATAAAGCATGTTATGCTGCTATCCAGTTGATACATTTCTTATAGAAGGCTTTCTCATGATACAGAAGATGAAGGGTGTTTATTAAAAAGGCAATAACTCTTTTCTTAATAACTGATAACTCTTGTGGTACAGAGGTCACCTTTTCATTGACTGTGGTTGTATTTGATTCATCTGGAGATCAAAACCACAAGAACATATGAAAAAGCAATTTAAGAAATACTAAGAAGTAAATGGGAGTGTCTTTTCCTTTCTTTAATTACCAAAGAATTTGAACAATAACCTCATGTAAAAGGACTTCCATTATGTTTACATTTGTAATGCAAGTGTGACCAAAAGCACAAGAACCCTTGCTCAGTCACGATCTAAATCATAGTGTTCCATTTAGCCATTGTTTCTTAAAATGCCATCCACCCTTAAATTATATCATTTTTTCATGGGTGAAATATGGATCGTACATAGTCATTTGCTAAGAGGTCTGCCAGGAGACAGTTACCAATTCTTGTGATACTTTTTGATCTCTTCCATGAGAAGGTGCAATATAAAAAATCATGACCTGTACTGTTTCTTCTATTCATAATGAAGCGTTTCTTCTATTCATAACTTATAAGGTGCTGTCAAGCAAGTCTAAATGTGAATGTTCCATTTTTAATTATTTTTTTTTGACAGATATGATTATGTTAATTTAGAAGTGGGGCTTTTCCAAAGAAAAAGAAGAAAAAAATACCCAACTATGCAGAATACCTTTTGTTCAAAGAAACAAGTCTGTAGGTGGAGACATTGGACCAGATTTCAATTTAAAGCATTTGTATTTATGTATAAGATACAGTGTTTTGACAGGTGATCATCCTGCCCTGCTCTGTACTAGGGCAGCTTTACCTTGTACACTTTTGGGCACTACAATATGTAGTGGATTGACCTTGGCTGGATGACTCTCTATCAGTCCACAGATGGACAGGGGAGAGAAAATATAACCAAGAGCTCATGAGCAAAGATAAGGCCAGAGAGAGATCACTCACCAAATACTGTCATGAGCAACACAGGCTCTAATTGGAGATATTAATTTATTACAAGTAAAATCAGAGCAGGATAAGAAGTAAAATAGGACCTTAAAAACACTTTTACCTCCACTCCTCCCTCCTTCCCAGCTCTACCTCCTCCTCCTGAAGCGCAGGGAGAGAAGGAATGGGGGGTATGGTCATTTCATCACATGTTTCTTCCACTGCTCAGGGAGAGGAGTCCTTCCCCTGCTCCCGCATGGGAGCCCTCCCACAGGAGACAATTCTCCATGAACTTCTCCAGCATGAGCCCATCCCATGGGCAACATTTTTCCAGGNCAACACAGGCTCTAATTGGAGATATTAATTTATTACAAGTAAAATCAGAGCAGGATAAGAAGTAAAATAGGACCTTAAAAACACTTTTACCTCCACTCCTCCCTCTTTCCCAGCTCTACCTCCTCCTCCTGAAGCGCAGGGAGAGAAGGAATGGGGGTTATGGTCATTTCATCACATGTTTCTTCCACTGCTCAGGGAGAGGAGTCCTTCCCCTGCTCCAGCATGGGAGCCCTCCCACAGGAGACAATTCGCCATGAACTTCTCCAGCATGAGCCCATCCCATGGGCAACATTTTTCCAGGAACTGCTGTAACATGGGTCACTCTTCCTCAGGGTGCAGTCCTTCAGTCACAGCCTGCTCCAGTGTGGGTCCCCCATGAAGTCACTGGTACTACCAGGAGACCTGCTCCTGTGTGGGCTCCTCTCTCCATGGGTCTGTCAGCCCCTGCAGGAGCCTGCTCCAGGACAGGTTTTCTGCAGGGTCACAGCCTCCTCTCAGGGATCCACATGCTCCCACGTGAATCTCTGAATCCCCATGGTCCTCCATGGGCTGCAGGGGCACAGCTGCCTCACCGTGATCTGCGCCACAGGCTACAAGGGAATCTCAGCTCCAGTGCCTGGAGCACCTCCCTTCTTCACTGGCCATGGTGTCTGCAGAGCTGTCTCTCACATGTTCTCACTCTGCTCTTCCCTGACCACAATTACATCTGCACAATAACTTTTTTTTTTTTCCTTCTTCTAAAATAAGTTATCGTAGACTTGTTCCACCATTTCTAATTGGGCCATCATTGGCTCTGCTGGACATAGGGGAAGCTTCTGGCAGTTTCTCACAGAAACCACCCCTGTAATCCCCTGCTACTAAAACCTAGCTACAGAAACCCAATATATTAAAAAAGACATTAAGATATTAGAGAGGATCAAAAGGAAGTCAGCAAAGATGGTGAAGGGCCTTGAAGGGAAAGCATATGAGGAGCAGCTGAGATCACTTGGCTCGTTCAGCCCTAATGAGAGGAGGCTGAGGAGACACCCCACTGAAGCCTTCAACAGTCTCACAAAGGGAGGCAGAGGGGCAATTATTGACCTCTTCACTTTCAGGAACCGAGGGAACAGCCTGAAGCTGGTCAGGGGAGGTTTAGGTTGTATCTCAGGAAAAGATTTTTCACCAAGAGAGTGGCTGAGCACTGGGACAGGCTCCCCAGGAAAGTGGTCACAGCATCAAGCCTCAGAGAGTTCAAGGAGCATTTGAACAATACTTTCATGCACATGATGTGACTCTTGGGGTGTCCTGTGCAGGGCCAGGACTTGGACTTGATTCTGATGGGTCCCTTCCTGCTCAGGATAGTGGAAGGAGTCTATAATTTTTAAGATCAGAACTAAGGATCCCTCTCTTGGAAAAGGATTTTCATGGCAAAGACAAGGGGAGCAAGACCTCTAGACTTTTACAAAACTAATTTGTTGCTACCAGTATTAGAGGATTTGATGGTTATAATCACTGAGTAGATGCACTGCATGCAATTTATCTTGTCCTAAGGGCAGAGTCATAGACTGTATATTGCATGTTAGTGGATAACAGTAGCCTACAAAACATTTCTCTTTAACTCTTACCTCTCTTATGGATCTCTTTAGGATTTAATGGTTTGAGGCCTGATTTGCTTGTAATTACTACATTTTATTTTGTTAACTTTTTAGTAATGGCAGCTGTTTTTTCTGTCCTCTTCCCTATGAGTAAATGCTGCTGGATTCTAAGTGAAAACTTCTGGGAAGTTAGAAAAGATAGGCAATGTGTCAAAGAAAATAGGGCAGGTTTTGATTAGAAGGATGTAGAGCTTTAAGATACGTGTTTGGGTAGGAATATCCTTAGAAAGAGCATACTTGAAAATCAGACAACCTGAAAGTTGAATTCGTTTGTACTAAGTCATTCATAAATCAGGTTCTTCAAGGGTCTTTAGATAATATAGCTGTTTTACATGTCAATCCACTACCATAAACTTTGTCCTGTATAAACTAGAGATTTTTGAAATAAATTTTCATCCCATTTTAAAATATAAGTAGTAGATATAATGAACCACTAAGAACAGCAACAGCAAATTTTATCCATCCATGAGAATACAATACATATATTCCATTCAATTAATTCAATATTTTACATAAAACAGTGACCAGAAGTCAATTCACAACGTATGATATAAAGATCTCATGTAATGATGAATCCATGAAACATCGTAGAGATATCAAGTTGCTGAGCTTTGGAACTTCTTCTAGCTAAAAAGCAATACAAACAAAGTGCTTTAGAAAGGCAATTCTCAGATTAGTAATACATTTTAAATTTTAGCAGGTGGTTTTTATTTCGTATTATTGACTAACTGAAATAGTAGCTTTGTGTGCGTATTCAATGCAAACAAACATCAGGTGTAAAGACAGTTAATAGATATATCAGAATGAGTGACCCAACAATGTGCGCTTGCAGCCCGGAAAGCCCACAACATCCTGGACTTCATTTAAAGAAGCAAGGTTGAGGGAGGATGAGGGAGGTAATTCTCCCCCTCTACTAGGGAGAAATTCTTTACCGTGAGGGTGGTGAGACACTAGATCAGGTTGCCCAGAGAAGATGTGGATGTCCCATCCCTGGATGTGTTCAAAGCCAGGTTGGATGGAGTTTGGAGCAACCTTGTCTAGTGGAAGCTGTCCCTGCCCATGGCAGGGTGGTTGGAACTAGATCACTAAGGTTGCTTCCAACCCAAACACAAATTCTGTCATTCTGTGATTCTATGAGTAAGGACTGAAACAAAGTCTCTTGTATAGGAGTGAATTTTTTTCTAGGCACATGGGAAAAATGACAAAATGCATTAGTGGATATTTGATTAGGCATCAGCTTCACTAAGGTCATTCTCATGGGAATCCCTTGCAATAATTTAGTATTTAGTTCATATCATGATTCCTCTCTTAATAACACTTGCAGGATGGAAAGCTCCATATAACTTGATGGAAAATTTCCAGTTTCTGTGTGGGACTCTGTTAATTTCCCTTTTTCTGAAGTACTTGTTTTGGTTTGATTTTGCCAGATCAGATAATAAGGGACTACAGATTCATTTCCAAGTTGGTTAAACCAAGTTTCCACTGCACTTTTTCAGAACACTTGATAACTACATGCCCCACAGGATAGCAACACTTACTAGATAGCTGGCTTAGAGAGACAGTCCAAAATTCATATACCGATTATGTCTGAAAATGCTAACACTTACCCAAATACTTACATTGACTCAAAACACATACGTTATCATTTGGAAATTTTAGCCCTCATCTCTAGTTAATATTATTGTGAAGTCAATTTTTAAATTTTACATACAGTCTTTATGTTTTCTTATGATTCATGTATTTCCTGGACATATATTTGCTGATAATGTAACATACACAGGCTTTCCATTTCCTAGTCAGTATTATCTATCAACGAATTTAGTAGTTTACAGCCAAGTGGGAAAAGTAACTTTATTTGCTCTAAACCTCTGCTTCATTTCATAAGAGGCTTGAAGGATGAAATGTTTAAAGTTCACAAACTGTTCCTAGTATTCAGTTGCTTCCCAACTACCAAGCAATTTTGAAATAGATTTTTGTACCATGCAAAATCTGTCCAATGATGTTCTATGCAGAATCTGAAATAAATATTTATCCTTTCTTCCTACTTCTTTTCCTAAGTATTTTGTCCATCTGCTTGTATGCAGAGCTGCTGCAACAATGGAGGTGCACGAACATTCTGAAGAGCAATTGGATGTCTTCCTGAAGACCAATCAATTGTTGTATGAGGATCAATTGAAAACAGCACTCAGAAGCTTTCTTTTCTACATTTGACAGATTTTGTGCAATTCTAGGATACAGAAACAACTGCAGCTTTCTTTAAAAGGCAAAAATACACTTTTTTTTTTCTTGTGGTAATTTTTGGAAATACATTAATAAAACAGACTTCTATGGGATTAGAAGAAATTTAGAATTACACTATCAATCTACCAGAGTCCATTGAAGTCCTGTGTAATGAGTACAATTCTTTAAGTCCTGGTGAATTAACGCTGAGTAGATCAAAGCTTAAAAAAACTTCAAAAGCTGGAATTTAAAAAATAAAAAGTCCCTGATTAAATGTGTTTATGAAATGTTCTAGTTTGCCAGCCCTAGAAACTGGAGTCATGTCTATTCCAAACAAAAGGTTCTCTGTAACAGCAAGGTAGCTGTCCTGTATTTCTGCAGTCGTGTGAGAGACAGGATGGATGAATGCTGGGGAGCAACCAGGAATCTAAAATCTAAAGTGTCTAAAGTTGGAAATGTGTAGGAAAAATGCTTATCAGATAGAAACCATCTGCAGACTAAGATCTGAAAAGGAACTCAGATTGCAGAGCAGTTCAATTCAGTTGTCTGACTTTGTTCATGTAGTTCTACTAGGAGTACAGGGGCTAGGTTTAGACACTTGCTTCTGGCCTAAATGGCCCATGTGGTTCTCATTCCAATTCTGCATCCAAGTGCAGTGGAATAAAAGGGCAAACTTGAATTCATGATCTAATAAGATTCCTCTGTATCTACTAATATGCTTATGTTAATGGCTGAATAGTTTTCACTGGAGCAGTAAGACAGACCACTCAATTTCAAATTCATCAGTATGTTATATAGGCTATAAAAATGAAATCTGAAGGGTTAAGTGTCCTTTTTTTCTTTTTTTTTTTTTTTTTTTTTAAAAAAAGCATTTTTTTTTTTTTTTGGTAACAAATGCATTATTTTTCATTGACAAACTCCACAAAGAAGAAGCAGCAATGCTCAGTCTCCTAATAACAGCCTTCAGCATCTGCTTTTATTTCTTGTTCTTTCTATTGTCACCATATTTATGGTAGCGCTGTTCGTAGGCTGAGAGCTTTCAAAAAAACCAGTGAGAGTTGGTTACATTCTCAAAAGACTCACAAACTAAAATGTTCTTTATAGTAAAAGGATTAACATGGGAAGGAAAGAATTTCAATAGCTTTTCTCTCCATAGAGAGCACAGCACAAAAAAGTCCTCTGTGTGGATAAAGTGAAAGTAGTAATAGTGCATATGGTAGTAGTGCCTGCAACAAAGTATGCACGTCATCTGGTTTTTGCATGCCATCCAAGCAGAAAACTGGAAGGAAAAAAACCCACAAAACATTGCACCTATTGTATCTTTACCTTCAGTGCATTTCACCTCATCCTTTACAATTAAATTCCTTCCCTTTCCTGTCATTTTAGTGGTTTATATTCAAAATGGAATACCTTCATCTCCTGGCAGGATAGAAGTCCTTTACTAGTAAGTCTTGTGTGCTATGGTTCACTTTTACCACAGAAACAGATGTATAAAAATATAGTTCCTACCATTAACATAGTAGATAGAAGTAATACAGCCTGCTGCAATACTGGGAAAAATGTAGCAGATTTAATTTTCCTATCCCTTCATAAGTGCTGAATTTAATTACTTGGGTGACATTCTTCCTGCAACAAGGAGATTTTGTACCACATCAGTGAATTTACACAAGAAAAACATTTGGCCCAAAACTAGAGAACATTTTCCTAGCTACTTAAGCACAGGCACTTTGCAGAAGGAAAATGGAAGTCATTATTTAAAAAGAAATCAACTTGCTATTATTGTACGAAAGAAAGTGATTAATGAGTTGTGTGAGTGATATGGATGTTGTAACCACCTACTGTTTCCATATCCTACTGAGAAACGTCAAAAGATGCAGCAACAAATTATTCCAAGTCCATTTCCTTCCAGTTCCCAGTGTCCTACTCAGGCTTAGTAGCTGACAAAATTCTACTTGCCAAAAGCTAATGATAGCTGGTATTGTGTTGGCCCAAAAGAGCGATCATCATTTTAGCTGAGGTTATATCGACTCCTCCTGCCATTACAGTTCACAGTTGGCAGAAGACCTATAGCAACTGGATTGAGACTTCTTTCTAACAAGCTATACTCATGTACTTGTGTTTTGTCAGTTCTATATTCCCTACTCTACAGATTTTTCTTCACTTGAATGCCTTGCTTTCAAGTTAAGCATTTTTGCAGTTGACGTTTGTTTTAACAATTTATAGCTGTCCTGGGAATATATCCCAACTCTCAGAATTAAAGTGTTGTTGGGAGAAATATGAAGAAAAGTCTTCTATAAATCTTTCTGTAAAAAAATTTAAAAGCAAATAAAAACATCTTTTTAAAAGTCCGCTGCTTAAATACTATGTGGGGAATGATAAAACAAAGAGGGTGGGCAAGTAATTCTGGCATGATTGGCATATTTTCACTTATTTTAATTTATACCTGATTAGGATTTGGATCAGTATCTCTGATAAAAAAACTCTTTGCAGTGTGCACTGTTACTTTGCAGCAAGCATTACACTTAATTTTAGTTCAAAATGGAAATTATTTAATTGGCGTATAGGCTGTAATATAAAATTCAGGTCAATAGATCATATCTGATGTTACCAACAATTATTCAAGAACCTTAAAACACCAAAGGTTTTTTGTTACTGACCACCTGCTATTTTTAAAGTCCTAAGAGAATTTTTCTTTAACATCCAAAGGGCTTTTAAAAATATATTTCATACATTTTCCACTAGCTTTTTGTTCAGATGTTGAAGCACCAAATACAAGATTGTTGTCACTTTGACAAGCGCATTACGTTCTCAGATACACATGAATTCCTACAGCAGAGGTGAACAGGCAAGCAGTTATTCTGTGACAACAGTACTGATAAGAGGAGGTGAACAAAATGTCTCCGTCTGTATTTTTGCCTGTGCACCATATTTATGCTACTGATTTGTAGCAGGGTATGCAAAGAGCCTGTTAGGCTGCCCTTACTACCCTAAGTACCTATTCTATTTTCTTTTTACCTATTGATTGTTTTTTCTTGTTTCTGCAAATAAAAACAGGACTCCTATGCTAATTCACACGTCAAGATAGCCAATACTTATGCTGGTTTTGTATAAATGTCTTCTGTTATTGCACTACCACTTAGTTTTCCAACAAGAAGTTAGGATTTCTCTTTCTACATGTAACTCATTATTTCCTTTCATACCATGGAGCTGAACAAAAAGATATAAAATATTTAAGTAACCTTAAGTTACCTTTAAGTAACTTAAGTCAGTGGAAATAACTGACCCTTTGGAAAACAGCCTTGGGTTGTTTTCCTCTAGAGCAGTTATAGAAACACCAAGGTTAAGAGCCTATACCTCACTCCTAACATTGTATTTTCACTTCACTGTTACTCCATTGAGCAACTGGATAAAGGTGAAACTTGAGGAGTGACAAGGAAGGTGACTCTTACAGGAGAAATTGATGTTAGGGTAGAGCTCTCTTCAGTCAGATTAATGGCTCGAATCAATGGATCTGAGATGTCCTTCTGTACCCAGAAATTCCTGCAGTTTCTGGTGTCCTTTTATCTCCATCTTTTGCTGCAAAATTAAAACATATATTGAGATAACTTTTTGGGGTTTGCAAACCAAATAAAGGATAAAGAAGCCAAACCAGCTGCAGTTTCAGCAAAATAGTTGAAAAAAATCAATTCCAAATGTGTAATATTTTTTAAATAAATAAAACTAGATGTTACAATTGCAGTTGTGACTTTAAAGATTTATTATGCAAGCAGAGCTGAGCAATGTTTTTTTCACCATATTCTCTCAATTTTGACAACATTTAGTAAGATAAAAAAGAATCAAATTACTTGCTCTAAAATACATACTGGTAATAATTCAGTGGTATGAAAACATCGTGAAATAGATTGTGAAATATTTTCCTAAAATATTCAGTGCCATGACAATACAAGATTATTCACTGACTGTGACAAAGGGGTAATAAATGTTAATGCCCAAACATAAGATTTCTTTATGATCTAATTGTGGAAAGCAGAAATTGCCTTTAATAATTTCCCACAGCTTTAAGAGTAAAAAAAAAAAAAAAAAAAAAAGTAAAATATTCTTAAGAGAGAAAGATGTTCACTGACAGAAAAATAAAATGATAGTTTGAAAAGATCACAGTATGTGTTAGGATAAATGGTCTGATGCTTGAAAGTATTGATGCATTAATTGGAACATCTAATTAAAAATACCATTTTAAAAGTCTAAACCATGTGAAAGATTTTGATTAATGTCAATTGTTCTTCATGAAAAATAAACCTACAAATATAAGTTTCAGAAACACAAATTATATAGTCAGAGTCAGTCCTTAATTTACACTTCCAGATTAATAAGAGAATTCATATATTGGAATGTGACTCATTCTCTTCGTTAATTGTCATATTTAACACAAAATGTAAGAAATTTAATTTCTGGTTCTCACATTAGAAAGGAGAGTTACTGCAAAGACATTTTCATTTTATTTCAAGCGAAATACTGATTTTTTAAAAGATACTAAAAGTGAAAGGGATAAGAAATGAAAACAAACAATATTATCAGAGTAGATCTCAAAAAGGCACTTTCAAATATGTGTGTCCTGGTGTAATCTATACCCTTAATACACTATACAGGAAGACAAGCAAAACTTTTAGGAATGGGATTCACCAGAGCAATTCCCTCATTATCAAAAGCTGCCTAAAGTTGTCAGCAGGAAATTATCCCGTCTATCTCCTGGCAACGTTCCTCCTTATGCAGCCCAGAATATCATTCGCCTTCTTTACTTGCACACATTGCTGCCTCATGTCAAACTTTGTGTCTACCAGGTCTCCCAGTCCTATTTTGCCAAGCTACTTTCCAGCTCCTTACCTCCCAGTGTGTACCATGCATTAGGCTATTTGTAGACAGATGAAGGAATTTGTGTCGCTTGCGCCGGCGATGACCAGCCCGGCGGGCCGGTGAAGGACTTTGCAGTGGCCACGCCACTTGGAGGGATTCAGCTCTCGGCTCTTTTAGAGCCTTTGTGTCGCCAGTGGGCGCCTTGACGCCGCGCCTGGGGACAGCTCTTAAAAGAGCTTTGGCAACCTCCAGTGCTCTCCTCTGCGCAGTGTCCGTTGGATGGCTCTGAAAAGAGCCTTTCGCTTTCAGCTCCTGAAAGGCAAGGCCACAACCTGGTGTAGTAGCAAGCTCGGTGCGGGCAGGGAAGGAAAGAGGAGACTCTTGTTTGCGATTTCCGAGCCTTTATTCTCTAGGGAAGAGAACAGGGAGGCACAAAGGGAAGCAAACAAAGAGCCCAACTGTCATGAGGGCGTGGGTTTATATACAGTTACAAGACAAGGGCGGAGAAAGGGAACAACCAACTGGGAGATGATGGGTAATGACATGTGGCCAATGGGGAAACAGGGAAGGAGGGACAAATATGAACGAACCAATGGGGGAAATAACTGAACAGAGCTTTCTAGCAACAATTAACATAAACATGAACTGGGAGGGTTTCAGGGAGGAGATTTCTTATGATGGGCACATGGGGGGTGCAGTCGGCTCAACGACCTCAGCCTCACCTTCAGATTCACTTTCCCTCATGGGGAAATCAACCCAGTTTATTTCTTTATTTATTTTGAATCTGAAGGCGGGCTGAGTCACCGCAACAAATTTGCACTTCTCTTTATTGAACTTCAAAAGGTTTCTCTCAGCCCATTTCTCCAGCCTGACAAGGCAGCATGACCCTCCTGTGTATCAGCCACTCATCCCAGTTTTGTGTCATCACCAAATCTGACAGTGTGCTCTGCCCCATCATCGAGATCATTAATGGAGGTGTGGAACAGGACTTGACCCAGTGCTGATCTCTAGGATATGTTGCTAGATACTCATCTCCAAGCAGAATTCATGCCTCTGATAAGCATTACAATGGTTATGATCCCAGATTATGATCTGGGTTATGGACCCAGAGACTTTCTCTTAAAATGCAGGTGTTGAAGAAAATCTACTCCTCTCTAGTGCAGAGGTAAAATTTTGATTTGGTTTTCTATTTTCCTGTAATTTTTAAACCTGCTAAAATTTTCATAAGGATACTTACTTAGGCCATAGAGATCTATGGTCCAACAACCTTAAGGCCTGTGATTAATCAAGTTTGCAAGCACTGATTAAGTGCTCATTAAATTGGAAGAAAAAAGTGGAAGTATATACATTAAGGCAGATAACTAAGGAAAAGCATAATGAGGTCTTCGACATCAACTTGCCAAAATTCTAAAATATAAACAGCTGAAATAAAGGTAACTGGAACTGAACACAGATGAAAAAGTGACTTTTTAGCTTAGTAAAAAAGGACCACAAAATGGCATGTTCTATAAAGACAGCTATTATTCTGAACTCACTTTCTGGAAGAGAGGAATAGTACATTAACCTATACAAGATGAGAAATTTATAATATTTGAAACATATTGATAAACTATGCCAAAAATTATAGATTTTGACAGATCAGAATTATTGTGAGAATGACTGACTGGAATAAGGATTACTGAACACATAAATAGGATTTTATGTGTGTGTCAGTCTCAGATTCTCTGCTATTTTTATTTTATTTCACTGTGCAGAATTTCTTGAATGACCAAAATTATCTGAAGCAATTTAAAGACCTATTTAGGAAGCAGTTTACAAGGTGGAGTGAAATCTATGTTCAGCAAACTTGAAAGGCTTTGGATGTTTGATTTAGATAAGCATACAAAGTGTGAATATTTATTTGAACCTATTTAACTTCTTGTAGCTTGTTTTTGTTCTGTATCCAAATGACTCTTTCAAAGCTATATTGGATGAATATTTGTAATAAGGAAGAATATATTAACAGCTTTTAAAGTATTTGAACTTGAGCTGGGAGGAAATGTTTTCCTTTTTGCAAGTGAAGTATTACTCTATATCTGTAAAATACTGATATGTCACAGATTCACAGAATCACAGAATCACAGAATCACAGAATCACAGAATCAACCTAGTTGGAAAGGACCCGCAAGGATCATCAAGTCCAACGCCTGCACAGCACCATTCCCAAGAGTCATCCCATGTGCCTGAGAGCATTGTCCAAATGCTTCTTGAATGCTCAGGCTGGTGCTGTGACCACTTTCCTGGGGAGCCTGTTCCAGTGCCCAACCACCCTCTGCGTGAAGAACCTTTCCCTAATACCCAACCTAAACCTCCCCCGACACAACTTCAGGCCACACCCTCGGGTCCTGTCACTGGTCACCAGAGAGAAGAGATCAGTGCCTGCCCCTCCTCTTCCCCTCATGAGGAGGTTGTAACTGCAATGAGGTCTCTCCTCAGTCTCCTCTTCTCCAGAGTGAGCAGACCAAGTGCCTTCAGCCACTCCTCATACAGCTTCCCCTCAAGGCCCTTCACCATCTTCATTGCGCTCCTTTGGACACTGTCTAACAGCTTTATGACCTTACACTGTGGTGCCCAAAACTGCACACAATACTCAAGGTGAGGCTGCCTCAGAGCAGAGCAGAGCAGGACAATCCCCTCCCTTGCCCGGCTGGCGATGCTGTGCCTGATGCCCCCCAGGACACGCTTGGCCCTCCTGGCTGCCAGGGCACTGCTGACTCATGTTCAGTTTTTCACCAACCAGTACCCCCAGGTCTCTTTCCATGGCACTGCTTTCCAGGATCTCATTCTCCATTCTGTCCGTACCTCCAGGTGCATCTACCATTCCAGGTGCAGAATCCAGCATTTTTCCCTGTTGAACATCATATGGTTGGTGATTGCTCAGTCCTCTGATTTGTCGAGGTCTCTCTGCAGGGCCTCTCTGCCTTTGAGGGAGTCAACAGCTCCTCCCAGTTTTGTATCGTCAGCAAACTTGCTCAGTATCCAGTCCTGTGTCCAAGTCCTTTTTGATGATATTGAAGAGCACAGGGCCTAAGATGGAGCCCTGTGGAACCCCACTAGTGACAGGTCACCCGTCTGATGTCATCCCATTCACTGTAACCCTTTGTGCCTGACCTGTGAGCCAGTTGCTCACCCATCACATGATGTGTTTATCCAAGAGATAGTATAGAAAGCTTTACTGAAATCCAAAAGAATTGCATCAACTGGCTTCCCATGACCAGCTAGGTGGGTTACCTTGTCTTAAAAGGAAATCAGGTTTGATAAACAGGACTTTCCTCTCATGAAACTTTGCTGGATGTGACCAGTGACTTTGTCTTTCAGGTGGTTTTCAATACCTTCCAGAATAATCTTCTTCATTACTTTACCAGTCACTGAAGTGAGACTAAAGGCCTGTAGCTTCCGGGGTTGTCCTTCTCTCCCTTTTTGAACATCTAGACAGCATTCACCAGCTTCCAGTCAGCTGGGACCTCTCTGAATTACCAAGACTGCTGAAAAATTGAGAGAATTTTTGCGATGACATCAGCTTGCTCCTTGAGGATTCTTGGATGAATGCCTTCAGGCCCCATAGATTTTTAGGGATCCAGCTGGAACAGCAGATCCCACACAGTCTCAGGGTCAATGGAGAGTTGATCATTCTCACAGTCATGGTCCTGCAGTTCAGGGTACTGAGACCCCTTTGGTTCATCATGTGTTGCAGCAGAAATAAAGAATGAGTTAAACATCTCTGCCTTGTCCATGTCCCTGTTTGTGAGGTGATCATTCTCATCCTGTAATGGGCCGATGCTATTTTTATACTGTCTGTTGCCATTAATATACTTTAAAAAACCTTCTTTTTGTTGTCCCTCACAGTTCTGGCCAGCTTCAACTCCACTTGAGCTTTGGATGCACGAATTTTCTCCCTACAGTGGCAAGCAGCATCTCTGTATTCTTCCTATGTCACCTGACCTTGCTTCCACTGGGCATACACCTTCCTCTTTTGCCTTATTTCCAAGAGAGATCTCTGTTCAGCCAAGCCAGCCTTCTGCTTTGACTTGTGACATCTGGGAGTTGCCTGTTTCTGTGCTCCTAGGATGTGATGCTTAAAAAGTGACCAGCACTTATGGACCCCAGCACGTGCAAAAACATTTTCCCTGTGGACTTCACCTACCAATTCCCTGAGCAGCCTGAAGTCTGCTCTCCTCATGTCCAGAGTTGAGGTTTTGCTCTCACTTTTCCTCCTGTCAGCACATATTATCAACTTCATCACTTCGAGATCACTGTGGCCAAGATGTCTGCCAATCACAAAATCCTCTCTGTTGACAAGCAGCAGGTAGAGAAGGGCATCTTTCTGAGTTGGCTCCCTTAGGACCTGTTCCATAAAGCTGTCATCCAGGTTTTTTAGGAATCTTTTGGCCTAGGTTGTACCAGCTATGTGATGCTCTCAGTTAATTTCTGGCAAGTTCAAGTCCCCCATAAAGACAAGGGCAATTGACTTGGAACCTTCCCTTTGTTCCTTAAAGGATAATTCATCGGTGTCTTCGTCCTGACTAGGAGGTCTACAGCAGACTCCTATGATGTAATTCACATTATTTATTTGCCCTTCATTCCTATCCAGAAGCTCTCAACTGTGCCATTGCCAACTGTGTCATGAAGATAAGAAAAAAATTTAGAAAATAGAATGGAGAGAAAGAGCATGCTGTCAAGTACTGAAAAGGGGAGGAGAGTTACCCAGGGTATAAATAGTGTGGGCTCAAAGTCTCTGTCTTATTTTTTATGGGCTATGAATGTTGCTAATTGACCATGGAATGAGTCCATAATAAAAAGTTATATCTCTCAAAACTAACTTTTGAACAAAAATACACATGGAAAGTAATATTGAAAAAGTTTTAAGAGGAATTCTTGCGGGTATTCACTGATAGGAACGTGTCCTAAGGATTCAAAAAACACTGGTGTATGGAATTAACTGAAGATAAGACATATGTGAGCACTAGGCTATTTCTGTGTGCTATGTCGAACATCAGTTGTGGAAAAAGGCTTAGAAACTATTTTAAGAGATCAAGCGAGAAAATACTTTGAAGGACTCAGGTTGATTAGGAGCAGAAAATATGGGTTTAAGAAAAAAAGAAATTTATGCATTGGTGACTTTTTTTTCCCCTTTTAAAGAAAACTACTGTAGCTTCTGCATTGAAGAGAGAAAACTGAAACTTTATTGTTTGAAATATTTTGGCAAGATTTAAATTGCAGGTGTAGAAATTTTATGTTAGTACATAACTGAAACAATGGAATGATTCATGGGTAAAAGGATAATTAGGAAAGAAGTTTCTCACTGAAAATTTCAAGAGTCACTAGAAAGCAGGGGTTCTGTTCTGGATATGTAATTGGGTGTCTTTTGGGCCAGTGTGAGAGCTTCCCCAAAATCTTTTGTCCATACAGTCACTTTACACTTTAGTGTATTACGAGACTCTCAGACTAGCTCAGCCTTCAGCAGGACTGAAGAGAGGCACAAGAGGTAGATATGAGCTGTTGAGGTAAGGGAATGAGACCTCTCATCTCATTTCATCATTTCTAGAATGAGTAAACAGAGATTTACTTGAATGTGTTATCAGAAAATTATATTGACTCTTTTAAACTTTCTTATTTTTGAGAGTTTTCAGTAGTTTTTAGCATGTGTTTGATATTCAGCAGGCACCCTTCAAGCTCAGTGATTGAAGAGATGTCATGTTGTATTATTTCTGTTTCCTCAGTAGACAAGAAAGTGAGCAATGTTTTTGTGGTGCTGCTCGGTCCTGCTGCTACAACTGTTGGACCAAATGAACATAAATTGACTTCGTGCCAAAAAGACTTTTGCTTTCTCACTTCTTTGCAAAGAGTAAAGGACAGAGTTATCACATGAAATCTTGTAGTGTTCAGATATGTTAGACCATGTTGTGGAGGTCCACAAATTATTAAAGCTGAATTTCAGTTGTCAAATTCACAATATTTGAGAACAGGGTTTGTGCTCTATTTTCCTCATTTTTCTAATTATATCTGATGCTTACAAACTCATGTCAAATCCACCACCCTTCTTTTGTAAATTATCAAAGGAAACAAGGGGAAAAAAAAAAGGAACAGAGCAGCAGAGCACCAAAGCTAACACAAAACTTTAAACCTGTAGAGACAGAAGTTGTAGATAAGTTCTGCTATGTACTGAAATAATAGTCCACAACAGTGAAGAAATTAAACATACAGGCAACAACCTTCCAAGAGTGTCTTAATCTAATGCTGGAATAACAGAATTGTTAGTGAATGCAGCTTTATTCCTTGTTCATTTGTCATCCTATTAAGTGCAAGGCATATCTAAGTCATGTTCATCTGGTTTTCTCATAAAATGGAACTTAAAACCAGTTATTGCCTCTCTAGATAGTGTTCACACCAGCCAACACATTTACAATTACATCTTTTAACTTAAAATGTCCATCTTGCAGCAAAACATAATTAGAAGAATACACATGTTAGGATGGAATTATTTCTTTTCCAAACAGGTCAAAAACCCAATCACTGATGATACAAAATGGTGAAGGTATTGAGCTAGGAGACTCACAGCCTCATTTCTCTTCTGAATTACAAACAACAGAGACGTAAGTCAGCGTATGTTTTATCTAGAGAGAATTCTGACTGCAGGACTATTGGCTATCCAAGCCTCTATTTACTTTTAACACTGCATAGTTTACAAATACCCTTGGCATGTGTCATTTTCATCTTTTTACCCATAAATGAACAACATTTCCAGCTTTCAGAAGCAAGGACTTTTTTTATGAAAAAAAGAAAAAAATGGTTGCTTTGCCAGTCCTAAGCATGCTAACAGCATATCATTACAGTAATTATTAGTTTAAGAAAAAAGAGCTCCAGGAGGGACAAGTAGTTCAAGTTTAATACATTATTAAAACAATTTCAGAGTGTATTACTGTATCAGTATTAGTTCACAAAAAATGGACAGCAAAGCTTGCCTTTCTCCCGCATTTCACAAGAGTGGTCTCAGGGGAGAGAGAGTCTGCAGCCAACATGCTTTAATCTATGTGAAAGTAAAAATGGCTTTTGTGTCCGTCTAGCACAGAAGCATTATAGGGTTGGCTTTTTTTCTTCTGAAGGATGTACATTAAGAGTTCATAATAATAGATCAATGTTCAAAATATACCAGAACTGCAATGCATTTTTCAAATATCTGGCTTAGGACTGAAATTGTGTAATGGTAGTGTAATAATGTGCTCTCTTCAAGCTTTCAGGGTAATTTTTTCTGTTTGCCAGGTCATTTGCAGAACTCATAGGCACGAGTGGTTAATGTAAATCAGGATATGCTTTGATAATGAAAGGAAAATTTAAGAAAATCAAGAATTTTAGATAAAGACATACTTTTTTGACAAGTTGTTTTGATTATATATTTTTGATTGGGAGGATTTTTTTGTAATTAGCAGCAGAGATTATTTATTATTTCTCTAATAGAAGAATTGGATATAAATCCTACTTTTGTAAATTTTTGCCTCTTAACTAATAACTACATTTTTTTAATTTTAGTAAAATATATATCTCCTTTTTTAAATTTGTGTTTCTTTCAAGATTGAACAGAATTAAGCAGCCAAGTTTTCAGTAATAGAAAAAAAAACAGCTGGGTGTCACTCCTGTGTTACTGGTATGAGAAACATTTGCATTTGCAGATCTCTTCTAATCAACTTACATGTCAAAAAAAAGAAAGGATTGATAGCTACAGAGAGATTCTACAGATGGATGTTTGAAATTGAACAATGATGCATTTTATTTTGGTTTTCCTTTTTGCTTCTGGTTTCTGTTGTTTTGGCTTTTTTTTTTTTTTTTTTTTTTTTTTTTTAAATCATGAGAATCTATAGCACTATTGTTAAAGACACTGATAGATTTTCATTTATTTTAAATGCCATATAATATTGAAAAAGAGACAGAGAGATGGGCAAGACAAGGTTTATGGCCATGTTACAGTGTATTTTACTACAAAACCAAGCAGGTAGTATAGGGAAAGCATGATGGGAAAAGCTAGACAAGCTGGGTATACATATAAGCTCTAAGAAATTAACCTTTCCTGATACATCAGTTCCCTAAAGGTGATTGCAGGATGTAAAGATTTGTCAGTGTGTTGGCTTTTGTGGTTTAACTTCAGCAGATAAACAATTTGTAGAATTGGTATTTAAGAAAACGGTTTAAATTTCCATTTGGTATTCATAACATACCATTTTAAAAAGTTCTATGAATGAATACTAAGTCAAATATTTTGCTGTTAATACATAAATAATGACTACAATGCAAGTATTTTTGTAAATATCTTGTAGATAATAATTACTACAAGATTCATCTTGTAGAGAAGTAACTGAAAGGCCCCTAAAAGCTCATTTCAAAAGTAGTTTCTGTTTGGAAAGTAGAAATGTGAACCAGGAAGAATGGTTATCCAAAAAATATAATCATCATTAACTCTATTCTCAGTTTAAATGCATTGAACATAATAAATATATTCAGTTATATAGTCACAAAGTCATCTTATTTTTAGCATTATATAAAAATTGCCACATTGAACATTGTCCTTGAAATTACAGTACTGTCACATTGATTTTTTCATATTGTCAAGAAACAGGTAAAAGCAAAAGATTTAATTCTAAGAGCAGAAGATAATAATTTTCCAAGACCGTATGACTATCTTGCACCAGTTCACTGTTGTGTTGGGCTTATGTGGCTGGATTTTGATTACAGGGGTGGCTTCTGTGAGAAGCTGCCAAAAGCTTCCCCCATGTCCAGCAGAGCCAGTGCCAGACAGCTCCGGGATGGATGTGCTGAGCCAATCAGCTGATCCAATCGGAAATGGTCATAGCACCTCTGAGATAATGTATTTAAAAAGGAGAAAAAAGTTATTGCACAGGTTTAAGTGCAGTCAGAGAAAAGTGGGGTGAGCATATGTGAGAGGAACAATTCCGCAGACACCAAGGTCAGGGCAGAAGGAGGGGAGGAGGTGCTCCAGATACTGGAGCTGAGATCCACCTGCAGCCCGTGGAGGAGACCCATGCCAGAGCAGGTGGCTGCCTGAGAGGAGGCTGTGAACCCCTGGGAAGCTGTGCTGGATCAGGCTCCTGGCAGGGACCTGCAGACTCATGGAGAAAGGAGCTCATGCTGGAACGGGTTTGCTGGCAGGACTTATGTCCCTGTGAGGGACCCACTACAATGGTTTCTTTATTTTACAAAAAAGCTTAAAATTATTATCTTTTCATTTAAATAAACTATGTGGGGAGGAATGTGTGTTTTTAAAAGCTAAGATCATTCTAATGATTAGACCATATTCCCCTAGTGATATTTAACTTCCATTGCATTGAAACTAATAGACTTTATGAAGCTATGTAGAAAGGCAGAATATGTTTTGTTCTGTTTCTACCTTTCCATCAGTTTTCATATTTAGAGGACTAGAGGCTAGAGCCACCAAAGTGGAGCTTGCTCCCAGCACTCCAGAGCAACTCACGTATTAAAGTTTTTGTAGGCTGACAGCAGATGTGCAGGTCACAGTCTAGTGTTACTTTTAAGCTGTTTTTTTAAGCTGAGGATTGAGTTGAAAACCTGGTCCTATTCCATTGTACTTACACTGGGCGAGGGGAATGCAGAGTTTTGAAAATGCCAGAAAACCCAGCCATCTACTTTATTGAATATTTTCCCATTACAGAAACCGTTGACAAAAGATGCAGGCAGGTTCACAAGATGGGTGTCAGGTATATGCTGGGAACAGAAAATATCAGGATCCCTGCTGAGGATGAGAGGGTTCTCTGAAAGAGGAAATAGTACAAAAGTGATGTTGAATTTTCATCTACAACAGCAAATACACACCAAGAGAGCCTGTGCGTAGTATGCCCCTATCCATAATATTTCATGGTCAGAAAGTCTCAGAAATAACTGAAAGCCACCAGCATAAGAATTCTGTGATGTATCACAAAAATCTCATGCTTTTGTATTTTATTATTTGGAAAATGAAGAAAGAGGTTTTGTGAAAATTTTGTGCCTCTGGAAGCAGGGGAGACACAAGTTCCTTTACCCTCATTTTACTCTTCCTGAAGATTTTTTACTACGTCTTATGAAAGTGATATAGTAAATCCTTATGTCACAACTGGCAAAATCCTTTTGTTCCTAAACACCATAGCCTGCACTCCTCCGCAATTGAGAAGTTCAGTATACTGATATTTGCAAGTGTAAAGAGTGTGGAATCTCCTGGAAGAGATGAAAGCTGTGTTCTATTAGATCCTGATGATGGATCATTACCAAGTAGGGAAAAAAAATTATTTACTCCGTTACATTTTCACACACATTGTGTTTTTAATTTAATAAAGAACTATGTAAGGACATATAAAAATGTGTTTATTATTTTGGAAGAGAACGAAAACTACTCTTTCAGAAAACAGTTTTACTAGTTTTATAACATTAATCATATTTCACCAGTTTTCTAGAATTTTAGGTGGCATACCTTAAATTAGTGACAATGAACCCTGCAAATAATACTTGTGTTTATGTTGCTGTTTACTTTAATCTCTGTGGCAAATGAAATACTGACATAAAAACAGCCACATTTCCATTTTTCATAAATGTGTTGTTGATATTTAGAAGTAGGTGGCCACATTTCACATTTAACAAATGATCAGTTGGGTAATTTTAATGACAAATACATCTCTGTGTGGTCTGCCATTTCCAGGCAGAGCATTTATCCCTGTCAGCACTGCTGTGAATTTCAGTACATCAGCTAAACAAAACTGAACTCAATCTTTTACCTGCCTTAGGAAATATCCAACACATTTCTGATTTTCTTCTAAAATGCAGCTGACTAGGATGTAATGCATCCTAAATTAACAAGGATTCATCAAAGAGTAATTGTCACCACTCTGACCTCATGACTCTTTCCCACTCTGCACCCCTAGTCACGTGTGCTTGCATGCACAATTCCTTTAAAGCATGCCATGCCACAAAGAATGTGTGTGTCTGTGTGTGTGAGACAGGAAAATCCTGCTGTTTTGACAGCTGTGGAAGGACACAGGCATCAGAGCTCTATTGACATGAAGCTGTTCAGAAAAATCTCTTGCAATACTTTTGTTTTACTTAATAAATGCACATTTATTGTAGTCTAGTATACTTTTGTACAAAATTTGTTGATATATTCTTCTTTATTTAAATTCTGCTTTGTTAAAAAAAAAAGGCAACAGGTGAGTTATGCTTTAAAATATGTTCTCAAGGATATACAAAACCACTTTTAATAATTTCTTCTCCCATTCACATCGAGGCATATTCCAGGTATCTTCTGTATCAGGCCTAGGTATAAGGCTAGCACATATTGATATCAGGCTGCAGCTGAAGTCTTGTCTTTTCCGTTGGGTTTCTTGTGAGCAGCTGAATGCTGTCCGTGGTGTGAATCACTTTCAGCATTAGGAGTTCCATGCAGGGAATGAGAAGAAATGTAGAGAAAGATCATACAATAAAATTTCTGATGAAATTGAGTTGTTAGCTACAAGAGTGAATCCTTGCTATGTAACTGGATGTTATGGATCATTGCTCCTATCGGCAGCAGAAAAAGTCTTAGCCTCTTTGACCCTGATGAGCAGAGTTCAGAGATTAGGAGCTAGAAAAATCCCGAGATTCATTCCAGTTTTAATTGAACTTGAGTTCAGTTGGTTCAGAATTAAGAGCAAATTCAGTGCATGGACATGAACACTGGAAAGGCAGCAAAAAGGTGGAAGAATGGATGTCTGTATGCTTTCATACTGAAGTACTTGAACTTTCACCTGTTGGCTTTGCTTCTGCGTAATATAACAAGGTTTCTTTTTGTCCTTCATCACAAATTCAAATATTTTCTTTCCTGACCTATGGGTTTCATAAAAAGAACAGAAAAAAAGCAATGAATCACTTGGGTCCTGCAGTGTTACAGAGCGGCATCAACTCTTGATTTATCACCTTTCATTAGATTGGAATTAAAAAAAAATTACAAATAGCTATGAGAAAATGGGATAAGACAAATGAAGGTAGTGTGGGCAGTAGTAGTTTTTCTCTACATTCTTGGCTTCAGATATTTAGTATTCTGCCCATAGTTCCAGTCTTTTATCCTGCCTGCCTCCTGTTTCTTGTTTTTCTGGCATTCAGCCTTGCTTTGGCTGAGCTGATAAGAGGCAGCTGGAACAAAGGCTTATTTGCATCTTTCTCCGGCTCTGCAGTGACTCAATGTGGTAGGTAACAGCTATGGAGGTGGAAAAACTTGGGATAAACTAAGATTCTAGAGGAAATGCAAAGTAGAGAATAAGTAATTTGATGGAGAGCAAAGTCAACATGGGCTATAGAGATCAATGCTTCTGAAAATACACGGTGGGGACAATAACACTCTTGAGACCTTCAGAGAAGGACACTGATTCTCTGCAAAAATATTCCAAAGACTGGTAGACTAGATGTGGTGAAGGATAAAGGATTTATTTCGGAAAGCATTCTTAGGTTGGGGGTTTTCTTTAGATTTGTGTAATCTTAATTAATATTCATTAAAGCAACAATACAATGATGGTCTTATTTTTCAGTTTACATTTGTATTTAACATAAAAGTAGTAAATATATTCAATAAATTTAGTAAACATATTTATGACGTGTGGAGGAAAAATAAATTCTCAACATACATAGCAATTTGCAGTATTTTCTTATCTGCAGTCTAGAATATTTGTTGTTTTCATTTCTGTTTTTTTGGCTTTTAAATGAAGAAAGATATTTCAATGTGCCCACATTAATGATTTTTCTGTCTTTCTGTCTGTGGTTTTCCCCTTACTCTATTAGGAAATGCAACCATAGATGTTATTTAAACTCTTAAAAGTGTGGAGTGTCCTAAACAGCAGGAATTACGAAAGTGAATGTTTCAATAATGAAAAAAAATGCAGCCATATTTCTTACATTTCTCATATGATTTCTTCCTGAATTATTCATAGGAAGACATGAATACCAAGAGCCTGGAAAGTTTGTTTCTATTCATGATTTCACTTATCAAATCATTGCATAAGTTAGAAACATATTTGATTCCTAGCTGATTGCTAGTGTCCTTAGTTTTGATCGGAGATGCTTGTTTTGCAGATAAATGTCAGAGAAATATTTAAACAGAAGCTGAAATCGATCCTTTTAGCATGACTAAGAGTAAGCCTTATCTTAACATGTTGAAATAGTATGAGAACATAAAAAATGCTTTTCTGGATCAGATCAAGTGATCCACCAAGTTCAGTGACAATAAGATAATGCTTGGGGAAGGCACACAAATCTGACCAATACCTGATGCTCGTTTTTCTCATGCTTCTCCACAGTCATTGGATTAATGATCCTGACTGCTCTCTTCATCATTTAGTTTACAAGGCTATTTCTGATTTTGTTTCAATGCCTTTTTGAAGCAGCTGATTCCATCTACCTCCACAATCTCACCTAGAAAGAGATTCCAAAAAATTTCTACCCACTCTGCAAAGAAATGTATTCCTTCACCTATTTTAAGTGGATCTCCTGGTTGTCTCAATGGATATTCTCTAATTCTAGGGTCAGAGAATTAGGTGACTAACTGTTCAATGCCGCTATACTTAAAGCTGAAATTTGACAGCACTGAATGGGATTTGAGGAAGAGAACATAATAGAGCAGAAATAATTTTTATTTTGTCATAAAACCTCTACAAATTGTGATTATGTAGTTATTTTGATTGCACATAAGAATAGTTTTCCATGGATGGCCAATGTATGATTACTTGTACGAGAAGTAAAGCTGCAGATATTTTTTGTCACAGAAAATTTTGGGATCCGACAGTATCAGAGTGACAACAAGTGTATCTTGTACTCCTCTACAAAGTAATAGGAGCTCAGCAAGAGTGAAAATTGTCAGGATATCAAGAAAGGGTTTCAGAGTTCAGAAAGACTGTTCTCCTCAGAGACAGAGATGAGTGTTTCTGAGGCTCCAATATCTTCAACTGATAAGAGTCAGGAAAGGCTCATACATCTCTCACAGTAATAGATGCTATTATGGAACTGTCATTAGAAAATCATTGACATTCTAGCCTTCCCCTAAGTGTGTCTGATAATTTTAATGAGATCCTAAATAAGTTCTAGCATGAATAAAAATAAGGGGGAGGGTTCACATTATCACATGTGATTCTATTTGTGCCGTCAGTGTCTAAAAAAGTAAATTACACACATAATTATGTATGCTATTATTTTGTCACAAATGAGGAAAAAATCCAAACACTACCCCTCCCCTCAAAAACCCCAAATCCCCAACTAGACCAGAAAATGCATGAAAAAACCACCTTTTTTCAAAGTATTTGACTTCCTGTGATCCAAGACTGGAAGAAGGAAGCAAAAATGACATTTCTGAGGAATTTCAGAAGGCTTTGCTTTGATTGTTTCCTTGTACAAGTATGACAGTTTAAAAGTATTTGTAAAAGTATACTTCTTGTATGTAACATCTTCTCCAGATTTTTCATCAAAAAATCATATGGATTGGACTACTCTTTCTTCAAGACTGAAATTTTCAGCAAGGCTTCTGCATTGTTGCAATTCTCTCGTGATACATCACTGGGTTCCTTGCAATACGTTCCTTGCAATGTGTTCCTTGCAACATAGCTTTTAACATGTAAGTGCTGAGACTCTCATTAGGTGAAGATGATGTTTGGTCTTGTTATGTGTCAGGAACCATTTTTTTCAGTTTGCTGAATACATTTTAGCTATTTTATTTCAGAGGCATGGATCTTTTGTCTTAGGTAATCTATTGTCTTTTGTGCTTGGACAGGTTTTCTTGGATTTTTACATAAACTTCATATGGCTATTTACTGACACTTTTTGCTCAGCCTGAAACAGAATCTTGTCACTTATTTTTTTAATGTTCTTCTTTTCATCTTCATCTGTATTAATAGGATAAATTGTGATTGTCTCTTGTACTGAAGAAAATATGACATAGGTACGGTCCTGTTTTTCTTTAGTTCTTGCAGAGGAGGCAATTCTAAATCACACAGGAGGCTGATAGACAAGGAATGAATTGTTCCACCTCACATGAGTCTAAGGTAAACCACTTTCAAAGCTATGCAAATATTTGTGATTTGTTGTTCCACTCTTGAAGTGGTGGGTTAGGTTTATGTGCTTGGTAGAAAGGAATTCTCTTCCAAAGTGAAGTGGACAGGGAAAATAAAGAGCTGCTCTTCAGACATGATATTCTTCATGTAAAGATGTTCAAAGCAATAAAAGAATAATTCTTTTCCTTGGTGATTTGTAACACAGTAAAAGATGGATACACCAGAGATGGAATGCACCCGATTGTTCAGTCAGTAGATTCTTGGTACAAAATATCTCAGGGTATAAGTACTACTAAAAGACATATAGGGCTCACACTCATATTTCATGTGCACTGACAAACTAGTGGTGCAATTGCTACTACTACAAATTATTACAGATCTGGAGAAAAATCATATCTTTGCAGCAGAGATAAGGGAAAAGAAGATCTGAATGTCTCTGTGTTTTTGTTGTTTTTTGGTTTGTTTTTGTTTTTTTTTTTTTTTCATTTTTGTTTAAATATACATTTTCCACAGTTTTAACTTCTATTTAGTGACCTATAACCTCATCTGTTTTCAAGGGCACTTCAATTTAAGAGCAGCAGTAACAGCAACAGGAATAGCAGAAGTAGCAGCAGCGGGGATTCTGGCTGTGTAGCTATGAGAAGTATTTCAGTAATGAAAGGGATAATTGTGGCTCCCTGCCTCTGCTGTAATTGAAAGTGTAGTATAGTGCCTTTTTCATTTAACTTTATTGCTTGAGTTCAAATTGTTGTATAGAAGGGAAAGCAATACTAGAATAATGTCTCTACTAGTGCTTTCTTGTCCATTCACCAGTTTGAAACCTAGCATTAAAGTTAAAAGGAAGAGCAATTAGACATATTCAATTACTAAAGAGGGAAAAAACCCCATAATTTTAAATTTCAGTAATGAAAAAGGATTGCTTACCAAATATTTACTTCCTAATTCTTACTGTCAGGTTATTTTCAGTGAGCTGGGAAACAAGTAACGTGGTAACACAATTGTCCAGGTAATTTATGCTGAATTACAACAGAAAACCTTTTCACTATCAATTGCTATGACTTGTAAATTAATGGCTAAAGTTCCATCCACTGACAAAGCGTAACCTTAAATCTGCAAAGTGTTGAAGTATTTTCACTTCCTAATGTCTCAATTGCCAATGACGATACGTGGTACATTGCACAGTACTCTGATAACAGCTATTCTTATACAAATTGTTTTTCAAACTTTCTTAATTTTTTCTGCTGATCTGATATCTGAGTCTCTACAACAGCATACATGTGAAGAGAAGTACAATGGGATTAACCATTCTAAATACATCTGAAATACTATGTTCATAATTTTCAGTTATTTGTATCACTGCAGGGAAAAAAAACGATTTTGAAAATAGGTACTAATAATGGATTTGAGAACTGTGTTCACTGTCTTATAAGAAGCTGTAGACCCACAATGCTCAGTCTTCCTCCTATCCTGATATGGCATCAGTTGGCTTCTGTTTTCAGAGTAAAACCCATGTAGATATTCTGCAGTGATAAATCTATAAAAGCTAGTTTTGTCTCTATCAGTACTTATATTCTTGTATTTCAAGTAAAATTAAAGGACTTACTATGGATTTACCTCCTTTAAAATTAGAGCAAAAATTTTCTTTGTATTTAATTCATGGGCATGGAGAGGGGTACTTGATATTTTCCAGCAGAATTCAAAATAAGAAACAGAGAAAGCAGAAAGCAGAGAAAGAATCTTCAAGGACATGAAATAAAAAGAAGCTATCAACAATCGTACTCATGCTCTCCTGCCTTCATGAGAAGTGGCAATGCCCTGTCTGTTTTTTGTGTTTGTATATTTTATTAGCTATTCAGCACTGTAAACTGTTTTTAATAGGTGGATATTTCTAGTATGTGTAGAGGGATGAGACTCATTTAGACTTTCCATTCTATATCAGTTAAAGATTTTTTGAGTCAATACATGTCTAAGTCATGTCCTGTGAAGAGTCAGGCATCCTATGCTAGTGTTAAAGAACTGCCATGGAAACACAGAAGTGAAGAAAAAAGAGAAGAACAAACTGAGATATCACTGTGTTGTCATGTGATGGACCAAGCTGAGATTGTGGGGATTTCATTGCTATGTAGTCATTAGCTTAATCTAAGCTAGAGATGAATTTGGTTTTGGTACAAACAGAACAGGGGAGTGGGCATTATTAACTAATAACAGTGTGAATTCAAACTGATCTGCATAATGTGAGTCCTTGGACAAAAGGTTTATTTATGTTTAACATTTTGGTTATCTACTACTTACCCTGTAGTAAAATGCTTTATATTCTTACAAGCTATTTTTCTCTGTTCACAACTTTGTGCAAATACTTCCAGTTAAATAATCCAGTTCTACTTGGATTGTACTTTGATGTGCATCAGCTGCTGAAAGCATTCCCATGTTGCTATTTAACATCAAAGACAATGACACCTGTCTCAGAGAAACTGCTTCCTAACCTTACTCAGCAGAACACACAGAATTTCAAATTATTGGACAAATACACACAGTTGACCCCAAGTCAAGTCTGTTTCCTAAAGGTGCTGAAAGATTCAGTAATAGTGAAAAAAATATGTTTGTAGTTGCATTTTTTTATATATTCACTCAGCTCTGTTATGATAAGGAAGTTGGTAAAGAATAGCATCAAAACTAACCTTTATTTCTGTACTAGGGAACTAGTGCTCTGTTGTGACAGATCATAAAAATGGGGTGAGACTTTTGACACATCTTGTCATTTCTACCTTAAATATCTTAGAAACCTAGTTAATTGAAATTCATGAGGAATTTTACTGCCTATGGCATTGGGGTTGGAACTAGATTATCTTTAAGGCCCTGTCCAGCCCAAAGTATTCTATGATTCTGTGATTCTATGATCTTATGATAATTTTTTCCAAGTTCCTTCTAGGCAAGTCAAATTAAATAATTTCCATTGCTATTAGAAAGTAACGTCTTGCCTCTACTGTGCTGCACAGTAAAGAATATTCCCTGCAGTGTCCTTAATGACAGGTATGAGACACAAAATCTGAAGGTTACTTGCTTTATTTGTTGTTTTGGCTCCAGCCCAGTATACACATTTAAGAAAGATTTGTTTTCTCCCCCTTATATTTTTTTTCAGGTAAGATTTAGAGACTCTAAGTGTTTTGTCTAATTGAATGACTAATGGAAAAGTATAAAATGGAAAATCGTTTAAGATTTTTTTGAAAAAGGATTCAATTTTCCTGGATATTCCCAGTTTCCATTAAATCTGAAAAAAAACAGAAAATTATGACTGTATAATTAAAAATGGGGACCTGAAACATGGTTTCATTCCAGGAGAATGAAAATATTCTCAGTTCTGAAAAGCAAGCAGAAATGAGCAAACAGTAGAATCGTTTCCTGAGTATTCATTAAAATTTGAACTGTTGGGAAGCCTTAGCTTTCCTTCCACAGTGGGATGCTAAATCTCTGTTGATAAGGGAAACAGTGTGAAAATTGAAGTCAGTAATGGAAGTATAGAATTCATGCAAGTATATAGGAAGAAATTTCATAATATAGAAAAGAAAGCTTGGTATATGTACTGAACACAGCATTTGCATACCAAATTTGCTGAGGAGTTTGATGATAGGCCATCTTTAAGGTACATGAGGTTTGCCCCACCACCACCCCTAACAGGCAAAACAAACTACTTCACTGCTATCATAAGTGTCCTAGCTATTTTTAGCTGCAAAGAATGTGTATTCTGTGTTCTTGATAATATTCTGTGAATGTTTTAAGAAGGGTCTATAAAAAAAAAGTGATGAAATGGTACTCAGTGCAGACTGAAATTAGAAGAAAATATGCTTGATACAAAGGTGGAGAAAATTCTTTTCCAGGACAAACTGGAGGGAGTGAAATTATATTTGAGATTATGATTGTGTGCACACTGCACACTGGGACGAGGCAAGATTGGACATATTCACACACTGTACAAAGTCTGGATTTATTCCAAAATGTGGGCTGAATTTCAGATAGGTTACTCTTTTAAATGAATGATCTTTTCTTTCCTATTCTATCACTTCAACTTTTGGACATGTATTTGCAGTCTTGGTGAGAGCAGCACAGTTAAAACGCACATAATAATAGGTATACTTCTTTTATTCTGCAAGATATAGAGGTCAAAAATGTTGTTTATGCTGAATGGATGCTTACAAACTTATGCTTTTCCTAATGGAACAGTTTTGACAGCTGAGATTGGTTCAGCTTCATGACATTCAGAAATGCATCAGTACATGTCATATTTTTCACAGCAGGATACTTTATGATTGTGTACCGTAAATTACTCTGCAAACACATAGGTATAAAGTAATTTTAAAATATTAGGAATGAGGAACCAGAAATCCAATTAAAGAATATTGTGACCATAAAATACAACAATATTATATCTAGCATAAAAAAGACTGTAAAAAAAACAAAAACCAAAAAACCCCGAAAAACCAGAAATGAGAATTATGCCTCTGGGAATGCTTTTATTTGTTCGAACAAAAATCAGTCTTATAAATAAAAATTAGCATTATTTCATTGGGAAACTCACATATACCACTAATCATGAATAAAATTAAAATTTTATTTTGAGAGAAGTACATTGTCAGGGGCTTTTGTCTCTCCTGATATAACCAAGATGAACCTTAGGGATACTCTACCTTCTTTCAGCTTGCAAAGCTTATGTCTTCAGCTATGTGAGATGTGCAGCATGTGATGGAATTATTGTACACTGTCGGTAAGGAGTAGTAGTCTCAGGAATGGCTAAATTTGCCCAGTATTCTCTGAGGTGATTAATTGTTACTCCTTATTTCAGTTAGTGACTAATTTATGTTGTCAGAGATTTACTGCCTGCTGTTTAGCATGTGAAAAAGTGATTCCAAACTGTACTGTCTGAGTCTCTTGGACTGCAGCGAGGCTGGAGTAATTACAATGTTGTATAAGTGGAATTTCGATGGAAACAGTATAGACAGACCCAGGGAAGTGTAGAGCACTCTTTTTTTTTCTCTATATAAGATGTTGCTGCTGTACCTGAGTGTATCTGCAAAGAAATAATGATGAATTGAATATAGGGATTTAATTTATTTATTTCGTTTAAATTCAGTAATTACTTTGGAAAAAAGAATCATACATTACTTATCTGCTTTTTAAAAGTATAGACTACCAGGAAAAGTTGTTAATTCAGTAAAACATGTGGTTAAAAAATGGAAGAAAAAGCTATATCCAACAGTTGCTACTCATGTCTCTTGAAATGGAGACTGGAACAGAACGTTAGTGTCAGATACAAAGAGACAAATTTCCTTGTCTCAGCCACATGTTCAGCTTAAAAAACAATGAAAGAGCTTCTACTAAACAATAATTCCTGTTCTTTACTTACGTTTATAAAGTCTTTCAGCCAATACACAGTAGATAAACTTGATCATATACCCACTTTTGTGTTTTACAGTCCTGTCTTGTTCTTTGACTTGGTACTTGAGAAAAATAGATAGTATGCAATCATTTTTTGTCTGTCTCAGTTCATTCAAGTCGCATTTCCAAGTGGGTCTTTTTTTTTTTTTTCTGTAGAAATACGGGACAGAATTTTTTATTTAATGGGTGGAAAAAATTAAAAATATGCATTGGAGAATGCATATTATCTAAACTATTTTTCATTCTTTCACCTAGAGCAGACAGTGCTGTGAAAAAACAGAATTTCGAATCTGGAGCTAAATACTGTAAGATTTGGAGCAGAATCAGAAGACCCAGACACAGTTTCTGTTTTTATGAGAATCAATGTTGTGCAGAAAAGAATTCTGGAAATGTAGTATTTTCATTACTCATGTAAGATAAACAGGAAAGAGATGCACCCAAAAAAATGAATTGATGTTTGACATGTCCTTTGAAGTTATTGTGATGAACTAGTACTAGAGTTCCTCACAGAGAATCTACTTTTGATAAGTAGTAGTATATGTTAGAGATTTACCTCAAAAATAGATTCCACCATAGAACACCTGTCCAGAACCTTCTATGAATATATCCAGTTTCTCTATACCAAAACAAAATCGATAATCTTCACACAAATTTGAAACTAAACCTAAAGTATGCTACGAAAGTAATGTCTCTGACAATGAACTTTCATTTTTAGTGACTCAAGAGACTTCTTCATTAAACTTCATCATAAACCAACCAACTTTATATAATGATCAGAATAGGGATTTTCATACTGGCAAAAGGTTAAGCACACCTCTATGTTGTTAGTATTTTTAATTTACATCTTTAATGAGGTTAATTGTGGTTATTAGCTGTATTGTTAGCATTTCTTTTTGCTTAGCAATGTCATTTGCACTTTATTACACATGCATATATGTACACATGCACAGTGTAATAAATCTGTACCAAGTTCTGCTATGTTACTGAATCATACCATGAATCAATCACCAGAATTGCTGGTTTGGCTTCCCTCTATTTGACAACACAGGACTTGAGTTTCCTTAGAGGTACTTGCAGTCATTTCGTATATAAAAAAATAGAGAAGCATATGAATTTAGGAGGCAAAAATCATAAGATTTCGTGCTTAACACAAAACAATTTGCACACAGGACATTTCCATGGACCAGTCTAATGCAAGTATATTATGACCCATCAGAACATTGGAATTGCTTTTAATTACAATTTTTTAAATTTAATAAACTTCATGCCGACCTCAGGCTAACAATCTAATGCTTCTCTTTGCAACCAGAAAGTGTTGGAAGTGTTTTGCTTCACTTCTTGTAACTCAAATACTGGTTTTTAGCTTACATTAATAATGATTATGTAAAAAAGGGCTATTTTTGTTTACTTTCTCTGTGTGACTATAAGTAGAATCTTTTTTGTATGGAAGGCTGTGGTTTTCCTCAGTGACAATCAATGCAAATACATATGGGAAAATTCTTCTCAAATCACTGTAGATCAGAGACAATAACGTTTCATGAGGGTGTGACTATTAGCAGGTACAGAGCTTTGATGAAGAATAGCGAATGAGAATATTACACTAATGTGAAGAACTGATTCAGCCTTATCAGGACATTTTTGCTTCTTTAATTTGAATTCAGAACTTGTTTTTTCTAGAGACTGAATTTCATTTACTTAATTTGCTTTATAGGGTTTTTTGGTTTTGTTTTGGGGTGGGGTTGTATGGTCCTTTCAGGAAAGTAACTTAAGAGAAAAAAATTAGGAAAAATGCTGTAGTACCCTTAGAGAGAAATTAGTATCATGAAAGACTAGAGGAAAGCAGAGAGAAAACTAAAGAATACCAAAACATCTTCTAAAGTTGTGTGATAGTGTCCAAGTGTGGATAAATTGGTGTCTACATGATTACTTGCACCCTCCCAATGTTCAGAGCTGTAAAAGGGGAACAACATCTAGCTGAAATTCAGCTGTTAAAGTGATTTTAACCCACCACTGCTACAAAGCCACAGCACAAGTAGCTGTAGTCCTGCTGTGCACCTGGCTCTAGCAGAGATAGGGGAATATAATATAACACAAACATTTTAGATCCTAACAAGAAACCACATGTTTTTGGGAAGAAATCTATAATTTATTCATTAATGAGCATAGAAGCTGATGTCCCATAAGGTATTTTTCTGCCTTTTCTCCTATGTTTGCTATTTCCAATCTGTTTCCTAGTGCACAGTAAGGCATTGCAATAGCTGGAGCTGCACTGGATGTCTCAGACGGGGCCCAAAGGAGGAATTTCAGCTGCTATTATCTTCACACGTGACATGTTAGCTGACCTAATGACATTCTTAAAGATCTTACCCTCAATATCAATATTTCTCTTCCTCAAATACAGTAGGGGCCACTTGGATTAAGTGAGGCAGTGACAAACAAAAAAAATTTTAAAGAAATGTGACTCTGGCCTTTAGTTTTTTTTTTATGAAGATAAAAGCTCACATAACAATCACATTTAACACATATATGATTGTCGTAGTTCTTTATTATTATTGAAATTTTCTAACCAATTCTTGTTACTTTTTAGACTTTTAATATTAATATTCTGTATATTTCCTCCAGTGCCTGGAGGAAATAAGTCATATATATACATATATATATATATATAGGAAAAAAAAATTAAAGCTTTCACAAGCTATTTTGTTGACTTCTGGGAGTGGATAGGTGTTTTGACCTTAGAACAAATTGAAATTACTAAGCTTTACCTTCAGCATCCTCTGAGGACTCAGATGTTTCAGCACCATGAAATGAAGCTGCCAGGAATTCAGATTCATGAAACTTGTTGTAATGTATAGAGTGAATAAGCTAATATTTTAACATGTCATATTTATAAAATTGATCTCAATGTCCTTGTTCTTAAAACAAAGCTAAAGCTAAAAAGCAAAAGCTAAAAAGGATCAAAATTAGCTAGTTTTTTTATTTTGATATATCAGTTAGTAAAAAAAAAATCCATGTGTTCAAAATAGGTTAGGTTTGGTAGAAATGAAATTTGTTTTCCTTTGTAGTAGCAGCATACAATACTCTGAAAGAGAACACTAAATAAGGAAATATTTACCCCAGTAGGGATCTTCTGGTAGCTAACACTGAAATAAAGAGAGAAGGGCATTTTAACTCATGATGGCAACTGACAAAGAGGAGGTGGCAATGACACCTCATGATAACCCTGCTGGCTTCCCCCATGCTGATCAGAGAAAATTGTGTCTGCTTGGGGCCCTCTGGCTGTCCTGAGGTCCAGTGCCTGCCCTTCAGAAAACAAGGTCCTTAGCAGGTGACTGCTTTAGAGGCAAAGCCATCAGCTCAAATTCTACCAAGTCCTTGGAGAAACCTAACCCCAGCTCAAAATCCAAGAGTACAGGTGCTCTGGAAAGGTGCACTCTATAACAATGATACCACTAATTCTTCTGCTGAATGTAAGATGTCCTTCAATTTAGAGTGTATAATAAAAATTCTTCTTAATACATAGATTATAATCTAGAATTATCCAGTGTATCCTAAACACTAATTATGGTTATTAGTTGTATTGTTAGCATTTCTTTTTGCTTAGCAATGTCATTTGCACTTTATTACACATGCATATATGTACACATGCACAGTGTAATAAATCTGTATCAAGTTCTGCTACAGTACTGAATCATACCATGTTTAAGCAACAACTATTAAAAGTAAATAAGGGTAATAAAAATATGGCTGTCAGATCATGCTAAACCATATTTCATTGTAGACAACAGTATTCATACGTAGCAAACTCTGAAATTTCCCACCCTCCTAAAGTTAACACAAGGCAAAGGAGAGGCAGAAGATATTTTCTCCACACAGTACCAAGGTTTGCAAAAGCAATACTGACAGAAATGGGCTCACTGAAATAATATGAAACTGGACTTAGCAGGGGACTTTATGGATGATTTCTCAGATCCTGATCCATGCTGGGGGTAGTGGGGAAAAGGGGAGGGGTAACAATTTGGGTTGTGGAGGAGATTTTAGATTCCTGTAGAAAAGAAAAAGGTACAAATTTAGGTTTTAGTGGACGCTGACTTTCATACCGTATGGTCCAGGGCAACAGGTGTAATTGCCTGCTGACTTTGGGCATGCAATTAGAAACACTAAATAGTAGTGGAGTTTGAGAGCTGATAGGCATCAGCACAAGTTTCGAGCCTCAGATCGTGCTAAAGCCAATCCCAGCAAGGGATTTTAAAATTGCCTGTGGCATTTTCAAATCAATCTATCAGTCTGTAGGTAGCAACGTAAAGAATGCACAGCCAGCACAATATCTGTTCCAACCGGTGACAGCTCTGCTAGAGCATTCTGAGCAAGCCACAAGCAATTCAAAAGTCCTGCGAGGAAAAAAATCACAATAAATGAGTCTCTGTTCGCAAGAGGTTGAAACATGATTACAAGGATAAGGAAAAAGCAGTGTCACTTGAACGAGGAATAATACATTATAAAATTAGGTGCATGGAAAAAACACTCTTGCGTACAGATCATCTTAGCTTATTGCAACATTCATCTTTATAGTAACATTTCCTTTTTTTTTTTTTTTCATGGAATCTAAAGCCTATTTTCTTCAATGTTGCATTTTTTTTCCATAATTACTCAGAGAAAAACTGCAGCATTTCAGGCCAAACTTAAACTAATCCTATAAGGCTTGACCTGTCAATGAAAATGTTCTCTTCCGTGCAGAGCAATGAAACCTGGTGCAGGTGAACAGCAGCTAGTTGCTATAAAGGTTATTATAATGCGCTCTGGAATAAAATGCTAAGACAGACTTTAGAGTCAGATTTTAGTGACAGTATTAAAACAACCAGCTGATATTGGTAATGGTGCTTTCCCATGAAGTAATATCCGTAGGTGAACTTTAAAATGGGTTTTCATTTCTGGAAGATGATGTTCAATTGATAGTGAAAACCTACAAGTAATGAAAAGACAAGACTTGCACAAAGGGTTCTCTGAATGTTAGTGGTTGAAAATAGCCACATTTCTCTGTATACCTGCATTTCCTGGAGTCTTTTGGCAGAGACCTAGTTTATTTCTGTTCTATGAGTGGCCATTTCCTTGATTTTTTTTCCAGTACATTTGGTATTTCTTATCTTCCAATCATCAAGTACACAAACAGCCAATCCAAAAGCAGCATTTTTTCCCCCTACGTAAAATCCAAACAAAATGGAGAATATTTGTTTTGAAAGTCTTTTTTTCATGGAACGGTGTTTAACTCAACAATTTTTGTTCTTGAAGGCCAGCTCCTACCTAGGTGTACAGTGATTAGCACAAAGATAAATAGAATTTTAAACTTAAAAATGTCTTTTAATGAAGAAAATACAAAAATAAATAAAGTGTATTTTCTTACACCAACTCTAAATTAAATCAGATATTCACAACTAAAATAGCATTTTATGAGACCTTGTTAGTCATACTCACCAGAATTGCAGTTAATGAGGTCTTCTAAATCAAGCCTTACTGCTCATTTTCCACCATTGGCTTGAGTTTGAACTGGCAGTTATCAAGTAACAGAATATTTTTGTTTTATGTACTGCACTAGATTATTTGCTGGCATAAGTATTAAGGCAAATAATTGAAGCAGACTAAAGGTAAGAAGAAGTATTTAGATGTAAATGGAAGAGTGTCAAGTCATCTCTCCCACCTGATCATTCCTGAAGACGTTATTTGAGGAAATATCAGAAAATAACAGTGAATGGATTATCACTAAAACTGCTAAGGGAAAAAAATGTAGCTTTTCGAAAAAAAGACTGAAACTAAATTCTACCTGTTATCTGGTGTAAAACTCACATAGCATTAAGAAAAGAATGGACAAATATACCAGAAAATAGAAAAGCGTGTTTGTTCTTCCTATTACATGCATATATATATATATATGTATGTATGTATGTATGTATGTATGTATGTATATATGTATATGTATATGTACGTATGTATATATATGTATGTATGTATATGTGTATTGATATGCGTGTATATATATGTGTGTATATGTATGTACATATATATATGTCACCATTTAAATTTTTCATTTAAGCTTTTGTTTTTGCATGTATCAAGGCAGTCCTAAGGGTGCTTGGATACCTGCTTGCATGCAAATCTGTTAGCATTTCACAGAGAGCCTCTTCCCTGAATGGCTTACAATGTTGTTTAGATTAGATTCCTTCCAGGTTATATATGTCTCACTGTGCCTCACATTCTTGGTAAATTGGTTACATTATGTTATTCTATACTACCTATAAGATAAAACATTTAGACAAACCCATCACGTTTGGGTTTGTAGGGGTTTTCTTTGGTTTCGGGGTGATTTGGTTTGGTTTTTATTATTTCAGTGTTTCCTTTTTAGTTCCACACAGCTTGTTATCTTCCTTTCTGTATTGATTTTGACTACCTAGATTTTTTTCAGTCCAGACTGTTAGGACTCCATACAACTTTATCCTTAAAAATCATGTTTTGTATGGTCATGCGCTTGGTAAATGGCTTTAGATAAATTCCCATGAGATTACTGAAACATGAGATCTACCCTAAATCAAAAGTAATAATGAGCAAGTACTTTCTTAGAAAATAGACTATACATTTCTCCTAATTTTTGCAATCTGCAATATGTTGTCACCATGTCCAGTTCCATTATTACCCTCTGTTCCAAAAGCAAATGGTATCTTATGCTGTTACATAAATATAGTTATTGTGACAACCCAGCATGTAGTTTTTATACCAGAGCAGCATATGAAAAGTAAAAATTAGAAGGAAGTTACAGAAGGAAAGAAGTGATATTGAAATATAAAGCTTTTTCCAATTCTTTCTGTAATCTTTTCCATAGTTCCCCGTTCTACAAACTGCATAATTTTGAAGAGTATAGTAATTATTTTCATGAAATCTAAAACAACAGATTTTTTTTTCTTAGATTCTGTCAATATCCCCTCTAATAGTTCAGTAAAAAGTGACAGTTGTGCTCTAGTGTTTTATATTGGTTAGTTACAATCATATTTTTCTACTAGTACATTTTATTTTTGCTCTCTTATTAGGATAAACTGGTTTTGAGTGATAACAAATTTTTTGTCATTTCACTTATATTTGCTACCAATTTCTGCTTGTCTAGAAATTTGCATTAAAATACTATCTACTCAGGTATGTAAAACATGCATAATTTTTTAAAATCCATTTAGTACAGTTGTAGGATTCAAGTTCAGGGAAACAAAGATGAAAAAGGAGTTTAAGAGGATAAAAGTATACTAGGAAAAATAATAGGTGATAAAAAGTGTTTCTACATAATTTAGACTAAAAGAAGGATATAGATTAGTATTATGGCACAAATTATACTCTCTTTTTCCCTCTGTGAGATGGAATAAGAGAAACAAAAAATGAAAAACAGGATGATGGTGTCTAAATCAGGTCAGGTTAGCAACTGTAAGCAGACCAAATAAATCTACAATTTACAAGAGAAAAATCAACCTTCTCAGAAATGTTATTGTAGGTACATTTTGTTCTATACGTCTATTAAAAAGGAACAAAGAAAAACACTAGGAAATTTACAAATTTGCAGTATTTAACATGCAGAAGATGATGAAGATTTCTGGAGTGTTATGGCATCCTGTACAGACTAAACTAAACCCTCTTACTAAAATAAGCTGTTCAATATAGACACATCTCCTGCAGTCATTTTCAAGCGGACTTCTGGGCATCACCCGCTGTTGCCTGCTGTGGTGACTTGGAAGATGGTAAGCGATGAAACAGCATCACTTCATGGATGATCAAGTTCTGACTTCTCTGTGGAAAAGCATAGCATGAGACTTCAACAGTCCCAAGGTCTCAGACACCTTGGGCCTGGGTACCACAGTGACTTGTTCTCAAGGACCATGCTCTCAAACACATAAACATTTCAATGCTTTTAAAGCATTAGTTGTGTTCATCATGTGTTTAATGTAGGAGTGGAACTATGCACATCCATACACAGCCAAGTGTGTGTATGCAAATATACTCCATATAACAAGAGCCATTCCAGGTCTGATCCTGACTCTGGCTGTGCTGAATTCAGTGATTTGCCAAACTGGAATGGTGCAGCACTGGAGTGAAAAACAACAGTGCTCTCAAAAAAACCATCCCTACATTGACTCAGAGATCTGTTTAGGAACAGCTAGTGCAAAAAAATACAGCATAATAGCAGTTAACACTTACCGGTATGCAATGCTTTATCCTTTCCAAAGCACTTTACAAGCCTTGGCTAATTAATTAATATGTATAACTCATCATTAGACAACATTGCAAGAACTCGGTATATGATTCTCTAATGGCTGTTACTAAGAAGTCCCTTTGGGAGGCACTCAAAAAGGTTAATGATTAGTGTTGCAGAAGTCATTAGCTCAGCCTTTCTAGACCAGTTGCTCTTGTATATACCTAAGATATCCCACATATTCACAATTTTATATAGATTTATTTCTTTGAAGCATGGGGTTTATATACTTTTTGTTTTCTAGAAAAGATTCTAGAGGAAGATATATTTTTATGTAACTTTTCCTTAGTATTTTGTAGAGATTTATTTACATTCTACATTGTCCAACCTGTAGAAAGACCAGCAAAGCGAAAAGGAGTAATGTAAGAGTGTTGTACGGTGTGCTTTGTGTGATGCTTTTCACAATTATGCGGTGTGACTCAGAAATGAGAAAATATTTGATTGCAATGTTGTTGCTTTTTGACAGCTCTCTGAAATGCTTTTTAGAAACTGCTTCTTTCAATTAATGATAAAATCACAAGTTGCTTGGCTATAGCTGTCCAAATCCAGGAAATACTGAGTTTCAGTCCTTTGTTGAGTTACAACAGGAAGTCTTTAAAATCTCTACTTTTAAGATTTTATTAGGGAAAAGAACCCCAAACCTCTTTTCTGGGCTTCTGTGTGGGGATTAGGTTAATATAGCTCCTTTGCCCTTTAACATGCCTCTTAGCAATAGTGTGCTGAAGCTGACAGCTGGGGCATGACAGCATCTTGTTTAACAATATTTCGCCAGTATTTGTGTAGGTTTATGAGAAAGGCTGGCATATTTTGTCAGTAGTGTTTATATTTAAGCTTCTTGTCACGAAAATAAAAGAGGAAAATGTGTAAGATGTACACATGAAAATGACTACTGCTCCAATTTAAGGAATTTCCTTTTTGAGGTTTCACTGAGCAAAAATAAATGCAAAAACATATCCCTTGAGTTATGTCTACTTCATTTTATGTTAATCATGCCAAGGCACACGTTTAACTAGAGCCTGGATCTTTATCTCCCTTCAACCAAGCCAGTATTTTCCTTCCAGTGCCTCAGTTTCCCTGCCTCAGGAATGAGTTGGTTTCTCCAGAACTGAACCAAAGTGAGAACTACAATCTAGACAGTATAAAGGGCAGAAGGAGCCAAGCAGAGCTGAATTTTTAATCCCATATTATATTCAGCTGTAGTAAATCCTCCTGGAGGAGAACTTTTTCTTGTGTACTTTTTCTTAGCCTTTCATTGGAAAAAGGTTGTTTACAATATTTAATATCGCTTCAAAGTTTTCCTCCAAAAAAAATAAAAATCAGTGCGCATAAAAAAAACCCTGAGTGAGTGACCTAATAAGCATTAAGGAGCACTTTATTTTATGTTTTAAGAAAAAAAAAGCATACATTTTTTACAGGCAATAATAAAGATACAGAATCAAAACCTATAAATGAATTTGTGAAGCTAAGCATGTGAACAAGAATATCATAATCTTCTCAGGGATGCAGACCTCACTTTCAGATAACTTTTCCATTGTGCAAGCATAGTCAAAAGCAACTGTTATACCCTTCTTCACTGGCAACAGCTATATTCACACATGCTGTCTAAACATTCTATTTTAACGTAGGACTTGTGCACAAAAGTTAAAGAAATAATGTTTTTCTTCATGAGATTAAAAAAAAAATTCTATATGCTCACTTGGCATTATTATTTATTGCAGTTATTTTGTTTCTTTTTAGATTGAGTAATTTCAATTTGTCCTGTTTTTTAATTTTAATTTGCACAAAACCCTAATAAAAGATGAAAGAAAATACTAAGTTAAACTGTGTTCTGACTGTATTTTGCAATGATAGAAAGGTAATTGTATTTAGCGGCAGGTTACATTTACACCAAGCTTTAAAAAAATACATTTTATCAATGTAAGATGAGATCTCTTTGCCAAACACTTCACTCATTATTTTTTTTAAAGTACATAAATTCCAGAATAGATTGGGTGAGTTTTGCAAGTGAAAGCTGTATGTCTGGAAATATTTGAAAAGACCATTTAGCATGTAGTATTCAGCAATTATTTAGGATTTTAAGACTGCATAATAAAAGTGGATAGATACAGTAAATAGCTGAAATTTTATAATTTCATCAGTGTTTTCCTATAACTTTAATCCAGACTAATTTTAGTGTTTTATTTTATCCTAATTCAGATCAGAAGTAAAGTGAACAGCTGGTATAAATTTGGTGGTGTGGGTTTTTTTGTTTTATTTTATTTTGTTTTGTTGTTTTGTTGTTTTGTTGTTTTGTTGTTGTTTTGTTGTTTTGTGTTTGTATTTTGTTTTTTTTTGTTTTGGTTTTTGGTTTTTTCTTCTTTTTTTGGTGGGTGTTTTTGTTTTTTGTTTTGTTTTGTTTTGTTTTGTTTTCTCTCAAGGAAGTAGAATCCAGTGAGTTCTGTAATAAAGTTCCTTTGAAATTGTTATGAAATGTAAGGAGTATTTTCTCATTTTCCCTTTCCTTTTCTCTTTTTTCCCTTCCCTTTCTCTTTCTTTTTTTTTTTTCTCTCTTTTTTCCCTCTTCCTTTTGCCTTTTCATTTTCTATAGGGGAGAAAGAAGTAGTAGAGGGACTAAAATGATCTTGAATTTAATTGGCTAAAAGTAATTAGATTAAAATAAAATGAAAACGCATCTAGTGACTGTATTTGCCTTCCTGAAAGGACTCTTGCTTGGTACTGACCTTGCCATTCTTTTACCACACTTGCTTGTGCAGGAGGTATCAGCTTGTACTACGACATTATGATAAATGTTCCCTTCCCTCAAATTCTTTGTTTGGAGAGTACCTGGATGATGGCTAACTCAGTCTGCATTCTGCCAGTAGCGGTGACAAATACGAAATTTTGGAAACAGACAGAATTTTACCATGATAGTCTGTGACATTGAAGGATTAACAGATTATTTGATCTATACAACCCATCATGTGGTCAGAAACTGAAAAAAAAAAAGATCTCTTCATTAATTCTGGTATTTTTTGTAGTAACATTAATCATAGTGTTCCAATTACCTATTAATGTACATGTCACACGTGTTATTATAAGATTTGCACTGTAACTCACCATTGATTAGCTGGATGATCATTTTAAAGTGCTACAGGAATTATACAAAGTAGCTGTCATCTGCTTTCAGCTACGTTTAATTTATGCTTATTACAGTTGCCAAGGATAAATTTTTTGCTGCGTATGCAGGTGTTATGATGCTCTGTTATTTAATAAATCCAAATAAATATTTTGACAGTGAAAGATTCAAACAAAAAAAATAAGACTCATGGACAAGTAATGCAATATGTTGTAAAAGAGAAAAATGTTCCTAACTTCCTGTTGTTTTAATAAATAAAAATTAAAAAAACCCAAACAAAAACAAACAAACAAACAAGCAAAAACCCAAACAAAAAACAAACCACCAAACCAAAACAATAAAAACACAAAATCCCCCCCCACCGCCCCCCTACATCTATTACTGCAGTTCTTGGAGGCATTTAAAACTGCAATTAAAATCAATCTTAATAATACCCAAATAACAATTAAAAAAAAATCCAAGACACCAGTGAAAATATTCATATGAATTAACATTTCTTTTGCAGAAAATACCCTCATATCCCAAAAAAAGACTTTGAGACACTGATTCATCAAAAAAAATTTACAAAACTTACATGTCCCTCAGATGTCAACTGGACTGAGAGTCATTCTGCTATGCACGACAGATCATAATTTACTACATTCAAAGGACTCTAATAATATTTTGTCAAATGGTACTCCGACATTTCCCCTCTCGGTTATGCTGCTACCTGCGCAGTATTTCTTTGAAAGAAATGTTTGAGGGTTTTCTACAAGGGCACCTTGGATCAATGAAATTGGACACGTTGCACATCAGAGGGTGCACAGATGGAGGGACAACAAAGAAATTCCCCGTATATGTTACCATACAGGTTAAAGAGACTTTTAGTTTTCTTCAGAGCACGAATATTGCCCAAAATTATTAAAAACAAACACTAATGAACTGTAGGAATTAATGTCTCTGATGCAGATTTGAATATGGTAAACACGTCCAAAAAGAGGGTTTTTTTTAGTAAAGATTGAGGCATGCCTGAGTCTGTCTTTAACATATAAAGACAAAGAGATCTGGGTGAAAAATCAAGGTCTTGAGCTTCACATTGATGATTTCTTTTTCCTCTCTCTTTTTCTTTTCTCATAATATGATCCCTAACTGGGACCTTGATATTAATGGAAATTGAGAGTTCATGACTACGGGGTAATGGCATGAAACTAAGTTCCAGATACTAGGCAGAAGATTATTAGTAAATGATGAGTCTTGCAATTAATTCTATTATTCCTTTGCAGTGAATTACACTACTTAATTTATTCTTCTGCACATGAGAGAGTCTGATCCATCCATTAATTGTATTGCTTCCTCTCATTTTTGATGAACATATTTTCATAATGTTTTTTAATCTGAATTCTGCTTACTTTCTCCCTGATACAATGGAATTCCTTCCATCAAGGATAGAGGACTTTTTTTTCTCTTTGTGATGTGAAATCTCTGTTGTCCCAGGAATTGTTTTAGCTACAAGAAAATAAATATATTACAAGTTCAGTTTCCTTAGCTGCTACTTAGGACTGTTGCTTGGTTTCGGCTGTAGAATGCTGCCATCATCAGAAATTATAATTTTTAATCTCTTGGAAATAGAAAAAAATTATGCTATTTTTAATGATATATTCTTCTGACAGATAATACTTCATTCATTAGGTAGCATCACTAGATGGAAGATCTAGAGTGAAACTCATAATCTATTAGGAAATGAAACTTGTAGAATTCTCAGAAGATAAAAAGTTCTTTTAAATGGTTCATTTCATTATTTAGACAAGGAGAGACATTGCATTATGTATGACATTTTGTCCTGAAAGAAGAAAGATATTGGCTCCAAAGTTTCTGGGGAAAAGCTTAACCTGCATCAAAGTGATTAAAAGAAATAGAAAAAAGTGACTGTGCAATGTGCATTTAAGCTAATCTTCTAGCAAAAAATGTTTTATGATTAGCTAATTCTACTTTCGGGGGCTAGATGGTGACTTAGCTGTATTAAGTCTGATTACTTTGGAATAGTCTTTCAGATATTTTAAATGGAAAAGAAAAAAATGAGAGGCTGTAAAAATAACTTACTGCATTTGGACACAAGCTGGTGTTGAATTATTTAAAAAGGAAATCTATGACAAATATCAAATGAGAAAAAATAATCCAATTTCATGTATACCAGAAAATGAGAGAGATCTTTTATGAATTATTTTATGAAGAAAGCTTAAGAATTGATAATCTAAAAGTACCACACGCAAAGTAAGATTAAATTGAAATAATGCTTTTTTAAGTATGCTAGTATTACACTGATTTAAGATGACATGGACGTAATATAAAACCACTTAATTTATATATTGCAGATACTTAACTGAATTTAGAAAGAAATACAAACTGTTGTATGCTCATGATTAGCAAACTAAAAAATCTAGGACTATGGAATGAAGGGTTACTGAACATCTGCAGTTATAATTACTCTGTGAATGTTAATATTGCCACAAATTCACTGGACTATCTAAAAGTATAAAATTAAAGAGATTACATTTTTAAAATTTTGTGTAATTGAGTCCTTCAGAAAAAGTAAATGTTACTCTAATAACATGTACATGAGCTTTGAATAAAAAGATGCCTTACTCTGGACCCAGTAAATCATATAAAATACTTAGATCACCAAGAGCCATAAAACTCCAACTTCCATCTTGTGGAGACCGAGGACGGAGGACTGAAAGGAAGTTCGAAGGCTGGACAGTGTGGTGGCAAGGTGTTATGCTGTTTGTGTTTCCCATTATAAGTCAAGATTTTGTCTCAGCAAGTCCTGGTGGTTTGCTTCTTCCCGCATTGTAATATTCCCATCTGGTATTAGCATAGTGTAAAAGCTTCTTGTTGTAGGACTGGCAGATGAACTGAATCTCCCACGTAACAAGTGATAGGACAAGAGGAAATGTCCTCAACCTGCATCAGGGGAGATGTAGATTAGATATTGGGAAAAATTTCTTCACTAAAAGGATTGTAAAGCACTGGAACAGGTTGACCAGGGAAGTTGTCGAGTCATCGTCCCTGGAGGTATTTAAAAGATGTGTAGTTGTGGCACTTAGGGACATGGTTTAGTGCTGTATGCGGCAGTGCTGAGTTCGCAGTTGGATTTGATGATCTTAAAGGTCTTTTCCAACCTAAAATATTCTGTGATTCTTATACCTGTTTTTAGGAAACACGGGTTGGCTGTTACTTCTAATGTTTTTACATTGATGGGGAAATTTGAAAGCTTTTGATAAAAATGTCAGAAAGTATTTGTATCTCATAATGTAACATTTCAGTAAGAAATCTGCCCAGAAGTTTCAAAATGGAACGTGTGATTTCTTTTCCTTCCTGTTAATGTTAAAAATTATCTTAAACTTCCTTAAAAATTTTAGATTTTCCAGCTTTTGATCTCTTATTATACTTTTGTTTTTCTTTTTTTTTTTTCTTCCTTTGTTCTATTCAAGGCAGGATCCTAATGAGCTCCCCTTCTTTTCATTTACTCAGTAAATGTACTGATGACATGATCTGCAGCAGAGTAAAGCTTCCACATTCTACTAACTGTGGAACTACCTTCATGCCTTAGAGGTTTTCCTTAATATGTACAAAATTATTTGTTATATTTAATCTCCCAAAATCCTTAAATATTTTGTTTGAAAGTCCACTGTTTTACTCAAACTTTTCCAAAACAAAACTGGTACCCCAAGGAAAATATTGTGCCTAAGTGTTTGTTCTGGTTAACTGGACTGCTTGCTTTACCCAAGCGGAGGGGAAAAGCCTTTGGTTATGCAGTGCTTAAAATATAAACCTTTTTCATCTGTCTTTTAAATAAATGAGTTGGCACAGAACTGTTGCTATTTTAATAACAAAAAAGAGCAAATGTTCAGATAGCGACTCAGGAACTGACTCAGTATTAAAAAAAAGATATGAAAGAGAAATATATTAACTTTGCTTTCATGATTTACTTATTGCAAGCTGGAAATTGCCGTTTTAACTTACATTAAACAGGTTTCAAGGCTTTTTTAAAAAAATATGCATATTTATAGCTATGAATGATTATCCTCCATTTTCTGTTATTAAATTAGTTTCTAAGATGACGTACATATTCTAAAGCTGTGCACTATTAACAAAAGAGAAAGACTTTTGAGGTTAGACCGATGTGCAGTAGCGATATAAAATGACAATCTTTTCTTTTATAAAAGATAAGTAGTGTTGTTTGTCTCCAGCCTGAACGCCTAAAATATAAAATAAAAATTGCCCATCTTTGAAAAACATTGACTACTCTAGATTATTAGATGAAAGTTTTAAATTAATTTTTGGTAATGTCTCATGTGAAATATCCCAAATTTATCTGTCAGCTTTCTGTGAAGACACTGATTTACTTTTATATGTAAAGCCCCTCCTGTATTAGTAAGAAGACAACTGCTAGAGGTGTGTTTTATTTTAAGATAATAATAGTTCTGAGAGAAAAGAGACACTTCAAGTAACTGTACCTTGAAATGTTTCAGGAGTCTGATGTGTAATCAACAAAGTTTGGATAGAATATGTATGAAAATAACACCCACAGAGAGGAACTGTCTGGGAACTTTACCAATTACATGCTTCTGGAAACATTTGCTGCATATGATATCTTCAGAATTTTTTAATTAATTAAAGTTTTTCGTATCTGCTGAGAAGTTAGTGTCCAACACTCTTAGCTCAAAACTATTATCATTTAAGTAAGGAAATAACCAAATGAATCTAGCTGCAATTTTACTGGGTAATCTACACCATATTCCCATGAGCTCTGAATGCTGAAAAAGAAAACAGAAGTCCCTACAAAGTTTTCAAGAGGATCAAGCCTGGATTGGCAAGATCCAGATCAGCAAGAGTTTTTGAGACCAAGACTAATTTCAAGAATACTAGCGTGCAATATTTACAACATATATTGAATTATCAGAGTATAACGCCTGTCTCATACAGTTCTCATACTTGTTTTTTATCCTATATTGAGATGAAAATGAAAAGCAGAAGTGTATTATGTCATTATATAATTAGAGCACCCACATATTAATTTTAATACACACATATAATATTCTCAAAGTTTTTCTTGAAAAATGTGAGTAAAGGAGGAAGATCTCTAGTAACTAATTTAACAGATCATTTAACTATTTTGTGTAGCAGCTTTAACACTATTGAACTTTACCTCCAACTCTAATGGGAAGTTGTGTGTTTGAAAATTCCTGCTATGCAGGAAGTAATGATTTGAGGTATTTGCTAATATATAGTCTCTTTACACATCTGACATCCTTGATTCTAAATGCTTTCATTTGCCTATCTGATTTTTTTATAAAACCCCTTCCTCCTTCAGTTCCTCGATGTAGTACTGTGCTAGTACTAGTTTTGTGGAACATTTCCAGAATTGTAACAAAATAAGGCTTTTTTTTATAGGTAGTGATTGTTGGCTTTTTTGTAGAAGATGAGAACTACCCCTGAAATATGCTGAAAGATTTTTAATACAAATATGTGGGGAACTGAATTATAAGTAACATGTATCCAGCTGGCTGTAAGTATTATTATGATACTTTCTAAAGAAAATTGTTGAGATACTGCAATTTGCATTAAAAATGTCCTACAGTGTATAAAATGGATTCACATGTATTCAAGAGCGCACTAGGTAGTATCATTCTCTTCCAGTCCCATGAGATTCTCTTAGTGGTACAAATACAATAATTTAATTTTGATAATTATAGGCCAGATCTTCTTGGCAGGAAAGTCACAATGAGAAACTATAGATTTTGCAAACCATTAAATTATAATCCTCCTTTCCACTGAAAATTAGTTTATCTGGTTTTGATTTTTAGCTCCAGACTCTGTGTGGACTATTTTTATCAACATAAAATATGCCTTGAATATCATGTATATCTATAAACATTTATTCTCCAGTATACCATAGCTGTTTTGAAAAACTCTTGACATGTACAGTACCTATAGTTCAAACAACTGCCAGTGCCTCACATCTCAGGTGAATTTTTCAGGTTATCAGACACTGTAAAAGTGTCTAATAAAAATGATTGCAATGTGAACCATTCCTAGTACAAAGAAATATTAGTACCTTCTCATTGAAGCTGAAGAAAATGTAAGTGACTCGGGTGAGAAATAAACAGACACACCATTACAGGCTGAGGCATAACTGTGGAAAGCAGCTTTGCAGAGAAGCTAACAGAGACTGTGGAAGAAAAGTAAATCATGAGCCAGCGGTGAATCCTTGTGGCAAAGGTGGCCTGCAATGTCGTGGAATGCATTAGGCAGAGAGATGACAACAGCACTTGTGAGATACACCTGGAGTGCTGTGTCCATGTGTGGGTTTCTGGTATGAGAGAGATGTGGAATGAGTTCAGTGAAGGGCCACAAAACTGGTGAAGGGATTGGATTATTTTTCATAGAAAGAAAATCAGAGTTGAAGAAGATAGACCAGGTCTCTAGGACATTCTAGTAACTTTTTATTTAATAGACATTAGTGAATATAATTTCTCTTAACCAGTATAAATGGATCCTTTGTCTTTTCAAAGTAGATGTTTTTCTGTAACTGTGATTTTTGCAAAAACCTTTGTGCATATCTGCACAAAATTTTGGAAATTGAATCAGGACATTTTTGATTGCAGCAATGCTGCTCCTTTCTAAATACCATAATAGAAAAAAGTTGGTTTGATTGGATATTCTTTAAAGGACAACTAGGGCCCTGAAATTAATGGCAGCAGCAACAAAACCAACAGGTTTTCCATGTAGATGTCTGCGGGCAGAGGAGAAAATCTTGGCAAGGATCATAGTCAAGTAGTGCTGCTGTCAGGGATTGCCCCTGAAAGTAATTTTTTTTTTCTCATTTCCAGTTGGTTTTTTGTCAGTTGCTGGCAAATATCTGTGCCAGGAAGAACACTGTGGGAGAAAATGAAGTACTCTGACAAAATTAGAGATGGATAAGTGCCAACATATGTCTGCTTATTGAGGATTGAGGGAACTACTGTGCTGGCACAAACCAACATAGCATTACACCGAAAACATTTACAAGGAGAAAAAGCCAAGATAGAAAAAATATTATAAAGGCAGTCCGCCAGTTTTTTTAATATAATTTAATTTGCTAATTGAGAAAAAGGCTGGTGCAATTTACTCAGCTTGCACATGCTACTGCGTCTTACCAGTCCTACAGAAAAAGGATTATCTATTTGAACCATATGAGTGCTATTAACTGGAGAAAAAATTCTGATTTCTCATTTTGATATGAACAAAGTTTCAATACCTAACGATCAACATTCAAGATTACTTATTTAGCTACATTTTATAGCATTTTTGCCCAAGGTTGTTTCCTGTCATTTTGGCTTCCAATTTGCTAGGTGACATCCAGACTTTTTGAAATCAGTGAGGAGCGAATGTATCATATGCTTCCAAGTGCAGCAAAGAAAACTCCTCCTGTATTCACATATGCTGGGAACAACTGGCTGCAGAGCATACCATCAGGGAAAAAAAAGGGCCCAGGGGTTTTGGTTGAGAATGGCTTGAATGTGAGGCAGCAGTGCACCATTGTTGTGGTGGAAGTTCACCAGGTTTTGGACTGCAATTGGTGACAGTTTGCAACAAAGAAAATTCCAAGCAGTAATGAAGAAAAATGTGTTCACCTCAGAAATTACTCAGCCCTGGAACAGGTACTGTAGAGAGGCTGTAATATGTTCATCCTTAGTGATTTCCAGAACTTGACTCCAAAAAGCCCTGAGCAATCTGCTTTAACAAGGAGATTGAGGTTGTTCTGGGGAGAAGGTTGCATTAGAAGACTTCTTGCATAAAAGTCTGTATTTTTCCATGGTTGTGTATAAAATCTTACACTACAGATAATCTTATTATCTTTCTCTGATGTGAAAATCTACTGCCATGTTTTATTTTATTTTAATTCTGATATTAATTTTCTTACTGATCATTTTGATATCAGCCCATTTTTTAAAATAGTGTTCTGTTTTAACTTTATTTACTGATTCAAAGATTCTTTCATCTTTACTGAATATATTCAGAAAGTTTGAATCACAGAATTAAAGAATAAGGCATTTTGGTAAAGGCCATTTCCACTATCTCTGTCACCAGGTCGCTTGTCCCACTGAGCTCTTAAACTTCCCTCTCATCAAAAATCCCTAAAGAAATCTTTCATGTTACCCCTCACCTTCTTTGCCTTCATTAGGCAATGTCTTTGTATCCCTTCCATGTAGCATGTCCTTGCTTCCAACCGCTAGATATTTCCTAATCGTGTCTCAGCTCTGTTAAAAGATCCATGTCATCCATGCACAGCTTCTGCCTTGCCTGCCTGATATTTTGTCCATTGGAATGGACCATTCTTGTTCTCTAAAAAGCTACACTTAAAGGGCAACAAATAAATAAACTAGGCCCAGGTTACAAACTACTGTTTGCTTTCTTTTTTTACACAGTGATTACCCACATTTTCTAAAATTTGTTAGGCATTTTAATTAATATTCCACCAATTTAAATGTTTAATTTTATTATGTTATTTATTAATTGATCTAATTTTTCTTAGAGACTTTAGAATCTTCAGCTAAGTACTTTGAATACAGATAAATTAATGCATTTATAAGTCTTGTGCACTAAATCTTAATAATGCAGAAGGCATGATTGCCTCCAGAATCATAAATAAATAGAAAATAATTCATGGGGACACCTCACAAATTTATCTGCCCCAGCTTACTGCTCCTAAACATAGAAAATGAAACTGGTAGACACTTGTCTTACTTGTTTTTAATAGTATTCAGTCACTCATATTCCAGTGCTTCCCCTGCCCTACAGCTCATTTCATTTTTCTTAAATTTTTAATAGAATTGAGTCACTCATATTCCAGTGCTTCCCCTGCCATACAGCTAATTTTTCTTAAATTTTAGCTTTTTTTTTTGTTCTGTACCTCATAGACATTGAGAAAATTAATTTTTGTGGCAACCCTTAGCATATAGCGTTGTTATTGTATATCTTCAAGTTTGCTCCATTCTAAATAAATGAAAGTCAATTCAGTCTTTTTTTCTAGGTATTTTTTTTCCTGGATTGCTTCTCACCATTACTGCTTTCTTCTTCATTTACTGCCTAAAGTAGGAGTCATTTTCCTCAGTTACTGGGGCTAGAATTAAGGAGTGTTTAATTCCTGAGAATATCACCAAAACTGAGTGTGACCAGAGAGGCTGTGCAGACCAGGAAGAGAATTGGTATTTCAGTCAAAACAGAAGTAATTTTCCAGTGCTAGTCAGGAAGTCTACTTGGATAAAAGTGTCAGGGAATGTGCTTAAATCCTGATGTCTCCCAGGGAGTTTAACAATGATTATTGTAGAGAAAAAAAAAATAGGATGAGCATGATATTCTGCTTAGTGGGATATTAATACAAGATGCCATATTATGGAGCCATAAAAAAAAAAGAAAATGAGATGTCATAATTGCATTCTGTGTGGTTTTTCCTCCCTGTATGGCAAGAAGTTTTAGAATTGCATACAGCTTCTTGGGAAGGCTTGATTTGGACTCAAGCATATAGTTCTGCTGTTCTGGTAAATTAACTTAGGACATGAGTGCAAGGAAGAGCTGCTGAAATAATAAAAGTACTGGTCACCTTATACTGCAATATTAGACAGTCTCTGAAAAAAATTCTAGCAATTGTAAACTCTGGGAAAGGTAAAAATAGCTTCCACATTAAAAGGTGCTAGTGACACAGTTAAAAGTAACAAATGAGAATATGTTGATCAGTAATATATTTATAATAAAAGAAAATTCATAGCCATTTGAGCAGAAAGAGTCTGGAATGGAGTCTTACAAAGGAAGAATAATGGAGACTAACAAACATTTTTACCTCTAATATTGAGATTAATAAATATACAGAAATAGGGGAGGATTTGGTGTCTCAGTATCAGGGACTATGCTCAGTGATCCACACAGTCACTCTTATTTTTTGCAGGAGCTGTTCCACAACGGCCTCCCTGCCTATCTCTTCACAGTATCAGGGAAGAAGTTAAAATTTTCAGGATTATATTTGTGACACCACATGATTCCTTGTGTGTGTAGGAAGAGCAGCTGAGAGTTGTACTTCTGGCCAGAGAAGCAAAGGACAGGACTGTTTTCCTGTGCCAGGGAATGGTTCTGATCACATTATATGTAGTAGTACAAACCTACCCCATATTTTTTATTTTCTGAGATATAATAATTTAATAAAGTCTACTGTTCTCATGCTACTTATACATATAACAGCAGTAATATGATAAAATTATTGTTATTATCATCATCATAATCATTAATAATAATAATAATAATAATAATAATAATAATAATAATAATAATAATAATAATAATAATAATAATAATAATAATAATAATAATAATAATTTTTGGGAGGGAAAAGATGCACTTGAACATCTAGGGAAGAGAGGTAACTTAAGACTGCTTACCATGCTGAGGAGGAGATAGTAAAATATCCATTTGATCCATGGTCCAGGCCAAAGTGCCATGAACCAGTTCTAAGTCCAAAAGAGGACTGCAACCGAGATAGAATTTCACACCCTAAAGACAATATGCAAAACATTACCTTACTGAATTTTATTGAGAGTTTATAAAATTTTGGAGCTTAATACATTTACTGACATTTAACATGGTTTATTCTATAGGCTTTTGTATCTGTAATCATGTTTTAACTTGGGAATAAGTAGTCAGTATCACTGATTTTGTCATGCAATTTTCTTCCCCCTTGTTACCCTACAACAAAGTACAAAGACTCTAAGGAACCTGATCTGGTGTAGAATGGATTCTATTATCTTCGTCTGTATCTGTTGTCAGTACTTTTTTGTGTTATATTAAATTTATCCAGATTTTATCACGTGAGGCTGGCTGTCTCAGTTTTTAAAACTAGCTTTAGGAATTTTAATGCTCAGAGCCATGTTGCATGCATCCCAGTTTATATGATTTATGCAAACAAATTTAGGATTTATTTATATTTTATTATTCATTCTAGTTATGAAGGTATATCTATATGCTTATGCTATTCTCTTAGTCATATTGTTATGCATAACAGCATTAAGCATTCATATGCTTTTGGGTGTACCAGGAGCTATCTCATCAAGCTAATAATTAGACATTAGGGATAAATTCCTGTCTCCATGGCCTGAAGCTCCAACTTTTTATTTAAAATTATACCAGAGATGATTTACAGGCATCTGCTCCTTTTGAAAGTGAGAGTAGATTTGCTATAATGTACACATTGGAGAAAAAGCCAGAGTACAATTTCTCTCACTCACTGCAGCTTTTGGCAGTTGAAGATGCTGTAAGTGAAAGGAAAAAGGGATTTGGAGTATTTATACAGAAATCAGAAACTGCTAAAAGTAGAAAAACATATTTGATTGGCATGCTGCACAGCATGTATAGGTGTGAGTACAATACATTGAGTTCACATGAAAAGAAAAAAGGTATTACTTTTTGCTTGCAATGATGCCTGGAGCAAGACAAGTAATAACTTAAATATCAACCATAAATACAATGGTATTTTAACATGCAAGTACAAAACAATGAAAATCTATTGTTTCTTCAATTAAAATAAATGATGTAGAACTTATTCTTTATATTTTTATTTTGTTATCTTATTGTCTTGTGTCATATAGCAATTATTTCATTATTAGATTCTTTGATTATTTGTGTCTTAATTTAACTCAGAACACACATATTGCAGTAATCTATATAGTTATAGACTGTGTTCTCATTTTTTTGTGTAATTGTACAAATACTTGTAAGTACAAAATATATATATATAGTCTTGCATGCACTTTCATACATGCATGTATGTTACTAAATCATAGCAGTCAGGTGAAGTCCCAGGTGACTTGAAAAAGGGAAAATTCGTACTCATCTTTAAAAAGGCAGAAAGGAGGACCCTGGGAACTACCAACCTGTCACCTCGCCTCTGTGCCTGGGAAGATCATGGAACAGTCCATCCTGGTAGCTGTGCTAAAGTACATGGAGAGCAGGGAGGTGCTTCAAGACAGCCAGCGTGCTTGGCTTCAGGTTCCTGCCTGAACAACCCAGCAGCCTACTACGTTAGACTGACTTCAGCATTGGGAAGGGGAAGGGCTACAGGTGTCATTTATCTTCTCTAAAGATAAATGTGAAGACTTCTTTAAAGCCTTTGACACGGTCCCCTACAACATCCTTATCTCTAAATTGGAGAGATGGAATTGATGAGTGGACTGTGAGATGGATAACAAAGTGGATATCAGTGACAAGTGGTGTCCCCCAGGAGTCTATATTGGGACCAATGTTATCTAATAACTTCATTAATGACAGAGACAAATGGATCAAGGGAACCCTCAGCAAATTTTCAGATGACACCAAGTTGAGTGGTGCAGTTGACACACCTGAAGGATGGGATGCCATCCACAGAGACCTGGACAAGCCCAAGAAGTGGGCCCATAGGAATGTCATGCCATTTAACAAAACCAAGTGTGAGGTGCTGCACCTAGGTCAGGACAACCCCTGATTTTAACATAGGCAAGGGGACGAACAGATCCAGAGCAGCTCTGCCGAGGAGGACTTGTGGGTGCTGGTGGATGAGAGGCTGGACATGACCCAGCCATGTGCACTCAGCCCAGGAAGCCAAACGTGTCCTGGGCTGCGTCCAGAGCAGCGTGGGCAGCAGGGCCAGGAGGGGAGGCTGCCCCTCTGCTCTGCTCTGCTCTGGAGAGAGCCCACCTGCAGTGCTGCATCCAGCTCTGGGATGCCAGCACAGGGAGGACATGGACCTGTTGGAGTGAGTCCAGAGGAGGAACAACAAGAAGATTAGAGGGATGAAGCACCTCTTCTATGAGGAAAGGCTGAGAGACTTGGGATTGTTCAGCCTGGAGAAGAGAAGGCTCTGGGGTGACCTAATTGAAGCCTTCCAATACCTAAAGGAATCCTACAACAAAGCTGAAGAAGGACTTTTTCAAAAGCATGTAGGAACAGAACAAGGGGAATTGGCTTCAAACTAAAAGGGAGTAGATTAGATTTGATATTAGGAAAAAATTCTTTACTGTGAGGGTGGTGAGACACTGGAACACATTGCTCAGAGGGGTTGTGGATGACCCAACCCTGAAAGTGTTTAAGGCCAGTTTGGATGGATGTCTGAGAAACCTGGTCTAGTGAAATTTTCCTTGTAGGTGGCTTGGAAGTGAATGATCTTTACGGTCCCTTTGAACCCCGGCCATTCTATAATTCTAAGATTCAGTGATTCTCTGTGTGTGTCTTAGATGTGAATATAGGTGTGAACACTATCTAGCGCACTGGTGTCTTCCATTATTTATAGTAATGATTAAAAGAATCCTAGTCTTTATATCTGTCTGAGGATGTTTGTGAGCAAGGAGGAAGTACACCTAGTATACTGGAGTCCAGGAGTTCCCAAGTCTCACATAAAATCAAAGTATTCCACATGATCTCCCATATTTCTTGCTATGGGGCCCCAGCTATGTACATCAAGACACACCAAATTTGTGCCACATATTTTACCTCTGTGGATTTGCACTAAGTACATATCTGATTTTTCCCAATAATCATTCACAACAATTAACACAAATTAGAAACTTAATTATTAGATGGAGTCATTTACAGCTTTGCATGTAACCTGTTGTAGAAGCAATACTGAGAATCTATAGCAATTAAACACATTGACCGACACTGAAACAAGCTCTGTGACAGAGTGGTACCCGAAAAGAGTAATACTGTCAGAGACTGGATTAGATCAATGTCTCGAGCCAACGTCTGTCTGTGGTTGGGGGCAGGTCAGGCCTTGCTTTCTGGTGAGACAAGGACCCAAGACACAGGCACGTGTGCTGGACCCTGCAAGTTCCCCTGGAGCTCCTATCTCACACACGCTGGGACCCTAGGAGTTGGTAGCTATGCCTGTGTTTTTCTATATTTCTTCCGTCTTTTCCCCTCTTTCTTTCTTCTGCTTCTAATCCTCTTTCAGGGAACATTTTTGGGTAACTCAATGTCTCATAGGTTTAAAGGTTTCTAGGTTAAATGGGCCAATTTTATGCTAAGTTATTATGAGACTAATGCTAATTAATACTACAATAAGTGCTTTATATTGAATTTGGTGGGGTTTTTTTGTATTTTGTTTGGTATTTACTCCTTTGCCAAAGTTCTTAGTAATCTATATTTTTGCAAGTAAACTTTTGTGTGATTTTTACCTCTTACCTCTGGTTGGGATTTCTCCTTGTGCCAACTAGAGTAAAGGAACCTCAGTTTAACTCCTGAATTTAAGTATTCTGGGGTGTAACAAATACTCATCTTGATTGTCATGACAAACAGACACACTACTACCAAGGTTTGAATTCTCAGATATAATATATGGCATGATCTGATAATTTTAGCAACTTTTTTCAAGTGAGGAAAATTGCTGGGGAAAAATAATGTTGAGTGTCTTTTTCTCACTATTTGCTCTTTTTATTGTGCATTTGTCTTTCTGTAAAGAGATAGAATTAATCTTGGGCATCTAAAATGGCATTTGGAACAGTTGGCAAATACACAGCTAATTTTTTATCTATTAATTCGTGGAATGTACTTACAGAAACCGTCATAAAATACATCCATTACTAAATGAACTATATAAGAATGTTTTGGCCTAGGGCACTGCCTTTTGGGCATCTTTAGAATATAGCCTTATCTATGATAATATGCTGTATTAAATGAAAAACTCTTCCGCTCAATACCCAAATTTAAATTTTCCTGCATTGGATCTTTTATAGATAATATATATACACTCTGTAAGTCTCTTCACAGTCCACAGCTTTTTCAGTGGAGATACAGATCTCTGACTTCTCCTTTTTCAGCTACTTGAGGCTCCTGTTAGCCTATGTCTTTAGGCTGTAATGTTTTTAACACACAAAATTTTATAATGTTCTGTTATGTGGGTGATAAATACCTGTCCTTCTCCTTACCAAAAGAGCTAACAAACCTCTTTTTCACCTCCATAAACTTGCTCTTTCCAAAACCTTTGTTATTTCCTTGCTACAGATACTTCTTCATCCAGTATACTACCCACTAGACTACACAATCGCTCAAATCCAGCATATTAATTTTACATTGGCGTATTTCAACTCTTGAACTCTTTCACAGACAAAGGTGGCATAGTTTGCTTCACTAGATTCAGATTTTATGAATGGATGTGCTTACTAAAATGTGTAAAAGGGACTTTGCAGACCATTATGTTCTTCAATAACCAATTGGCATCTTAATTTTTTGTGTTCAAAGGAGAAGGATGATTCTGTCAAAAATGGCAAGGCTCCCTATATGCCAATAGTTCTCCTGGAAGTCCCTTCATAGACAGCCAATTTAAAACCCCTAATTTTTCTCCAATTTTAACACTTTTCAGTGCTTATGGACTATATATTTTTTTTTCTAGCTCTATACTGAGATTGAAGAATGTTTTATGGAGAAAACAGTCTTTGCATTGTTCCTTTAGAACCAATTCTGAACTGGAAAACAATGAAGTTAAACTATGCTTATACCTTATCATTTTTCTTGACAAGTTGCTAAAAGAACTGATTTCTAGCAGATGAAGTTTGAGCTCAGACATCTATGAGTCTGAAGAGAGAAAATTCAGGATTATATTTCTTATCTTAATGAGAAAATGAGAAATCTTTCATATTAAAGAGCATGATGTCTGTATAAAATATTTTGAGTGTCAAAGATTCATAATATTTACTGTAAGGTATGCATACTTTTACAGGAAAATCAGTACAGTCACCAAGAATATTTTTTTCATCTGATGTGAAAATCACCATTAGGATAATAACCTTTCATTTAGAAATGCACTGTCTTCTAAACAAAACCATATAATGCCTTTAAGCATAATAGGTTGGTCTTCAATTTATTATAAAAAAAAATTGCATTTCATTTTACTACAGTTAAACGTTAACAATATTTTAAAAACTTATTGGTCATGCATTTCTGAATTGTGTTTTCATTCTGGTAAGACACTACCTGATGTAAATCAAATAAATGGGTATGATTTCTTCTTACACTTATATTTATTTAGTGCATAATGTCTTTCTCTTCCTTTATTTTGAGCGCCTGAATCCCAAAATTAGGATGTTTTGAAAGAAAAGGAGCAATAAACTGTGAAAAAAGACTTCTAAAATGTCGAATTTTTGCAAACCTTTTATTCTCTGTGGAATATGCAATAAAATTTTGAAGCGTATTATAAAATCAATATTTTACACTCATTTCAAGGCACTTACATCTGGAAAATACTGATGTGATTTATGGGTCAAGTGTAGATTATTTAGATCATTTGAGGTCTCATGATAAAATGTCATATTTCTTTTCATGGTCTCTACTTCTAACTCCTTTTAATAACTACAAAGAGAGCTAAATCTTTCAATTTATTTCTTCCAATGTGCAAAAAACTGCCCAATTAATTTCAAGTTTTATTGAATGATGGATAGAATCAACAAAGAGACAAAAAATCTCAGTATTTACTGACCTCTAAATGTGTCATAATTTGTGTCCTCAGGCTTGAGTGGAAGAGTCTTGAATGCAAAGGAAAAAGGACAGAATATAAAACATGTTAGCACGGGGACAAGTTATGAGCCAGGTTAATATCAGAGATTCTCAGCTCACTTCTTATAGGCATACATGCCTCTCTTTCTCATCTGTCCAAGAAGCTTAACTGAGGACATGGAAATTCTTGGATAGCACATGTGGAATAAAAGAAAAAATGCATTGAAGATTGTTATTATTAATGTTGCTGGAATGGATTATAAAAATCAGGAATTTGGAATATACTGCTCTCTCATAATTTTATGTAAAACTTAAAGTAGTATTTTTTTTTTTTTTTTTCCCCAGTGCAGGCTATATAGAACTGCAACAATTTTCCAGGTCAAGAAACTTTTCATCACTCTACCAACATCCTTTCATGGATCTGTTTGGTTTAATATCCTTGCAGTTATTCAACTTCAAGTAGGATTTTCTTTCCTTCACTAAGTGATGTGGAGTGGCTCAGTCATTATTCCCCAAGGTCAGAGTTTGCATTTTACACTGATTTTATACACTTTCCCCTGTGCTTTGAATTTTTCCTTGTTTGCCTTGTCACCTTCCCTCAACAGTTCAGTCTGATATTAGTCCTGTGCAATACACTTCACTAATATATTATCTATGACAACTGGGTGAAACAGTTTATATGGACATACAAATTTTTTTTTTTTTTTTTTTTTTTTTTTAAATCTTTCTGTAAACTTCAATGTTACCTTTTTAATAACCATACAGCTCCTTGCTTAATTTTCTAATTCTAAGAAATGAATTTCCATTACTTAAATACTTGTACATACATAAATAAATATATGAAATACTAAAATTTCAGTGGCAAGAAAAATGCAATAATGCTCAGAGTAAGCAAATGTTTTATAACATAAGCTTTTTATTTAAATAATACTTATGTTACATAATCTTACTTTATATGGAAATTGTTGAACTCTCAGAATCAATAAGAAAAAGTAAAAATTCTAAGGTTAATTCCGGAATCCTAAAATATATTCTGAGTATCATCTATACAAGACCATAAAAATGTTTTGACAGTGAAAGAATGGAAAAATCAACCTTTTCAGTAGCACATTAAAATTACAGCCATTTAAAGTTACTCTATTTATGACTTCCAAGAAATAAAATTTATTATTTACCTTTTTTTTTTGGTGTTGTTTGCTTTTGGTTGTTTGCTTTTTTTTTAGTATAACACTTTTTGAAGTTAGACTAGATTATCACTTGTATATAATTTTTTACTCATAAAACATGGAGACGGCTAGGTCAGGCATTTATTAAGGCATTCAGATGCAATACCCAAATTAGGAAACACTCTGGGCTCCCTCTGTTGTTGGTGCAGGGAGATGCACTCTTCCAAATCCTCATTCTGATCTTGCCAGGATTATAACATCCTTGAATCTGTGAACCTTTGAAATTCTTTCCAAAGTTAGCACATCCATGTATTTTTGTGGCAAAAACATTTTATCCACAGAAGACAAACATTTTGGAAGTTAAGTTTCATGCACTAAAATTTCATTTAAAAATAGTTTGGGCAAAATATTTAACTGTATTTTTCCAGGGAAAAAAGGAACTCCAGGGGTTTTCTTGGGTCATCTGTCTTGGTTCCTATTGGGATGCATACAATTTTCCAATTTGAGTGAATTTGAGAGCTTAATAACAATAAATGAGTGCATGTCTAGAAGGAAGAGAAGAACAATAGTACAGTAAAAAAAGTGATTTTTGTTTGTTTTTTTTAGCACAGACTGGTGAATCATTTGCCATTTTCTTTCATTCTGAAACAGTAGCAGTTTTTGTGGACTTTATCATGAGTTAGCTGGAAGTTACATGTCTGGAGACTCATTTCTTTGCTATTGCCGACGTGTGAACCAAAATAACTGAAAAGGTATTAAAAAACAACCAAAAATATGCTGCATATTCATTCTTTAGCAAGAAAAAAGGAAACTCAGAATCAGAGAATGCTCAGAGGGTAGAGTCTTATTCTTCTTCTATTTTAAGAGGTATATGACCATATTCTTCACTCCACAATAGTTTCCAAAATTTTGGTCTTTTCCAGGCACAAAAACATTTTAAGTTTGAATTTCTGCAGCTGAGGTATTCCTCTGTAGATCCTTTGCTCAAGGTTCACTGAAAGTGATCTAATTTAGGTGGACATCTTAGTTCCACGAAAGCCTAGGACTTTTGTTCAGCTATGAAACATTAGTTGGCTCTGGCACAACTCCTGTGCTTTTATCTCCCCACTGCAGCAGTAAAGTGGATTTCTGTGCATGCAGGCTTTGGTCCAGCACTGGTGTAAGGCCGTGGAGGAGGAGACTCTACACCAGAGCCACGAAACTTGGAAGTGCTCCAGATTTTACCAGCTGAGATACAGCCTGAGGTGTATGGTTGCATGCGGCTGTCTAGTTTTACTTTCTAGCTGCATGAGGAAGGAAGAAATTAAATACAAATTAAAGAAAAAAACCAACCAAACAGCAGGAATTAACATAAATATATTGTGTAAAAGACAAAAGCATATATCTCAGAAGAGGAACAAAACCATTGAAATACTTCCCACAATAATTTCAATTTTATTTTGACCGACTATGCACTCTTTCAACCTGTCATGATGTGTCAATTGCAAAACAAAAGGGAAATGAGATCTGTGCCATTGCCAATTGAAAAGGACAAATATACAGCACAGAATGGACTGCTGATGAGAGTTTCAGAACTCCTGTTCTGCTCCCTTAACTGCTGAAACCATCAGTTCCAGAGATCTTTGTCTTTTGTATTGGTTTGTGTTGTTTATGAACCATAAATCCTTATGGTTTCAGCAAAACTGCATTAGTTTAGGTTCAGCCATTCTATTTTATTCTTCATACTTTGTCACTATGAAACCACAAAGTTTTAATGAAACTCCTATGCCATTGTTCAAGACCCAAGAAAGAAAGCCAGACTTTGTTTATTAGGGATGCGGATGAAGTATTTCATATTTCAGATGGTCATATACAATGTCAATAAACCTGCAGTTTCACATACCTATTCTTAGTCAAGTGGGCAGTGGTTTCCAGGGAGTTTAGCTGTCCTATATACTGAAATAATAAACTCAGTCAGAAAAAGAATATAAAATTCATAAACAATATTAGACAAAGAACAGTCTAGGAAATGGAGTTTCACCTATAAATTTCTTGACTGTAAGTGGTGGGACAGCAGAAATCATAAATAATACAGGATTTTATGTTTTGCATTGTGTGAGTTTTATAGAGTTCAAATGGAACATAATAAGGAAACAGCAAAGCTCTCCCTGGGTACTTGATAAGTTGTGGGTTGAATTTTCCTCATTGGTGCCAAGTGAGCTTTTTTCCCTCCACTGCAACATTCATATAAACAACAGGGATGCATTTAATTCCAAAAAAGCTATATATAACAGCTAATTATAAATGACAAGAATTTATTGATATATACCTGATCTAGCATAAATTCTGTTTTAAAGGATAACCCTCTATGGTCCAAATACTAGCTTTTGAGAAACCCTTTTTACCTTGAAATTGCATGTATGTTTTTTAAAATTTAACTGATAGGTCTTCAAAAGCACATTGGATAGAGACTGAGATTATACAGAATTCAATTAAGAAAGTATTTAGTAAGAAAATAGGACAAACTGCCGTGATGAAGAACAGGGCTTTTTCAGACAAGCTTACTGCCCGGCTCCATTTTACAGGTGACCAACACATTTTCTACCCCCTTCCATGTATTCTTTCTTTGTTCCTACTAGGTGTCCTTGCCCTGCACATTCCCCCATCAGTTTACCCCAATGACCTTGTGTAATAACCTGGACCCTAGGGTTTACATCTTAATCACCTGCAAGCTCCTGGTCTGCCTGAATTTCTTGATAGCCTATCAGTTCATGTGCCTGACCAGGTTTGTTTCTAGGTATTGTGTCACTTAGTTTGTCTCTTAGCTCTGTTCCTCTGCACATTTTGTTTATTATTTTCCCCTTCTTGTCATGCCATTGTGACAAGGTCCTTGATTGCATAATCTTACAGAAATAAATGTTCACACATTCTACATTTTTAAATCAACTAGTGACTAAGTAGCTTAGGTTCTCCTTATTGCTTCCCTTACCACTTGCTGATCATGTTTGTGCCTTGGTTTGTTTGGTTTTGCCTTCTCTCTTTTCTTCTCTTCCCCTTTTACATTAGAAAGGTCCTTGACCAGATATGGTAGAGAATCAGGAAACATACACTTTGCCCATCCACATACCCTTACACTCAGTCTCAAAAATTTCTTTTCAACTGGGACAATGTCATCCCTTTAGCAGAGCAGTGGTCGTGTGTATAAGCAAGTAGAATCCTAGAACAGCCGAGGTTGAAAGGCATCTCTGGAGACAGTCTAGTCCTACTCCCTGCTGAAAAAGGTTCAAATATGGCAGGCTGAGCAACCTTGCCAGGCAACCTGATCCAGTGCCCAGCCACCCTCAAGCCGTGTTTTTTTCCACCTGTCCTGATACTTAAATGGAATTTCTTGCATTTCTGTATTCCTTCTTGATCTCTTACTGGACACCTCTCAGTCTCCTTTGTCTTCTTTACCACCATGTCATCAGGTAATTATACACATTCATGAGACCCCAGTGAATTTCTCCATATTAAACACTTTCAGTACCCCCAGCCTCCCTCACAGGAGCTGCAGTCTCTTAGAAATCTTTGTGGCCCATAATGGTGTGTCCTACAGTCACTTCACTGAAATAGTGATATTCTATGCCCAAAGAATGACTTTTTAAGACTGTCAGAGCAGGGGTAGATTAAAGCAGGGGGTAGGAGGTAGAAACTTCAAAAAAGTAAAAGTTTGGGAAATTTTCATTTTAACCTGCAAGTGAGTAAATGTACTGAGCCAAGTACTGGTGCTAAAATCCCACAGCTGAGTCTCACCCTGCTTGAAAAAAAAATCAGAATACTCCAGAGTTCAGTCTGAAAGCTGTAATTCTAACTTTGGATCAGTTAGTTGCTTTTCATGGTGATCTCTGAAGGCAGAAACAGATTATTTTCTTTTGTTTAGCTTCCCACGTCCCTGTCGCATACCTCTTCACGTATTTATATGTATTTTTTTTTAACGTTGAAAGCTAAGTTAAGGTTGCCAGAGATATTCTGTGCTGAAATGGAAGGGAAAGCAGGAGATAAACAGTATTTCTTTATCAGCCTATGAAGCAAGTGTCGGTTCCCTGGGAGCACCCACAGGCCTTGCTGACTTTGCCTAGACTACCCTGGATTTTCCCCCACCCCTGCCCATGGCTTAGGACCCCACTCTAGCTCCGTCCTAGCCCTGTTCCTGAACTGTCCTGCTTTAACAGGGGTCCCGGGCACAGGGATGTGGGTGGTGGCCCCCAGGGGAGACTGGTTATGGGCCCCAGCATCTGTGGCTGCCCCTGAGGGCCCCAGCAGGGAGTGCAACCAACTGGACTCACCCCACACGTGAAGCATGTGAGGTCAATAGCTGGGCTTTTTAAGACTTCTGAGAATTTGCATTGTGATGCTCAGAAAAGTGGTTATTTTCAGAGGCTTTTTATATTCTCTGGGATTGCACGATCCAAAGTGGGGCCCTCTGAATGTTAACGTAGCATATTGCCCACATGGGCAAACATATAGACCAAGAATGGATCAGCAGAGAATCCAGGACTGTTGGCAAGGTCTGCTGATATCTCAGATACAACAGGGCTGGAAGCTGTAGCTATCAAATTCTAGAATATCCAGCTCAGATTTTTTCTGCCAGTATGGCTAAAAGAGTCAGCAGACTTTGTTATCATAAATAATCTTTCCAACATTAAAAGCACGCTGAAAATCATGCCTCCATTCTTTCTTTGTAGAGCTAGTGGTGTTGGCATTTTAAGCATCCACCTTCAAATTCTCTAAAGATTTATCTGGCAAATGGAAACACACTGTTAATAACAAAATTCCTTGAATAAAGAAAAAATAAAATAACGCATGAATATAAGCCTAGTCATCACGCACGACCATTAGGTTTATTTATGTAGTCATGCAGAAATGTAAAATTTCCTTTGGTTAAATTGAGAAATTACTTTCCACCAATCTCAATGGAAAGGATACAATTATCTCTGAAGAGCATAAGGACATAAACTGAGTAAATAATTACTTATTATTTGAAGAATGTAAACAATTAGTAAAATTAGTTATATGTAATATTCAGAAAGCCTGACATATCTCACTACATAATTGATAAAAAATAGGTATTACCCTTTCTTCCTCCCACAATTTATATTACTCTAGGTGACAAAATAAACTTCAAAATTAATGTATTTCTAAGAAAATGAAGTGTCTATGAAAATGTCCAAATTAAGCTCTTATTTTTTAACTACTTTCAAATATTTCTACAATACACTTTTTTCCCTCCACAAACAGCATTGTTTGATTTCTGTGAGGTTTCTTTGTTTGTTTTCCTTTGTTTGTTTTTGTTTGTTTGGGTTTGGGGGGGTTTTTTTGTGTTTTGGTTTGGTTTTTTTGTTTGTTTGTTTTGGGTTTTTTGTTAGTTTGGGGGTTTTTTTGTGGTTTTTTTTTGGTTTTTGTGTGCGTGTGTGTTTTTTGCTTGTTTTGTGGGGTTTTTTGGTGGAAAACAGTGCTTTGGAGAATTTTTTATTTATTTTTATCTCCCGTGGTTTGGGGTATTGTGTGTTAGACACGTTTAATCACACTGTAATTATCAATCTATTTCTGACCTTTACACTCATTCCCCTTCTGTAATGTGTGTTCATTAGTAATACCATTCTAGCTCTTTTGGCTAGCTAGTTAATGTTATTTTTCTTTATCAGGAACTAGAAAAGTTTCTTCCTTCTCTCCAGATGGGGATTATCTAAAATATAAACTCTACACTTGTGCTCCTTTGTGTACATATAAAAGCTTTAAAAAGTCTAAATCTTTGTAGGCCTCAAGGTAAATACGTTTTTGTTTTGTTTTTTTTTTAATAAAGGAATGGCAATTATAAATTTTGAAACAGACTAGGAAAATTTTTGTGAATCAAGTTTGGAGGTACTGTCAGCTTTAAAGTATCATCTCATAACTTATCAGAATACTTTTAATTGAAATACAGATTTGTAGTAGAAGCAAAGTCCTTGTATGTTTTCTCCCTGAAGCATGCAGTGTTAATTTTGTATTACTTAGGCAATCTGGATTTGAAACTGAGGGAAATTAATGGCATTTTTAACAATCCAGAGGATTCGATGTAACATAATTTTTCATGTGCAGGTGATCCTCAGAGGAATTGATAGTGTTTTAAATTGTGGGTTTGCCTTTGACAGACCTCTAAAACAATAGGGAAGAACTACCAGAGTAATCACACAATAAGGGCGTGTATTTACAAACAGGAGCAGATCTATGTTAGCTCTGCCTACTGTTAAAGCTTGTAGAAAGTCAGCCAATTTAAGCACACATAAAACTGCATTAAACTGCACCTCTTTCTAGAAATCGTATCCATATGGTTTATTTCTCCTATTCCATGATGTTGTTTAAACTCAGGATTCAATACTAGAAAAATTTACTATCAATATCATTGAGCATGACAGATTTGTTAGACTGACAATCACAATAATGATAGTGTACAAATTTTTGTTGATTAATTGATAGTCTTATGTCATGGGGAAATGATATTTCTGTTTTATGACCAGTTTTTCAAATTTCTTAGAACTGTTTTGTGTCATTATTTTTTCAGTCTGCCTTTCTCATTTTGATTTGATATTTTGCTGAACTTTCCCCCAGAAGATAATACTTTTATCATAAAATTTAATGGTAAATTCCAAGTGCAGAGCAGTGAGATGGTTAAAGATGTTTTGGTACTCAATATGTCCTCAGAAGACTTAAGAAAACTTCGGGGGCTTATGTCTTTAAAGTGTAAGTGAAACTGGAAATTCTTCTTGTAAGCCAAACCAAAATTAGATCGGTTTTAAGAATTCCAGCCTTGCACAGAAAACAGATGGAACAATCTTGAAATAAAACAGAGAAGCCTCTAATAATTAAATGCTTTTGTTGCTATTATGAAATGTTGCTTGATTGTGCAGTTAGCTGCTTTCTGCTTTATTGGATGAACATTCAATTACTTACCTGGTATGGTCAGTAAGAGTTCTGAGAATGTGGTAGAAAAGGAGACTATTCATTCTCAAGCAAATGGCTTTCAGTAGAAAAGAATTGCTCTCTAAGTTATGTTTTGTCTCAAGAATTCTTGTTGCCTGGTGGGAGCATTCTAAAGTGATATGAAATTCTCTATTTGTGTGAAGACAGGTTTTCTATATTATTTTTAAAAAACAAAAAAAGCTCTATATTTGAGTGGAATACACTTAATGAAATACATTTAATTTGCAAACAGATGAAAGATGCAAAATTTGAATCCTACGAAAAATAAGAGTGTCACAAAACTTAGGCTTCCTGAAACACAAATTTTATTCCCTTTTTTAGTTGATCCAACTTTTTTAATAAAACACAAACTGATTTTAAAAATCTTGTTTCCAGAGAAAAAAAATCTGCTACTTTTTTCAGAAATAAATTCTTAGGAGAATTATAAATACAGAGAGAAAGTGAAAAATATTTTTTTGTGTTTTGTTAGTCATCAGATGAAAGTGTTTTGTGAAACAGCAGGTTAGTGGTCTTTACTGCCTCTCGGAAGAGATCCTCTTTTTCCAGGTTAAGTATTTATTCCTTGAGAAAAATTGTCTTGACACCTGGTTAGACCATCTGTCCTTGTAGTTCTGTTTCCTCTGTGCTCTTAAAATGTCTTTGGTTGTCAGTTTGTGTAATGTGGAATATTACTTTAAAAATAGTAAAAATATAATAGCTCATATGTCCATACTCATATGTAGCCTAGCAACCTAGTAAATGTAGTACTGCATTAAGCTAACAACAGAGGCCACAAAGCTTATTAGACCTTTTTAAAACTTTGGCCTGTCTGGGGTTGTGTTTGATCTTATTTAGCAGTTACAAAAATTACCTAAGGCCCAGACTTATCGACTGTTATTCTCCTTGGTTTAGCTGTTGCATCTTGGTTGCATAATGCTTATTACTATAAAGATTTAAAAAAAAAAAAACAAAAACGACTCTTAGATACTATTAACAATTATTTCTTAGGTACAGAATGAACTACCTATGACCCTTGAGTATAATGCAGTGTAGTGGAATATTCTCCATGATGTGGCAGCAGTAGACTTCAAAGTACAGGCATGAGATAAGAGTGGGATGGTAAAGTGCTGACCAGTGGTCACTTCGGTACTGATGTCATCTTGGGAACTGCAGTTTTAGTGGTAATAAGAAACCCAAAGAACAAGTATTCAAAATGTGTAAAACACATGATACAGCAAATTTGCATGGAACAAGTGAAGAAAGTACAAATAATTTCTCTGTGTTTGATAAAAAAAAAAAAACAAAAATAAGAGTGAGGATAAAGAAACCATGAGCACTGCAGTCCTCCTGGAAAAGGATTTTGCATACTGATGACCTTTTCTACACTCTCACAGAGCAAACTCATCTACCTGAGGAGGCAGAAGGTGGAAAGTTCAGCATAACACAAGAAAAAGATGTGTAATTCACAAATTAGGAGGGGAGGTACACCTACACTATGCAATAAATGCTTTACTTGGTCATTGCTTACTTGTTGTCAAATCAATGAGAGGCCTGTGACCTCCCGCCACAGTCCTTTAGGGGCAAATTTTTCATTTACACCTTAACTTCAAATTCCACAGTTTTATGACTAAGACAAGTTCCCAAGTGCAGTCTGAAAGAATATCCTAATTATGAACTACTTTAGAAAATTAATAGAACAATTATTATCTACTCCATTATGGGAAGGTCAAAGGACACCAAACAATTCTCTGTACAACTGTGTTGTCTTTTAATGCTAAATTCAGATCTTGGCTATACCTTTAAACTCAGGTAAAGAAAACTACACAGCAGTAGATCTAATTTTGTATGCTTCCCAAAGTATTAAATGAATTAGAATGTTTCAACTATGGAGGAAGGACTTAATTTTACTTTCTTAGCAGCTTGCACCTAATATATCAAAGATTTATTCCAAAATAAAATTAATTTAAAAAAATCTACTTTTCATGTACTTAAATCTAGCTGGAATGATTTGATGTTTCCTGGTTTATGTACTGCAACATGTAGTATTTTATGTCCTAGGAGTGACATGTCTATTACAAGTGTGTTCCCTACAAAAACAAAAACAAGCCAAATTTTGCTCAAATAATTTGTATTGCATATAGGAAAAAAAAAAAAAAGAAAAAAGAAGAACCACACCCAACATGGAATAAATCTCTTCAGTCCACAGACCAACAATGGTAAATATCCTTCCTTGAGACAATAAACATGTCTTTCTTTGAGAAATGTCTTTTCTAAAGCTAAATTGTGTCATTGAAGGCAACTAAATGTTTCTATTTCCTGTCATTTAAAGCTAGACCTACAAATCATACATCTAAACTCTTAGAAATTAGGGGGTGACAAGTGGGAAATGTGGTTATACTTTTGTGCTGTCCTGTGAGACTGAAGATTGACAATTTTTTGTCTCTCCTGCTTTTTAAAGGCTGCTTTCAATACGTGCAAAAGAATTTGAATAGAATATGTGAAATAGCCATTGAAAGTACTGTGATAGTGCATAGAAGGTTGAAAAGCCTCTCTAATGTGTTTGGGCAAGGAGAGACACACATAATTTGAGAAAGTATGTATTAGCAAAGATTATAAACACTTTAGAAAAGTTTTTAAATGTAACATTTTTATCATGTTTTTTGGAAATGTTTATCCTAAAGCATAAAATCGTTTTGCTCTATCTCTTCTGTAACCACAGTTTTTCAGTTGTAAGAATAAATTATCTGTGTAGGTGTGTCTGCTGTACTCTGACAGTAACTTCTGTGAGGATCAGAAAGACCATTGTCAGGATCAGAAAACCTTGTCATTGCAGATATTCCTCTGGGGGAAAAAAAATCCTGAATAACTATCAAAAGGGAGCATGATTTTAACTCAGTTTCTGCTAAAGCCTTATCCATTCACTCCAGCACAACACAGACTTCAAAACAACAGGTAATTTGTTGAATTACAGTACATGCTGTCTCTCTGTTCTGTGAGAATCCATTAAGCCCAATTAGTACTTCTGTTTCCGTGGAGCCTTTAATAACCCTTTTCTCAAAGCATTTTGCAAAGATTAATACTGTACATTTTCCTGACACTTACAAATCACTATGTTGTCATTTTTTGCTTCTATATAATCAGTAGCATTCTAAACTTTGGGTTCTGAATGATCCTGGGGCAAATAATTTAGCCTAATCATTTAGGATGCTTAATAACATAACAAAGCTCTGGTCAAATGATTTCTTCCTCCTGCCAAGATTGAAGGCATGAGTAGAAGCTTCTGGCTAAAATTCCATCAAATATCTCAGAGGATGGTGAAAACGAGTAGGTAATTAAATGAATTCATTCAATTTATTTTACTTTTCATATGCATGCCTGAGTACCTGGGGATGTTTTGATGGGTTTGCATTTTATTGTTGTTGGGGTTTTTTGTCTATTTTTGTTTGGTTTTTTACTTTGTTTGTAAGGGCAGGCATGGTACTATAATGATTTAATGTTTTGAGAGCTTCACTCAGTTGTCACACCTGACAAATGCAATGAAAAGCCAAAATTTTCTTCACTTTCAGTAGCAGTAAAAATCTGTATTCTTGCAGTGCTCTTAGTAAATATTCTCTTTCCACAATTTATATAGATAAGAATTAAAAGACTACTGAAAGTACATTTTATGTATACAAAATCTCTACATTTCTTTCAAAGTTGATTCTGCTGCACCTTTCTGATACTGCCAGTGAATTTGTTTTTTACATGAAAGGTAAAATATTTTACTGCAAAACTCAGATAAAAAAAACCAATTAAATCACACTGTGTATTAGAAAACTTAGATAATATAGAAATAAATATAGAGTGATAAAGTTTTTAGACAACAATCTCATAGAATACTGTGGTTTATCACACATTTTGTTGGAATTTTGAACCCATTCTGATGAATTCACAAAAACAAAATACAGTAACATGTGTCTATTTTCCATCTCACCATTGGCAGGCACATGATCATAATTTATATATAGAAAATTTTGTGAAATATTAAACAGGTGTGAAGAACATTCATGTGTCTTTACCCTGCTCATTTACTTAGGAATGACAAGGTACACAGCTGCAGTATACAGCTGCAGAATATCCTCGCTTAAAATGGTGGATGATGACACTTCACTCCTGTATATGATGTGCAGAAGTACTTTTGCTGATCTGAGAGGGGCAAAACAATGTGTATATTCTGTTCAAATTATTAAGCTTTCTTTCTGTTTAAAAAAAAAAAAAAAAAAAAACCACAAACAACAACGACAAAACAAATAGAAAACAAAAAAAATCCACCAAAACCAAACGACAACAACAACAACAAGAAAAAAAAACACCACCAAAAGCCCCCCAATGCTATGTATGGATTCGTACCCACATGAAATTTATTAACTTTACTAAAATTCAGTTTTGCTGATTGTTTCAATTTTAGTAGATTTTATCTTAAAATCAGTAAAGACATAACTGATTTTATAACTTGGTGGTGCTGAACTTGTCTCTGTTCTAAGATTTTAGAGTTACTGATATGCATATTAGACTAATTTCTTTACTTTCTGCAATCTGCAAAACTTTTGAAAATATAACTCACACAGGAATTTCAAGACCAGTCAATATTGCTCATACCCTGTGCTGGTGTATTGGTAGAATAATTATTGATTCCAAGAAGAACACAGTTTGATAAAAATGCATTTTTCAGCCCTCATCTCCCAGCCAAATCCTTTATCCTTTTAGGCAGCTATTTCTGTAAAGCTCTGTACCTTAAATTTAAACACATCTGCCATCTGACTTACTCATCTAAAAATCTACTACAATAAAAGAGCCTTCTGATTCATAATTTAAGGAAGTCTTTGGAGGAAACCATTACATTTGTCTCTAAATGATAAGTGATAAGAAAGGGATAGTTATTTTAGATTGCCTCAGGCAAAGAAAAATGCAATATAAAGCACTACAATCTTAAAGAAATACATTTAAAAAGCTAAAATAATGTAGCCATTACATTACTACTTAATTTTTCATGAAACTTCTGCAGGTACCGTAAAAAAGTAAGTGAAGTCTTTCAGGCAAGTCCATCAAATTGTAAATGATGACAAACAGCATTGCAAAACCTACGGAGGAAAAAAAAAAAAGAAACGCACATCTTTGCACAACTGTGGCTAATAAAAATAATGTTTAAAACATAGTAGTTGCACCACAAAGTTTCTTTCCTTATGCCTTGCAATTTCTGTAATGAGTCTCTTCTAATAGTGTAAGATATTATTTTTTTTTATTTTCTATGTATTTATATTACCTACTGAGGTAAAATTTACAAAAGCAGTGGACTGTGTGGTTTTTATCTTGCTTCAAAGACAGTTGTCAGTTTGAATGAATAGGAGCTTATCTTGAACCATGCCTTATAATGCAGTTCTGGTTTCAATGAAGACAGAATCATGGTTGCAAATTTTAAGCTAAACTTCAGTATTTATAAATGAAGTTGCTAGGATAGGAGAAAGATAAAGGACATGGACCATATAAATACTTTTTTTCATATATCATCATGGAATGAACTAGTACTGAAATAGTCAATGGCAACTTTAAAGATACCTAAAAATTGTTTTTAAACTATATATTAGTGTTTTGACCTATAACTGATACGGGCAATGTCTGTAGTCTCCAGATAAATAGGTATTGATAAAGCAGGGAATTCCATGGGATATATAAAGAAATGCATCGTGGTAGTTCAAAAGGAACTTGAAGAATTCAGTAACTCTTTAGTCTAAAATGACAGAAGCAAGATATAGTCAGCTACTTTAAAAAAACAAACACAACCCATATTTTTTTCTCCTTATTTGACTGTCTTTCTTAAATTGTAGTTGACTGTATCTTTTTTCTCCTGCGATTTGTCAAGCCTCTCAACTTCATAAGGAATCTAAAGTTTTAATTTATTTTAAGTAAGTTTAATGAACTAACAAATTGTGGGTAAACCCATGATGATCTAAGTAGTTTGGAGTCCTGTTTTATTGATATTCTTAATCTGTTTAAAGCCCTGTTTGGTGGCAAGAGACATACTTCTCACTCTCAAAATAAGGATTAATTAAGAGCATTATTTTCATCATCTGCATTTACCTCAGCTTTAAAAAGATTTGTGCTTTATTAAGCAGTCTGAAAATACCTGTTGCCTTAAAGAGTGAAGATTCTTAGCATCTGCCTCAGAATTGGTCTTAATATTTGTCTAGACATTTATAGTCTAAATAAACATTTTACACTGCTTCTCAAATTACCACTTTTATGTCTGTGTATGGATACTGATGCCTTTCTAAGGGTCTGCTTATCGGGGTTTACTTTTTATGATCGTTTTGATGAACTGGAAAACTTTTTCAAGAAACAATTATTATTTAAATCCAGATCACTTTAAAAGACTGTGAAGGACTAGAATATATTCATGTGATATATGCAAATTATTCACTGGCCTTTGCAATGAATTGACATCCACCGAAATTCATGTTCAACATTTCTTCGATTGCTTTAGCTTACAAACATTCCCTTTTCCTGCTCCAATTTTTCCCAAAGAAAACTGAAATAAGGTAAAAATGCTGCCACTGAGACACATAGCAGGTTTCAAATCATGCACAAAAGGAGGGCCAACAGCAAGGGTTAAGTGTAGATGGCTTCAAGATTGCAGAGGATATAGGGCACCCTCTTACATCTAAAGTAGAAGGAGGGATCATGGTCTTCTGCAGGGAATTGCTACATAACCAAAACATGCATCCCTTGTTCTTCTATTACTCCAGTTTTATTTCTCTAAAACACCTCTGTGTTTTTCCAAAAGTACATTGTTTGCAGGGAGAAAATCCTACATCAAAATGAAGCCAGCCTCTTATGGGCTGTTTACAGATGAAAGGGGGAAAAATTTCTATATCTTTATTGATAATACAAATGGCTTTCACGTAAATTCTTTGAGTGTTTTTGTGTCTTTGTACATTTGTGGATTTAATATCGTATAAATGAATATATTTCTAACAGCCAAAAGAGTATGGTTTTGGATTACTCAAATTCTGTCTCAGCAAAATGTTTGTTTCTATGTATCATGAAATGCTTTGAATGTATGGGTTTGTGCAATCTAGAAACTAAAGTGTCAAAAATCAGTGTGAAGAGATAATAATTTAAATGAATCAGCTTTTTTTCAACTACTATTTATCTGCTTCCTATTTGTACACTTCAGCTCCTATCCAATGACTTAACAGAACTTTAACTTCTATATAATAATTTTCAGTATCCATCTGTAATTAGTTCCACTCAGAAGATTAAATAGCTTCACAAATTGCTGCCATTTTTCTACGTATGCACGTGCACAGCTGCTAGAACTACTAGTCCTTAAAAAAAACAGTACCTAAAAATAAAACCTGAAAAAGAATTCATAAACTTAAAGAGACTTGTATTAGATAAAATCTTTTTATGTCAACATCATATAATTTCTAAATATTTAAATATTTAGAGCTTTAATATTTAAAGCTTTAAAAACACATTCAATAGTCCCCTACTAAACTTACCTTCAAGGTAAATTATTTAAAATAGAATATCATATCTTTATTATAGAATTTACAATTTCCTATTTGCTATCCACTGGGAATTTGATTTTCAAAGCCCATGATGTTAAATGCGTATGCAGAACTGTTTACTACAGATCACCTTGCCAACACACGTTTCTGTTGATAAAATTAGGATGCTGTGTGCAGCATAAGGACATGTCTAAGAGATATGACTGGAAATACTGAATTTTGTTGATTGCTACTGTCTCTTTTTGTAAGCAGCAGGAAATCTTTTATTTCCAGAAAGTATGAGATTTGTACTTAGATTTAAGAAGAAATCTTCTGAAATGTTTTACATAAAATAAGTGGTGGCCTTTTTTTTTTTTTTTTTTTTCTGCTAAGGAAAAAGAATTAAAACATTAGGAAATTTATACATCTCACTAGGAGACAAGTTTTCTTTTGAAGGCTGTTTGGAACAACAAAATCTTATAATTTCACAAATATTAGAACACAGCTTTAAAACTTTTTTGGAGGCATAGGTTCATGATACATTTTAAGCAGAAATACACTCCCTCAGAAGAAGTATCCAAAGCCTCAATTTTTTTTTTTTTTAAATCTACTTCCACTCATCTTCTTCATAGTAATCATGACCCCAAAGCAGACTCTGTCTAAGGTCCCAGACCTACCAGAGCTTCTAAACCAGCCTTTGCCACTATAATTTGCATGAGTTTTTGCAGTTGCCAGCACTCTTGACAGGTCAGGCCCCGGAGACTTACCTCAAGTTTCTTCACAAGGAATGAAGAACATTGTCAGACACAGGCAGGAAAACTGATGTTTATTAAAACCAATGTGTTCTTTCATGTGACTTGTTAAGCGAAGTGGGATGACACCATTTGTTGAATGTTGGACATAATTCCTCCTTCATCATGCACACCTCCCATTACTGGCTGCACCAGCACCTGAAGCACAATCTGCTCTTCTCCCTATTTAATACGATGACAAACAGTTCTGTATCTGACTCATCATTCTCATTTGGGACAGTAGGCAGCAGGACTAGAAGTTCTCCGTAATGCAAGACTTGCCAGGTGCTAAAGCAGTACTTGCCTTCTGGCTTCTTTCAAAATTTTCTTGAGCTGTGGGTATTCTGAGGACCTCAGATAGCTTCATGTTTTCACATGAATTTTATTGGCCATTGGTGGTCAGAGTTATCGCTATTATCTACCTTACAGATGTCACTGCAACCCAGCCATTGTGTTTTTCTTCAGCTTCTCTCATTGTAGATATCATCAAGACTATCATAAAAGGGAAACAAATACAATTAAAGACTCACAGTAACTACAAAAGTATATGTCTTTATAATCTAATATGGATTGTTTGTCCTAAGTATTAATTTCTGGCCACTTATTAATTAAAAAATTTCTATTAGTCCATCTGACAATGAATCTTGAAGAGATGCCAAAGTTTGCAATCTAGCTGAAAAGAATTCACTAATGCTTTAGAATCTAAGGCTCCATTTCCCCACTGGAAGACTCCAGGAGAAAAAAATTATCATAGATTTGGTTTGGGGTTTTGCTTTTTCCTTTTCAATTAATTTTTCACATGAATTAAGAAAATAACACTTGTAATTGGTAAATTGGACATTACTGATGGTTTGCCTAATATGACTTAAATATTAGAAATCCACATCTTTCTGTAACACAAGCTGACATCTTAAATAGTTGTTTTGGTGAATTTGCTCTAGCAAAATCCAAATTAAAAAAAATTCCAACAGCAATCAGTGACTAAAAATAATTAAGCACACAGGGGAATAGGCAGCAGGGTCTTGGCAATGTTATTCTCCTATTGTTTGTTCTGCCAAACAAATTCAGGCTTGAGGGGTTTTGGATTTGTATCAAATATTTGGAAACAATCCTGTCCATTTCCTCGCTGCATCTGATTTCCTGCATGTTACAAAATAGGGCATAACATCTGAGAATGCCTCTCTCACAGTGAGAATTTTTGGGCTTGAAAATTAGAAATGGTGAAAACATGAATGACTTAATTGCTTCTGAAAGCAATATTGCCAGAAGAAAAAAAGAATATTTAAGTATATGTGGCAAAACGAATTTTATTTAAAAAGATTTAGTGTAAGTAATCAGTTTTTGGAAACAGTCTGGAGACCTTGCTACTTAAATGCAGAACTGATAATATGCATTTCTGTACAGATACTCATATAAAGGGCATACTCACAAAAATAGATGTTTTGAGCTGTCTCCCATAAGAGGTGTAGTCCTGAAATACTAGAATTCCACTTTTATCTGCTATGCTCTCATTATTAAAGTGCTGTATAATAAAGCAAATAAATGGAAAAATTGAGGCTAGTGCAGAATTTGTCAGTCTTCTGGCTAAACAAGTTGACTTGTCTAGGACACTGTTAATCTATTTTAATCTACATTTGGGGTTTTAAGTAATGCAAAGACACTGAACAAATGGGGAAGACACTCATTATAATTTATTTTATAAAACTAAATAAAATATTAATTGAGGTTAAAAAAATTTAAAATGTTGAAGAATAATTTCTTACTTCTCTTCTTCCCTAAATGAAATAGATAAAAACTTATCCAAATATATGCTTCCATACTTATATATGAAGTTTTATGCGTATATAACTCCAAATATGGCTGTCCAGATAAGAATATGGAAACTTGTCCAAATGTAATATCTGACTTTCGATAATTATAGTCAGTTAAAGACAATTCAAAGCTATATAATTTCTGTGTCATTTAATTATTTTAAAATTGTCATGGATCAAGGTGATCAGTGTCATGGAGCATGAGAAGAAAAGACAAACAGAAGATTCAGTTGCTAAAAGCAAATACAGAAAAAGAAATCTTTTTTTGTGTGAATAGCAGTATTGTTTGGTAACCTGCAAAGAAGTAAATAGCTTTCATTTCTGTCAAGATGGAAAGATAAAGAATAACTGCTGTTGAAGCAAATAAAGATTTTCAATTGAAGGGCTTCACACATTAAAGTGTATTCCTGAAGAGCAGGATATGAAATATCAAATGATCATAGCAGAGATCAGGGCTTTTTACATGTTGTGTGCCTCAGCCATTAGTGCCAGGAGTGAATGTAAACTCTGTGTTAGACAGAAAGATACAAGACTTGCAAAAGATTTTTGTTGCTAATAGGTAGATTTTTTTATATAATTAAAGCAGGTTTTTAAACATTTTTTAATATTTGAGTTCAACTACTTACTTATCATGTGAAGTTGCACCCACAAAGTATGGCTTGGAAAACAATGAAACATATAAAAATCTAGAGAAGTACAAGGTTTAACCACTTCCGCAGTTCCATCACAGAGGTAAAATCTAGTTGTGCTTCTTAAAACTATTACTGTTCAATACTTTCTACAACAATGAGGAGTTTTGGAAGCAACTCATCAATATAGTATCCACTTTGAGGGGTACCTAAATGTTTCTATCTCTGCTGAAGTGAGGCCTTCGTGATCTCTGTAACATAGGTAAAAAGAAGCAGAAGTAAATAAAGAACCATGTGTCTTACAGAATAGTTTTTTGGTCAGGACATTCATAATTCATATCCAATAGCTTCTTCATAGTCAATTATAAATTGTAATGACTTGTGGGTGTGTATATATATATATATATATGTATATACACACTCAAAGGTATCATAATACAGATAATTTAGAAGCTGTATAAATTCTGTCCATGTGTTTTTAAGACCTTTGCTTTCAGCCTTGAAAGGAAGAGAAACAAAAATCTTGTAACTGCATTCTCTCCTCTAAAGCTTGGGCAGAGTTAGAAACCACTGCACGATTTTAAGCGATATAAGAAGCTGTAGCATAGATTCACCTAATCTCATAGCTGTTAGCTTTTGATTTAAGGTTGCTTTATCTTGCCAGAAGTGTAAAACACAAATGAATAATGATGAATGGGCTATGATGTCATACAGAACTAATGGCTATTCAGCTGAAAAATTTAATTAATATTGCACATAAATAATTTTACCTGTCACTGTAGTTCTGACCTTGCAATTTTCAGGTATAGGGAGATAAGTTAAGAAATACGAATACACAATCCAGAAGTAAGGATATTTGTATCCTTGACATGTGACAGGACAGCAATAAAGGTAATTGAAATATACGATGCATTTGGCATTGATGCAGATACCTAATTTTGATGGTGTAGGAGAATGACCGATGTGACATTTTGCTCATTTTCTTCAGCTGGAGCTTGTACAATTTCTCAAGAGTAAATGACCTTACAGTATTAGTTAATATAGTCTTGACCCTGACTGTCATGGAACCTCAGAGTGTGAACATGCAGTCAGCAAAACAGCCCTACTGAAAGTTAGCTACGCTTTACAGTGGGGCAAAATCAATTAAAAGTTTCAATGATAACATATGATAGCCTTGACACCCTCGATGTTCCCTCAGCTGCTTCTCAGTTTCTCTTCCACCTGCTTCTAGCATTTTCTGTGTTTCTTCAACATCTTTTCACTGAGATGCCACCAGCTTGTCTGAGGGGCTCAGCTGTGCCCTACGATGGGTCCCTTGGAGCTAGCTGGAGCCATTTGTGTGTGACACAGGGCAATCCTGGCCCCTCCTCACTGAGGCCACCCCTCAGCCCCCACTGCCAGTGCCTGGGCAATGCTCTCAATTCACTGTTTGGGATAGCTAAACACACAATTAAAGCTCTGTCTACATTTGTTTCTACCCAGTGTCTGATGCAATAAGCAATCTCAGGGGACACCCACCTTATTAAGCCTTAAAGAAAGGACTGGAAAAATGGGGTGAAAATTCCTCCTGTATATATCATTCACCCATGAGAAACAGTAATGTAGAACAGAAAAGTCATGAAATTAATTTATACCTTTTAACTGAAACTACAGAAAATTTTACTTTCTGTAACTCAGGAGAGTACCTTAACTGAAAGCTTATGTCATATTATAGGTCAGCTGATTTCAGCCTGACTTATTGAAGGTGACATTTTAAAAGAACTCTTTGTTCCGATATTCTTTTTCACTGTTTTAACTCCCCTAAGTAGACTTCCTGTTAAATTTTTCTATTCACTGTGATATAGGCAGTCTAGAATTAGACCTTTAGCATCTCTGGGTAACTTTAAAATCTAATGTAAATTAAATGGGCATCTTAAAAATTAGCATAACAAAGATAGACTAGAAAGAATGCAATGCCAGTACATTACTTTTTGGCTTAGCAATAACTGAAATGACTATTGCTTCTTTAAGAAAGATTTTTATTGTAAAACATGAGTTCCATGTGCTCCTTTTAAATACTGTTCTGAAAAAAAAGGCCCAACCTATAGTCAAATAATTAATTTAGTTGGTTATCTAATTTAAAATAAAAAGTACACAACTTGCTCCCCAAAATTCTTATTTTCTAGGTATTACAGTCAAATATATATTTTTGTATGATCTTTCATTTTTTATCAGAATAACTACAAACATAAGGTGAGATCAGCAGCAAAGACCAACAGCCACTGTCACCGTCTGTCAGAGTATGGGCTCTAGAATGATGGAGTACACAAAACACATACTTTTTTTTTTTTTTTTTTTAACTCCTGAACTTTAGCATCCATAATGAATCAGTTTGCCTTTCTGGAGGCTTTGTTTCAGTAGAGAGGGTTAATTTTACAGCTGCAATCCTTCATTCACAATGGTTACTTCTAAAAACTGCAAAAATGGTTGCTCTAGCTAGCAAGTATTTTTACCTACTGCAATGTTTTCCTTTAACACATTCCCAGTATTTGGGCAAGGATTTTTGTGGTGGGTTGACCCTGGCTGGATGCCAGGCATCCACCAAAGCTGCTCTGTCACTCCACATCTACCCTCAGCTGATCAGGGGAGAGAAAATATAATGAAAGGCCCACAGGTCCAGATAGGGACAGTGAGATATCACTCACCAATTACTGTCTATATAGACCCCGATTTTTATTTTGAAATTTGTGCCCTTTTTTGGAAATCCTGAAATCATTTTAAAGGAATCTAGATACGTTTTTGGATGCTGTGTGTTTCTCTTAACCTGTAACATATTACTTAAATTAAGGCAACTTTTGCAACGCAAAATAATGGCCCCCAGTAATGAATTTTTGTAACAGGAGAAATCTTATCAGTGGGTAGAACATTATATGAAATAATATTTATCCATTTTGTAAATGCAGCAATATAAGGATCTTCATTGTGAAAAAATAAAGAATACAATTAATATTATTCATAATATATACAGAAGATATTACTATTTTGTATTATGTTTCTTTTGGTAATTATGCTTTCCGATCCGAATTTTCACTACTTAATAAGTTGCTTTTTAATGATACTGAAAACAATATAAGCCATTTTAAAGACTCAGAGAAGTTCCTTAATCCAAGTGGTGGAGTTTGTGTATGTGTTTGTACATAAAAAATTGCTTAGTAATAAAAAAAAAAAATAAATTAAGTAAACTATAAACAAGCTCTTGGACATTCAAGTGAAACTCTTTGTCAAGTTAAACTGACTAAAGATAAATCAGATCCTGGGCTTATCAAATGGCTCATCCTTACACTGTGTTATTGGCAAGAAACAGCTGATTAGGCCACTGTATACAATTATGTGCTGTATTGAGACTTCTCTGGGTCCACTCTTTTTGCTGGATTGTTGTCGTCTCAGTAAAGGTTTCTGATTCTTAGTATCTTGTGCAATTGGTTTGTTTGTTTTTCATTCAATTTCTGAATATAAAACACCAAACTAATGTGTAGTGATACTGTTCTTAATCCATATGCATTTTAAGGTGTTTTAATGTGCCTACAGAACTAGCTCAAGAACCAGCAGAAACAACATATTTTAGTATCTCTTTTGCTGTAGAAGTAGTGAGTGCCCAAGAATAAGCCCTATCTTGCTTTGACTATGTTATCCTTTCATAATCGTCTCTTTTTCATCAATTAACTGTTCAGCTGCCTAAATAAATCTACCTGACATCATTTGATGAATCCAAGAGTGGTTCAAACATCCACTTAAAGTTGACAGATACAACACAGACAACTTTTTTTTTTTTTTTTTTTTTTTGACCAGTAAATGCCATCAGGTAAAATAAGCTGGTAGCAATTACTGCCAAAGTGAAACTAGTAGCTAGTATTTATATTTGGGCAATCAAATCCAATCCAAAATGCAATTGTAACTTCAGACATGTCTTTATTGAAGGGCAAGAGTTGGAGATGTACGTAGAGAAGACAATGGAAAGAACAAAAAGGAACAGAAACGCTAGACTTCTAAACCTTTGCTCTCCATGCTTAGAACACTTATTTATGTTCCTGTACCAATAAGATATATCTGATCTTTCTTTGGTGATGAAATACTTCCCAGTGAACATTAATTAGAATTACAGCCGAAAAACAAATGTTGCTGATCTCGCAACACTAACCATTAGGGTACACAGAAGGTTGATCATGTTCTTTCTCATATATTTTTAAGAAGTATATATTTATTCTTCTGAAAAGGAAATGGGTTTCAGGAAGAGTGAGAAGTGATAGGTGATGGAAGTAGAAGGCAGAAGCTCAGAATGTCGCAGCAGTGAATTGCTCTAGTTATATTGCAAGTACTTCAGCTAGGTGCCTGGGAAGCCTTAATGTCAAACATTAACAGCAAAAAAAAAATCAAGCATCTCATGCATATTTTGTATTTTTTATATTAATGGTTTAATTATTCAGCCCTTTTAAAATGTAGGCATGCAAAAGAAAAAAGTTTATGTAATTTTATTTAACTTAGCAGAATCAAATAAATTTCTGATGTCATAGTCAAAATATTAACCTTCAAATAAGAAAGCAAAATCAGCATAGAATTTCAGACACATTTATTCTTTTTCTGTTTTACAAAACACTTGTTATCAACTGGCTTGTTAAATGTCTTGAGCCATTTGAAATATGATCTGCTCTTCTTAGTGTGCTACCTCTGACATCAGTATAATTTCCACTGCACTTTATCTACAGTAATATCTTTTGTCCGTCCTGTTTTGAAAGTTATTTTATATTCCTAGTTAAGTAATGTTTTTCTCTTACTCCTCCTGTTTTCTACTGCATCATGTACTTGCACATTCCCTTTTTTCTCCAACTCCGTAAATAAATACCCTAGGTTTTTTTTTACTTACATTTTTCTTGGGACAGCAAGCCTGCTAGTGTAGTGGAAGGAAACTTCAGAGCTGTAATTTTTGTAATGTCTGTTTGCTTGAGCTTGCTGTAGCACAAACAGCTTACTCTAATCATACCAGATAAATCACTGGAAAAAGGCCACCCTGGTTCTTAAATTTTATATCAGCTAAGTTGTCCCCTTTGGTGTTTTAATTTAATGAAAGAAGTTAATTGATGCAGAAATTGTTTAACAAGTTACAAGGCAGCGCTATTATTTGAAGAGTCTGAGACGGACTGAATGATGATTTCTCTTAACTTCTGAGTCTAATGTGAACGTGATTATAAACCTGTATCTGCTGAGAGAGAATACAGCCATCACTTTCTTCTAGTGTTCATTATTTTGGTTTGTGTCTTCATTATTTCAGTGTGTCCTCTTGAGGCCTTCCCAGAACTGCAAGTCTCTAAATTACAGTCCCAGTCTTGACACTGTGATGCATGCTAGCAGAAACTTCTGCTGGCACAGTGGCAGACTTAAGTCAACAGTGGTCTCTAATAGTTTGGAGATATTCCTATGTGAATTGATTTATGGTATCAGCAGCCAAAGTCAGAGGAAATGTTTACATTTATTTCAGAAAAAAATGGGTTTACAGCATGACATGGATTTATATCATAAGTCCTCCACTGGTCTTTGCCTGCTTGTGGATGGATCATTCCAGGAGTTGGACTTTGATCTTCCTTGTGTGCCCCTTCCAGTTCAGGATATTCTATGATAGCCCACTTCACCTTTGTTCTTTTTCTTTGAATGACATGGTCGCTCACCTTTTTTATCTGCCTTTTTAGGAATCCTGTAATTCTCATCCCGCTCTTTGCATAGGTCTGTAACTATAATGCAATCAAATCTGCTCTTCAATGCAGTTTGTCTGACACTTTCAAATTATGGATTATGGGAAAATGAACAAATACCAGTACAGTTAGAAGTCTTCCGCTGCTCTGTCAGAACTGAAAAAGCATCACTATTGTGCTATAGTAGGGAAGCTACATTACTTGAATCAGGATTTCCAGCTCATTGAATCTAAACTTGTTGTATGCTCAAATAAGCTAAATCTACTGCATAATTACAGAGAATAATTTTTATACTGCGTATATAAGAAAGTCTAAGTAAAGCCTATTCTTCCTTCTACATATTATAATTTTAGATTCATTCCTTTTTCATGCCTATTTAAAATATTATTTGAACAATAAGAGCATTGCTAATGCTTAACCTGGTTCATTCCCCTTAATAGGAGCTTTTGGTTTTTTTGTTTTTTTTTTTTTTTTTAGCAGAAAAATTATTTAGGATCTCTTGTACACTGAGGCCCTCTGACTGGCTGGTACTCAACAAGGACATTTTTTGGCAGTACTACATTATACAGAAAAATGAAATGTGGAATAGATATACTTTAGAATGCAAACATTGATAACTGAAGAAACACACTCATTTACAAATATTGTTTATCACTGTAATTTCCTTAGTACTGTACGTAATAGGTCACATGTTGAACAATAGTTCACATTTAACAGGTTTTTCAGGGTAATGGAAATGTCAACCATGAAGTTCCCAAAAATACAGAAATAGGATGTTGATAACTTACTAATTTCAGGAGTAACCAATGGCAGGTCTTCTGGAAAGCTGCAGTCCTGTGAAGGATAGGAACACATTCAAGAAGGAAAGTGGATGCAAAACCAAAGTGAGAGAGAAAGAAGTCTATGCCTCTTTCTCAGTTCTCTAAATTAGCATCTCATTTGAAGGAAAGGAAAACATCCACTGCAATGTTCAGGCATTTATGTAAAAGACTTCTGTACTTTCTAAGAAACTGAAACTGAAAATATAATCAGAAAATAACCAAAATTATTTTTTTTAAAAAAGCATTTATGTTAGTGCTTCTAATTTCCTTATACTGTTTTTGAAATATTAAAATTAATATGAATATTGTACATGTAATCACATATAGATATAATAAATATGATTTTTTTTTTAATGTAGCCTTTACTGCAAATCATCTGCACTGAAGTATTTGGTATATTAGAGATTATTCTGACATTCGAGAAATGCTTTGAGACTGAATTCCTTTTGCTTTTCACAGAAAGAATTAAGGGGGTTTTGATTATTGAAAAATTGCAAAAACATTATTCTGTAGACCAGTACTTGGAGAACTTTCATATAAAAGAGTAGTCCCAGACTCCAAACATTGTTGAAAGATCTCTCTCTCTGCTTTATTTGTTATTAATAAGTGGTACCATTCAAGAGTTTGCTTTTTGCACTTGGGAAGAAAGAATCCACATTATTTCTTTACAGTCCTCAGTAGAAGCCAAAGACTTCCCTTAGGTGTTCCTGAACAAAGTTCAGTAATGTTTGCTTGGGAGGGGAGGAAATCATAACTCTACAAAAATAGAAGTATTTTAGAATCCCCCATAAATTAATATTCTTCTAAAAATTAGGATCATTTGCATTATGAAACTAGGGGTGTTAGTCTCTTTATATTTGTGACATGAACAGCAGATTTTCATCCTTTTTTTCTAACTTAGAAATAAATGCAAGAAGTTTTTCTTTTGTCTGGTTTTGGATTTCATTTGGGATTTTAGCTGCAGTTTGTTACTGTGTGCACATGTGAGTTCATCAGTCTATGAAAAGATACACACTGAGGAAACTGCTGTCTCAAAATAAATGTCCTTATTAGTCACATACTGTGCAAGTTACTGTAGTGTTAACACTGATGTTAGGAACACTGCAGTAAAGTAAATGCTACAAACTGGAGCATATTTTTGCTTCAAATACAAACAGAGTTTTAGTATCTGATTGTGAATTTAGAAATGTAACTTCATAATTTGTCCATAAGGAAATAAAATAAACATACAAAGAAACAAAAATAATTTAAAAAGCAGTAGCCACATATTAGGACAGTTGGAAACTTGACTTAAATTTACAGGTGCCTTGTAAATTGTTTGAACTGTTTTCTTGTGCAAAAGAATGAAAAGAGTAAAAACATAAAAAGTACTCAGTAAATTTTCTGTAGCACCAAATGTTTTCCCTATCTTTGGGCCATTAGACATAGGAATAGGTGATAGTATTACCTTCCTTCACTGATGTTGATAGTCATATTTTTCTAAAATACAAGTATATTTATGTCTTTTAAAAGGAAATCTTCATAATTTCAAGAGGATGACCTTTATCATAACTAGTTGCAACTCATTTTAGTAAATGAGATATGTGGATGACTTGGACAAGCAATATGTTTTGAATTCATGTGTCAAATATAGTGAAGTTTCAGTATCTTGAAAATATGATGGAAAGAAATATATATTGCTTACCACGGATTATGGCTGTCCAAAGTAGTTCATAAGAAATTTAAAGCAATTTGTTTTATAAATTATGTGTTAAGTCCTGCTAAGTACTTCCAAGTTATCTACTTTATCAGAAGTAATTACTCATATTGCAATAGGACAAAGTCAGTAGTACTTACAGATGTATTCCCTTAAGAAGGTACATTCTTAAGGCAATTTACAACCTATTACTATATAGATAACTGGTTAACAAATGAGTAATCAAACTGAGGTCAAAGTTAAGATTAAATAATACATTTGAAGTTCAAGTACATATCAGGAACTTTTTAGGAGCTATTTAGGAACTTTTGTCATCAGAGGGCAACATAATTAAAGTATGTAATCATCAATGTTGGCATGTAAGATCAGAAAAACACAGGAAAATTACACAAGCTGGCAACAATTGCATATTATCTTGAATTCAGAAGACTTTTCCCCTAGGAGTATTCAGTCAAAAATTTACTCCTAAAATCTCATTACTATGTCCTCCTTGGGTAATTTTTTAACCCTCCTCCACAAAACTACATACCCATTCTCTGAGTTTAATCAAAATACAGTTCAATTAGGCAAATGGGAAAATAAAAGAAAAAATACCCTACTCTTCAATAAATAGAATTAGAATAATAGAATAATAGAATCATAGGTTATTTTGAGTTGGTAGGGACCCACAAAGATTGAGTCTAACTCCTGATTTCACACAGAGCAACCTAAAAATTAAACCATGCATCTAAGAACATTGCTCAAATGCTTCTTGAAGCCTGACGGGCTTGTGGCCTTGACCACTTCCCTGGGGAGTTTCCCAGTGCTTGACCACCCTCTCAGTGAAGATCTTTCTTCCTGAATTCCAAACTAAACTTCCTCTGATATATCTTTAAGCCATTCCTTCACATCCTATCACTGGACAGCAGAGAGAAGTGATCAGCATCTCCCTCTTGGTCTGCCTGATGAGGAAATTGTGGACAGCAATGAGTTCACTCCTCTGTCTCCCCTTGTCTAAGCTGAACAAACCTCATATCCTCAGCCACTCATCATAAGTCACTCCTGCCAGTCCTTCCACCATCTTTGTTTTCAGTCTTTGCACACATGTTTAGTAGTGACAGGAAAGAGCAGCTCTGTCAGAAATTTTCAGTTACGATTTCTTCAAAGTGAAAGGAAAAATTCCCAAAGTAAGTCAGTGTTTTGCATGTATCCTTTTAATATGTGCAGGTAGAAATGGTATACAGGGATAACGTAGACTTTCATGATCAACTAGTTGCTATAGGCACTTCTAGTTTATTACTGAGATGTGAGAAAAATTGAGCCTTTTGGTAACTGCTGCTTAATGCCACCAGCGCACACTGGAGGCCAACCAACCTAAAGAAATAGCTTTGCAGAGAAGGACCTTGAGATTCTGGTCGACAAGCCAACGATGAGCCATCAAAGCACTCTCATGGAAAGGAAAGCAACAGCATGATGGGCTGTGTTAGGCAGTGTTGGCAGCAGGTCAAGACTGGGGCCTTCCTGTCTGCTCAGCACTGATGATACCATATCTGGAGTGCTGTACATTCAGACTGAGGTCTGAAGACATCAGAAATGTCCGTGATAAATTAATGGTAAATAAATCTTTGTTGGGAGGGAGGATGATGGCAGTCTGTGCACTATCACCTTTACCCTCCCTATATGATACAGCGTCTAAATAGTGTCATCACCAAAGTTGTGTAAACACAACACAGTGGGAGCACTGCTCCAGGCAATTTATAAAATTATATAAGGAAAAATTACCACAGGATATGAGCTCATTACTCTTACCTAGCACATATTGCTAATCGTATTTAGGGAAAAAAAACCCTACAACTAACCAAACTCCACTTTTTGTGAAGCTCAGACTAGACTCTGACTTTATGCCCTTCATTTCTAGGATTAAGGATTAAAAAAAAATTCAAAGAGTATTTGTTTTCCTAAAGGGCTCACATAAGCCATAATGTATATTTAAAAGTNCATCTTAACAACAAGTCAATGTACTGAAAATATATCATTTCCAGTTAGCCTGGAAGCATCGACTTTTTTGGCATTTTTAGGGGAGCCTGTAATATGTTTGGCAGAGTAATCAAATCATAGAATATATATATATATATATTTTAAAGTATATTTAACCTTTCATATTAGTAAACTCTTATAGAAAGAAACCTCTAAGATAAACATATGCTTTTACGTATCTAATTCTGGATTTGTTTTCTGTTGTTTTGTTATAGTACTTTGTATAGCTAAAAAGGATTGAATATTTCTTCTTATTCTTCGTGCTTAAGAATTCTTTATTAAGACCATTTCTTTTCTTTTGTCCTGCTTCTTATTCTTTGAACTTACGTCTCCTCAGGCTCTTCGATATTTTCTATTGACTCTTCTCACTTTAATTTAATTACTTTTTCTTTTTCTGAGACTTTGCAGAAATGGAAAGTATACAGGCTGTGCTGAATTATATTTCTTGCTTGACCTTTAAATATTAAANGTGTCATCACCAAAGTTGTGTAAACACAACATAGTGGGAGCACTGCTCCAGGCAATTTATAAAATTATATAAGGAAAAATTACCACAGGATATGAGTTCATTACTCTTACCTAGCACATATTGCTCATCATATTTAGGGAAAAAAAAACCCTACAACTAACCAAACTCCACTTTTTGTGAAGCTCAGACTAGACTCTGACTTTATGCCCTTCATTTCTAGGATTAAGGATTAAAAAAAAATTCAAAGAGTATTTGTTTTCCTTAAGGGCTCACATAAGCCATAATGTATATTTAAAAGNTAATTTAATTACTTTTTCTTTTTCTGAGACTTTGCAGAAATGGAAAGTATACAGGCTGTGCTGAATTATATTTCTTGCTTGACCTTTAAATATTAAAAGATGAGCAAAAAGTACCTTGAAATAGATTCAAACTTTGGATCTGTGATTTACTTTGAATCCCATTAAAAATGTGTATTCTTTTTGAAGTAGGGTTGCATGCTGGAGCTATGAATAAAATCAATAGCAAACAGCAGATTTAGTCATAATATAATATGAAAAATGCTAATACTTGTAGTGGTATACAAGCTCTGAAAGCAAAACAAAATGTGATGGGGGAGGGGCAGGGTGTTGCTTAAAAAATTCACTTAGAATTAATACATGAATCCTGTAATGAGTGTTTCTCCACAAAAGATCTATACTTCAGCCAAAATTTGATTGTCATAGAGTCAGAAGAATAGTTTCATTTTGGTATCTCTTTGCAATGACATGCATGGGATAAAATTTGTAAGTCTTGTAAAATTTTGTTATGAAATCATAAAAGCAGAGAAAGCCCATTTAGAAGGAAAATTTTATTTTTTCGTAAATAGCAGTCCAATTACACTCTCACGCAAGTGAAATAATTTACTTGCATCTTTCCTAGTAACTTCATTTGGTGGTTTAGGATGTCATTATTCATACAGGAAGACACTTTAAACATGAAGAAAAATTATGCATGATTTTTGGTAAAATATAAAGTTTGGCAAGTTTAGGGATTAAAAAAATGATAATAATAGGTCATTTTCTGATTAGGTAGGGAAACATAAATTACTCTCATTCTTCTTTAATTTGAAACATTGTGTGACTCTGACCATGAACTGATGCTTTATCACCTTTGAAAATACTCTCAAAGGAACAAGAAAAAAGCCTGCATAAGCCATGGGGAAATGATTAGTGATGTGCTTCTCCACCTAGACACTCAAAACTCTATGGGGTTGCATGGAATCCACCCAAGAGTACTGAGGGAGCTGGCAGAAGAGGTGTGGGGGGAAGGCGTTTTACGATTTGGTTTTATTTCTCTTTACCCTATACTGATTTGATTGGTAAGAAATTTAATTTCCCCAAGCCGAGTCTCTTTTGCCCATGACAGCAATTGGTGAGTGATTTCTCCCTGTCCCTAACTCAACCCACATGCCTTTTGTTCTATTTTCTCTCCCCTTGCCCAGTTCAGGACGCTGATAGAGCGGCTTTGGTGGGCACCTGGCATGCGACCGGCGTGAACCCACCCCAACCTCCAATAGACAGATCATTCCTGCCAGCCCCAGGCAGATATTTCAGCTACAAAAGGACATCTAAAATGCTTCTTATGCTTGGGTTTGGTAAACAAATCACTCTCCAGATTATTCCACTACTGACATTTGTCTGGCTGAATTTGAACTTTGAGCAGAAGATTATTCTTGGGGAAAGAAGGAAGCATATTAACAATTGAAATACCCATTGTCATTGTTTACATAGATTCATATTTAAAGGATTCTGACACATTCCCTACTCAGTGCAAGGTCTGTGTCATAGTTAAGGGACAAAGAGCCATAGGAACACAATTATATTTATGCTCTTGAAAAGTCTTACTTAGCTGACACCTAACTCTCAAATCGTAAAATATATTTGTAAAATATTCCGAGAACCAAATGTCCTACTCAGCTAATATCTGCTTCTGGAAACTGAACTTCTTTCTATTTAATGTCACGAAGTCTATTCTTTTTAAAGGTGTGGACATCCTGTGAGACCATGTCTGTGCTCATATCCCTCGGTGTCTGGTTAGAACTTCTAGGTAATAGAAGGCTGTTTAGAGGACTGTAGGTGTTTACTAACAATTCATAGGCACCAATTATTGTGGCTTACCTCTTGTATTCCAGATATTGAAGAAGAATATATGGTTCATAGACTGTCAGTTAAGTATATGTCAATAAAAGGTCAATAAACTGCTTTACCCCTGATTTGGTTTAAACTACATGAAGTAAGCATGTTTTTTCCTGCAACAGTATCTAACTAATAGAGCGCATATGCATGTCTACTGAAAGTCTAGCTGAAATGGGAGCTAGAAATTGCTCAGGTAATTTTTTTTAATTTCTCTGTTAAGATCTTGTGTCTGCAAACTCCATTATTCAGGAAGGTACCTAAATGCTGATTGTATCAGTACTAAAAATATAACATATACATACTCTTAAACTTTGAACATGAACTAGGGTTTGCTTGGGGGCTTTTTATGAATGTCCTATACAGCAGTTAATTCATTTAAGCATTTATGAGTTTGTCACTCAGAAACAGTTGGATGAAAACCAGATTGAAAATTAAAAGTATTTATTGGATCATCTATTTGGATTACAATTCTTCACATCGTTTCTTAAAGTTTAATTAATTTTTAACTCTTTTTTTTTTACTGTCAAATTTTATGAAATACACGGTCATCCGTATTACTGTGAGATGTAAGCCAACTTTTGAAAAGCCATGCTGTATAACAAGGCAAATTTTGAATCCAAACAGGTTACTAAATTTTAGGAGTGCCCATTGTTTGTCCTAACTTGCCTCTAAATTTTCCTCTCTGAAGAAAGAGAATTTTTTTTATATTTGACATGCTTTAAAAATTATATCTTACAGTTTTAAAAATTATTTGACCTCTAAACCAATGTAACAAAAATAATATGTATCATATATTACACTAGCAAATAATACTAAATTTGTACTAATAAAGTTACTAAATCCAGCATTATGCCAAGGTTAAGGTTCTTTGTGTAGTCCTAACACACAGAACTCCGAAACCCTTGTGGAGTCTAATGTAATCACTTCATGTAAATATCACGTATCATATGCTTTTTTAAAAATTAGATTTTGTCATACAGCATAATGCTTTTGATGATTTTAAAGTCTTAATGTTATGTTTTAAAGATTTACTTATACCTTACAAAGAAAAAAAACAACATTAAACAAACATAAATACTAGCAGTCCACATCAAAAAGCCAAATCAGCAAAAGATCCTAAGTAAATGGGGTAATGTTAGGTGTGTTTTTGGATAGAAGACAGACTTTTCATTCCTGAGTTATTTTGAATTCGATCCAAGTTTTGCATATGCTCCTCTTGTTTAAACAAGGTTTTATCCTTTCAGATGCCTTACATTTTTTCCTGTCTTCTCTCAACTTGTGCTGCTATTTGTAATACACTTTCCTAACAAGATCAAAATAGGATATGAAAAATTTTGTTTTCAGACTCTTTTTGTTTGTGTGTCACTTAAAATACTGTGCCACTTAGCAGATTTCTTGTGTCTCAGAAATTATCTGTCAGATTTAAGACTATATCTTAGAACAAGATCTTTTGCTGTTATGGTTTGATAATTTTAAATCATTGCAAAAACTTTACCTATTAGTCTGCTTTACTTGCAGTTCCTGACATGTCTTGGTATTGATTAGAGGTGCGTAGGGCAGTCAAGGCTATAGTAGGGATGACAATGTCAACTAATTCACTGAGGTAAGCTACGTCTAACCAGCAGGGAGCAAGACCATTTACAGCTGGGTAACCGTATCAGCAATACGATTGCTCACATACTGATATCAGAAACAGCAAATTTAGGTGTACAGGCTCTTATGCCTTGATACTACCAATGTGTTGGGTTTTTTTTTTGTTTTGGTTTTGGTTGGTTGGTTGGTTGGTTGGTTGGTTTTGTGGGTTTTTTTGTCCTAAGGTTCCCCATGTGTCTGTAAGAATGCGTATGGCATGCATGTTGGTGTGAATATGTAGAGATCTGCTATGTCACAGTGCTTATGCTATAGTCCAGGCACTCAATGAACCCCTGTGAGATGTTATCTTTTCCTGTACGAATTCCCTTTCATTCATTCCATTCCTCTAAGTGTGAGGAAATGCCTTTCATGACACTGTTCTGTACTGGCCCCCATCCTGACAGTTCCTTTAAGTATTCTTTTAGACCATCACTTCAGATACACCAGAAGTCATAACACAGCTCATTGTACTGGTGGCTGGACATTATCTCTTCCTTCTCTCCTTCTCTGCTGGAAAAAAAAAAAGAAAAAAAAAAGAAAAAGAAAAACAAATACACATTACAGCATATAGTATTCTGTTTTTTAAATGTCATGTGATAGTTGATTTCAGTGATGACATTTCCCTAATAATTAAAGTGTGATAGATCCTTTTCCTATTTGTCAGTGATCACTAAACTCAACAGTAACTTAAACTTTGGAAGTGCTGTATGTAGCTTTCATCACTTTCACTTTTGAAAACTTCTAGGTTCATATTAATATGTTCACTATATTTTTTTTCAAAACCCAATGTTTAAAATTTTTCCACCTATGTTTTTATTTATGCAGTGCAATGTACTTCAGAAATGAAAAGAGCAATGTGGAAATATTTCTGTGAAAATGTAGATCGTCGCAGTTACAATGTAGTTTTGAGTAGGCACACTGTAGCGTGAAAGCGCTCAGCTGATCTGTTTGGATATGTTTTAACAGCCCACTCTTTAGGAACATTTTGACAAGTCTTTCTAGCTGACACTTTATTCTCATTACCATAGCCAGTACATAATGCAAGGCAGTCTGCTACTCGGAATGGTCGCAGCTCAAAACAAGCACAGGGAATCTGTAACAGAGCACTCAGAATGGAGACTTGAATCAGGCCCTATATGCACCTTCTAAACTGTGCTCTGCCATTGATCTTTTAGTCTCCAAGTTATACACTATCCCATGAAGCTCTCCACAGAACTAAGAATAAATTATTTTGCAGTTTGGATTATTATCTATGATCTCCTCTGATCATTGCACCACAGACCAATTTTGTGACTCAAAATCCCTGTCAGTCTGTTTGTTGAGAATAAAAAAAATATTCATCAGTTTAAATTCTGCCTATACCTTTGTTTACTTTAATTAACTCTAAATTCTTTTAGTATATCATATTTTCTTCTGAGAATGGTATTTTCTTCAGTTCTTTTTCAATTTGTATGTTGTCTTTGATTTCTCACATTAGAATACTAAATGTCTCTGACATAGCTTTACAGAACTGAAAATCAGCTCATTGTAAACTAAATACACCTTTTCAACATATGCACACACATCCTTACTGTGGGGTTAACATATTTTAAATAGTCAGGGTGTTCGCATCCTCAAAACATACATTTAAATAAGATGGACACACTGTTCAGGTATTTTCTAATCACAGAATACTTTTAAATTTATTAGGGGTGGGTGTAACAAGTTGGGAGGGAACGTGAATGTATGGAGGTTGCCTTCGAGCTGTCTTCTTTCAGCTGATATTATCAAGTGAATTTGCTAATAAAATAATTTTGTCTGCATATCTACAACTCTCAGGTTATCTTTTAGATCAAATACCTTTATTCCTTATATGAAAACGTTATCTAAGAACATTAGTATACCATGAAACACACTTTGAAGTGTGTAGATTAAAAGAAGGATCACCTTCTTATTTATAGGAGTTTGCTGACATCTTATTTTAAACTTAATTTGGATAATTCTATAAAAATGTAATACAAAGATGAAATTTAAACTGGCAGTCAGTGGTGTGGTTATAAAATAAAATTCTAACTGACCAGATTGAAGAATTCAAATTTACTATCACACTTGCTTTCAGGCAAAAATTGTAGTAATAGTATATGGGCTCATTATTTTAAATTATTCATATGTAACTAATGATGAAAGCAAGTGTGTTCAGATGAGAAATCACAGTGCTTTGCACTGTTTTACAAGGGAAATCAATTCTGATTGGACAATTAGCTTGCAGTTTTATGAATTTAAAATGAAAAAATTTCACATAATAAATTTTCAAAAAAATATAGCCAAAATCCTAAAAAACCTAAAAATCTGTCTTGAAGTGGAACAGTTTTGTTCATATCTTGATGATTGCTTATACAAGCTAAGTGGATTCTAGTAGCTTTGTATCTGAAAAAATCATGTTTATGTATCCACGTTAGCATTTTTACTATACCCAGTTCCCAAAGGAGTAATTAATATCTCAACTTAGATCATCTTTGGCAGATGAAATCCTGTTTTTCATGTGGCATCTTAAGCTATTACTTTGTGCAGGTGTTAGAGGAGCAAAAGGTTCATCAGTTTCTGTGTCTGGCACATGTGACTGATGCCCAGGGGACTGACTTAAAAGACAGTGTTGAGGAAGGGTGCTCTCACTCACTGCTTACACACATCCACGCTGTTAATGGTCTCATTAGGCATACTATGCAAAATGTGTGACTCATTAATTGTGGCCTCTCCTACGTGCAATTGCCTACATAGATTTGTTACTCTTTGAAGCATCAAATAATTTTAAAACAATGCAATCATTAGTGTTGTAGTATCACTATTTTGTCACCAGAGAAACTTCTCTAGTCTAAGATCTGCCTTGGTATTTTTAATTTGGCATCCTGAATTATATCACAAATGCGCTCTGTAGCATCTAGATTAAATATTCTTATTTAAAAGAATGGAAAAATTTGTTCGTTTTCTAATAAGTTTAAGAGTTGAGAGTGAATTTGCAAAAAAATCTTCATAAAAAATATCTTTTTTTTTTTTTGGTCACAGAATTTTTGGCTAATAGAAGGTTAAATATTCCCTGATGTCTCAGTATTCCTTGGTAATATGAAAAAGGTTATATTCAAAATTCTTGAGTAATATCCAGAGTAAAATTCATAGATAACATGCACATCTACTGTCATTTGTTTATCTATTTAACATGTCCATCATTCAGGTAAGTACATTTTTATTATTTCTGTGTTTTTAATTAGTGCTGTTACCAAACAGGGCAAGATGGATTTTTAAAAATCTTCTTTAAACAAAGAATAAACGTGAGAATTTTCTGCCTCAAACAAAAGATTTGAGAAAAATGATAAGAGACTTACGACCAAAATTTTAAGGGGTTAATATCTGAAATTTTTAAATAGCATTACCTGCCGCTGCCACTGTGTATTCCAGATAATAAGCATTTATATAGATAAGCATATAGATAAAATGTTTGTCAAAAGAAAAGAAAGAAAAAGAAAATTAATATAATTTCAAGAACATTTCAGGTGCATGTAAAACAGAACCACTTTTTTTTTTTTATGTCATTTAAATACTTGGTACAAACGTGTCAAACACTTTTATAGAGTGGGAAGATGGTAATTTAAGCTGTCAAAGGGTGAAATTATTTTGAGAGGTTTCATCAGGAGGGGGTTGGAAACAGTTTAATGTAAGAGTGCCTGCAATTAATAGAGTTATATCTAGCCAGAGGGTTGATTTATTGTGCTACCGATTTCTTTCTTCCTCTCTTCCCCCCAACTCCACTCCCCCTTTTGGAAAATTCCTTTCATGAATCCTATGTGTCCTCAATAACATAAATCGGCATGAAGAGTTTACAGCACTCTTTGGTATTCCTTTTTTCTTTCCAGATATTACTAAATTAAGTCTTTCAGGTCAAATAGGTTTAATTTAATCTCAAGAGTGTACATTTGGCAGTAAATGAAGGCCATTTACACTGTATTTCTGATGATTTAAATTATTTTAAAATTGTTTTTGCATATGAACATTGAGAATTTATCTCTCAAACAAACCCATTTTTTTTCCTATAAGAGGTGGTGTTCAATTTTGTATAGACAAGAAGATTTTTCTGCACTGCACAAGTAATAGGTTTTTTATCAAATTAATCAAACCCAGAGAGACAAAGAATGAGTCTCAATGGAGTTTCATTAAGAGATTGTGCCAGTTAAAATTCTTGTATGAGAGTTTTTTTTATTATAAATTAGGTTCCCCAAATCTTTTCAGCATATTAGTATCCTTCCTATTACTTATTAAGTACAGCTTCATTAGGATAATAAAGTCAGGTGAGTAGCTCTGGAAGAATAAGTATCTGAAAATTTAGACTTCTGAAAGACATGCTTTAAGCCATTGCCCATTCCACACTATATTTGCATCTGCTAGAAAAAGTTCCTTTAACATGGCACCATTGATTTAGTTTCCTTGTGCTGAAAACAGGAGTACTGACAGCAAATGTGTGAGTATTGATGAATTTCCTGCGCCCTTCACAACTCTCATCTTATTCCTAAAGCACATACCAGAATTTTCCTCCCAGGAAGATACTTTCTATTTTCAATCAGCACAGACAGAGTGATGTAGAATTGACGGTTTTCAGCCACAACACAAGGAATGGACCTATCCTATACACCAAGCCTACCGGACCTATTGTTTTTCCCCTTTTGTCCTTTGTTTGTTTGATACAGTTTGATACAGCAATGTATCCTGCACATAGAGAGCAATCCCGAAGAACTAGACACTAAACTCAATGTTTCAGCATTTTCTAGTTTTCTGCTAAAGGCTTAATTAAGGAACTCACTCAATCTTCCTGCTGTTAGAATGAACCTCAGCATGCTTATATTCTTGTCTCATGCCTTTTATAATTCATAATAAGTAACAGTATTAAAAAAATGGCCAACGCTTTTATTTGTCACTTGATATTAATCATGGTTATTTTTTAGATCTGTGAGAGATCTTGGAAAGAATGGACTGTGGAACTCGGGCAAATACATTAAGATCAGAGAGAAAAATAATGATTTGAAGAACAGGGCCTAAATTTTTTTTTATGGCTTCACCTTGCAGTAAGACGACTTGATATTTTTCTGTGATGCATTTAAACAGGTTCTTTTTTTTCAGTGACAGTTTAGTTAGCTGATCCCTTTGCTCACTCGCATGAATAAAACCAGAACTTCAGAAACTCAGGATGTCATAATCTTGAGCTCATTTTTCCATAGACCTCAACCACCAGCAGCTGGGTTGAACAACTAGAAATGAGAGACTGCCAGTCAGGCAATTTAACAATAATAATAATAATAATAACAACAACAACAACAGCAGCAACGATATCCTAGGAAACTATATAAAATTCATACCACCTAAAAAGATCTACCAAAATCATGTATTCCAAAATGTTTATCTTTGGATGAAGACAATTCAGAAACAAATGAGAAGAAAGAAAAGAATAAAAAGACAAAAGTTAGTTGAATGAAATGCAGAGAAGGCCTTTACAAAGGAAGACAAATTGTTTGATGATGAAAAAATATCAAAAACAGGTACAGTCTTCATACGATTTTAGGAATACATTCATTTAATCAGGCAGAGGATGTTAGTATGTTTTTATAGTCATAAAACCTTTTCTTTTCCAAATACAAAAATGATTGGGACATGCCTGATTATTATTGAAAAATTAATTTAAAAAACCTTGGTGGAAGGTGAGATTGTTTTGTTTCTCAAGCTTTTAGTGAGGACTTTTTTATCACTTTACTAGAAAGACCAGGTAATTTCATACTGCATGGTCTTTCTGCTTATGCTTCTTTACTGCTCTGCCAGACAGCAACAAGGAACACAACACCTTTTCAATGCAAGTGAGGATCGGACAAATGAAAATACATTTATATCCGCAATATCTGAATGAAATATGACAAGTGATATCATCCTATATTTTGTTTGGTTGGTTCTCCTTGGGTTTGGATAACATTTTGTAGGGATAGAAAAAAAAGGTCTATCTTTTTGTTTCTTTTTATTCAGTGCCAGTTAGTGGTGCAGATGGAGAAAATCCCAAGCAGATCGAAAGCACTGCTAAAAATATTTTCTAAGGCAATCCGTTAAATATAATTATAACCATAAACTATTTTTCTTCTATATACTATATTCTATATACCACATACTGTGTTCTATGTTTTATGAAGTCCTTATGTACCCCAGATCCTCAAATAAGTTTGATTCTCAAGTGGTTTGTTATCAGCACTGATAGCATTCTGGGGTTTCTATTTCTCGCCTCCCCACCCCCCCACCGCCTCACCAGTCCCTGATACAGAAGATTTAATTTTCTGTGGAAAAAAAACCCATAGTTTTGAAAGCTTCACTATTCAAAAATAGAAAATGAAGTTTAAAGTGTTTTGATTTTTTACTGCAGTACTTTCCAACAAACTACAACCTTCATATGGTTTCCATCAAAAAGCTCAGTCTCAGTATCTCATACTCTGAATGTGAATGTAAACTCTTGTTTATAAGGATTATCAATTAAAAATTCCTCCCATTAATACTGTAGTCATTAGTATTGTAGCAGTGATTAGAAAATCCCAATCCTCTTATGATACTGTTAGAAATAGCATATGATAATATTTATATAAACAATTATTAGATCCATAAATCAAGATTTTTAATGATTTCAAATATGACTAATTCTTCTTGAAGTATTGTATTTAAAATCCTGTGTCTTTTAGTAGAGAAGGTTTTTGGTTTAGTATCTTCAAAATGCCACCAATAGCAGTGATAAATTTTATCTAGTCACACAGCTGCTAATGATATTTTTAGACAACCATTGTTTAAATAAAAAATATTTGAGAATAACCTTTTATAATAATTTCATAAAGACAAAGAATAGGTTATTTGTAAAAAAATATTTTCAATTTTAAAAAACTGTACTGACTTAAAATGTTATGTTTCTTGTAGCCTTTTGATTAAGAATGATACTTGAGTGATTGATGAAGTGTCGTCCATTGTATGAGAAATGGAACTTAAGTCTTTGAAAGATGTATAGAACTCACCAAAATTATATTCTAGATTTTTAATTTTTCATTTATTGTGTCTACAAATATATTGCTACTTGAATGATAATTTTTAAATTTATCTATTAAAATACTTTTTTGTTTTGGTAGCTTTAGTCCGTATTGGTAATATAAATACTTTTAAATTTGGAAAATAATTATTTTGAAAGCAAAAGTGATATTTTTCATAAGCATAATTTTTGATAGAAATGCTTTTGTTTGTATATATTTCTGAAGAAAACGTGTGTCGTTAACTATTGTTTTCTTCAAAAATTTGAGGACGGCATAAACAAACTTTGCGTTATTTAGCAGTTCTTTCTGAAAAACAAAATTTTGCCCAATTGGCTCTATCATTCTAGGTTATATAATACCACCAAATACTGTAAACTGTTATTTGAGTGCTGCCTGTATCAGCTGCCAATTTTTGTTTAAGCTTCATTGCCTCATAACAGCGTCCAACAGCAAGGGGAGCTCTAAGACAAGTTGGAGTAAACTGAGAAACTTTTGAGAGAAGATTAGAAATACTGTCAGAAAAAGAGTTTGGAGAAAAGATTTGGAATGGGGGAGGGACATAGCTGTTATTCACCATAAGTGAGGCAGCCAGAGGTGTTTACAAAGTACATGAGAAAGATTAAAAAAGTGTGGGAGATTATAAGAAGCAGCCAAGTGACTAAATAAAAATGATCCAAGCACTTTGAAAAAATCAAACTCGCATCTCAAGCGAGATGTGCCAAATAGCTAAGAAAACCACCCATATATGATGTAGTGGGTAGAGAGTGGTTGAAATAAATAGTAAATCAGATGCAGATTGATCTATCCAGGCTATAATAGCACCTATGAATTACAAATATAATTTACCTTCAAGTAAGAGAAAAAGACTATATGAGGGGATTTTACACTGACTTTCACTGAAAGGCATGAAGATTGTACTGAGTAGTTTTGTCTGCACAGAAATATTCTTTCATAAAAATGCCAAACTGGTCCATTTTTCCAGCATTCTTTTTATTAAGTTCAAGATGGTAACTTCTGACCCAAATCAGAAAAAATCTGTGATCCAGCAAGCACTAGATTTGTAATAGCCTTTTAATTGCCATTGACAATAAGGTTCTAACTGAATGATTTTAAGAATGCTTCCTGTTACTTAAATTTGTATCCAGCATACAGATAAATGAATAGCAGAGCAGTGTGAAATATTGATTGTACAAAATTATTTGACCTGTACTGATTTTGAATTTATTTTGCACATCCAGCATATTTTGCCCATCCAGCTTTATTTCCAGCCACCGTAACCCATATTGTAGGATGCAGCAAGGATGTCTTTCTTGGTCAAAGATTGTTTTGTTCACTAAGACCACATACTTTTGCGTATGAGAAATATATAAGTAGAGACATATATTAGATGACTGTAATGGTAGACAAGTTTTGTTATTCCAAAATATTATATATACTGTGGATGCAAGAGGCGATTTTTGTTAAGGCAGGCAAGACAAGGGATAGCCAAACCAGAAGCAGAAAGGAATACATAGCTGTATCCTGTCTCAGTGCTTGGATCATCAATTAATCCTGAAGGTGTACATTTGCACTGTAGGCTGCTTTGTTGCTAGCTTGTAATAGATGAAACTTCTGAATTTGATGCAACCTAAACATCCTGAATTGAAAATCTAAGAGTTGTTTTTTCATAAAGAATGGCAAACTTAATCAAAAGGTTGAGAAACCAGTTAGCATACAGAACACAAGTTTTTAGATTGTAGTATTCTGAAAAGGTTTAGCACATCTTTACTCAGACCTTTCCTGTAACTCCTGCACTCAGCTCAACTTAAAAGGATGTCTCTGCTCTAACTCAGACTTCATAGCCCAAGCTAAACAGATCAGGCTCTTTACATTTGCTTTATGCTAGATTAAATCAAAATAAATTTTTTTCTTCTCCTCAAAACAATATGTTAGTAATATTATCAAACTCATTGGAAATCATGAGGTATGGATCACATCATGTCATTGATCTTAAAAGTGTCCACTGAATAAAGAGAAAATAGAAATCAGACTAAATTAATGTGAGTTATTAAAAACTTTTCCAGTGTATTTGGTAGTGCCCCATACAGAAGTCTATCAGATCATTAATTACTTCAGTGAAAAAATTTTTAGCCCAAATGTATATTATTAGAATTCTTACCAGTCTTGCCCATGAACCAAAAAATATTATGATAGATGTACTAAAATTAGTTGAGCATAGTACTATGTTAATGACAAAACTTGTCCTTCTTACAATATTTCTGCTATTTACATTAAAGGAATTTTTTTTTTTTTTTGTCTAAGAAAGGGATTCTTTTTATTTGGTATCTGAAAATTGCATAAATTTTATTTTCTTTTTCTTTCTTGGCTATGAATGCTCAAGCTTGGCAGAGTTATAGTTGGCTAGAAAGTAAAGTCGCAAGTAATGAATAGCAAGAAAAAATAACAAACACTAATCAAAATTAATTTGTTTCATGTTCAAATATTTATTTAGGAAGCCCAGCATCCTCTGCAAAATATTGTGTACATTGCTATTTAAAGAAAAAGGACCTTGCTGTCACAAGGCAAGAATGACTTCACAGCAAAGATAAGAATTTGTTTTAAACTGTGGGAATTATTAAATAGAAATGACTAGCACTAATTTTACAGTATAGAAGTGTGAGCGGTGAGCAGGATAAAAAGATTCAATGAGCTGACTTTTTTTCCCACAATGACACATCTCATAGAGAAATGTATATTTAAATTTATATAGGAAATTATGCCCCTTTCCTACAGTTAAACAGGAATAGAACATTTTGGGCTAATACTTCTAGCTACTAGAAGTTTCTTAGCTGCTGGTAGTTTCTGATAGATACTGTGGATTGTGACATAAGGAAAATGCTTAAGGTGAGTTTATCTGAAATTTTGTTACATGTTTAGAAGGTATATACCACAAAAAATGCTTGGATCCATTCCAATTTTTACCACGTGGGAAGGTGTCTGTGAATCCCAGTTCAGAAGGATCAAATGCATACGTCATGTAGCCACCAGTTCAATAGTAGTCCTAGCTGAGGGATGATGTCTTAGTCACAATGTACTGCCTTGATACAATAAAATAATCTCTAGGAAAATGCACTATGTTCTTGGTGTCCTGAGGTGTCAATTGATAGGAGTGGTAGCAAGAGTAATTCACCAACTTAACAAGGAACTGTCGTCACTCCGGTCTATTTATTTAATACATTCCCAAAAATCAAAAGACTGGACACTGTTTTTTACTAAATGCCAGCAATCTGATAATTTAATAAATATTTTTAAATTTTATTTTAGATTTCCATTGATGCCATTTAGCATGTAATTCTATTTCAGAAGGAATGCACAGATAATGGACTGATATTTTGACAATTTTTTTATGTAACAAACTGAGAAAACCTAAAATAATCTTTCAGTCATGGTTAGGTACCTAATCTGACACTTAAACATAAACCTAAATACATTGACAATAACACTGTGACCTGTCCTTCATTGAGGCAGTTAAAGGCTATCAAAATGTTGATAAATATTTTAGTTATAAAAAAGAAACTGAAAGTGATAATGAGGGAATTTAATCAAAAATAAGAAAGTTAAAGAAGAATATAGCTGCCTGTGAGCTGGGTTACTAGGCTGAACCATGTCTGGTTTTGAAATTCAATGTAAAGGTGAGGAAAAAAAAATAATAGACACTTTCAATTTTCATTTGAGCATTTTAAGCTTTATTCAAGCCTTTTAATTTCCACAGTGTGTTAATGTGCTAATTTTACTGGCAAATTACAAGGTCCAGATTTTTTTTCTCACAACCCAATTGTGTTATTCACAACCAAGAGAGAATGATTGGTTATAAATTTCTATGTACTTTTATATATACGTTTTACAGGAGCATGTAATGTTAGGACAAGGGTTAATGGCTTTAAGCAGGAAGAGTAAATTTAGATGTGATATTAGGAAGAAATTCTTTACTGTGAGGGTGGTGAGACACTAAAACAGGTTGCTCAGAGGAGCTGTGGATGGCCCCTCCCTGGAAGTGTTCAAAGTTGTGTTGAATGCAGTTCTGACCAACTTGGTGCAGTGAAACATGTCCCTGCCCATGACACGGGCTTTGAACTAGATGACCTGTAAGATCACTTCCAATCCAAACCATTCTATGATGATTGAGTATCATAAACTATTTGGAAAATGAAAATATTTAAAAATATAAGGCATGAAAAAATTGTTTGACAGATCTGCTTTTAATAAATTCCATCATTCCTACTCTCAGTTTCTACAGGGAAGAATTTGTTCTTTGCCTTAGTGTCTTTAACTGACATAAAATCCCATTATACGTGAAAGAACTACTTTAAAAAGGTATATATCTTGAGGTTATTTCCTCATATATTTCTGTAAGTAGGAGCAGGTTGGGTTGTATTTTTTTTTTTAATTTTATTTAAAGCCTGATGCATTTTGTTTTCAAAACAGGAATCATTTAAGACCTGATGAAAAATATATTTTTTGTCTTTTCTGCCCCACATAAGCAAGTAAGTAATCTCTTGTTTCAGTAACTATAAAGCAAGAGAAATTACTGCAATCTAGATAGCCATAACTGAATCCCAAATTTGCTTCACTGATCTTGGAAAATGCTACCTTGGGCCTCTCTGCTTTCCTGTGAGGTTCTTCTATAGGAGTCCTGTTCCTCCGGAATCTTGTCAGGATTCTACCTTCTCCTACAATATACCTTTCCAGTTAGCTCAAGTGATGAGTGCAGCCTCTTGTCCTCCTACAAATTTCTTGCTTGTTAACACACGTCAAAAGAGACTTCTCTGGCCAAACCGGTTCTCATGGTTGCCAGTTTAGACTCACTGAGTTTTGAGTCTGCTGACTTTGAGCACTCCTTGGAGACTAAACCAGTAGGCTCATTAAACATTCCTGTTAAACATATCTTATCTCAAAAGGTCTGTTCTTCCAGTCATAATAACAGGGAAACTGAACACGAATTTTTCCTTAGTCATAGGTTCTGTTAAGGAAATGGTTACTAGATTGAAAATAGAAACAAACGCAAACAGCACAGTCTGTGTAGGCGAGTAGCTGATAGAAGATTTAGAAAACCGGGATGTGCATATACGTTATGTATCTAGGCAGAGTCTTCCCGCAGAAGAATAATTTCTTAGAGCAGTATTCCAGAACACAGTTTTCTTCCGTGTTGTCCGTCTCTGAAAACATTCCTAACCTGGCACAGAGATTTGCCTCCTTTTGGCCACTGTCTGCAGAACTACTTGCAAAGCCACACTGTAATACTCCATAATATGTAAATTCTACCTCTTCCCACTCTCAATGCAGAGTTATTTTTAAACTGAATCAGTGCATTAATTTTATTGATAGAGCAGACTTCCAAAAATATATAGAGAGGGCAATGAAGCTAGAGGTGTAAGTAGAAGATACTGGGAATGAAAAGGCTGAGACCTTTTAAAGAGGGCAACTCATTAAGGACAACATATTGATAAATAAATACTAAGAAATGTCTCATCTTTATAATTTTTATTCCCTAGAGGCTGCTGAATGCAAGTGTGCTCGTGTATTTTTTATTGTAATTATTGTGTATTGTATCTTTCCCTCTGCTCTCCTCTGCACAGCTGGAATACAGTGTCTAGTTCTGGGCTCCCTAATACAAAAATGATATGTATATACTGGAGCAAGTCCAAGACAGGACAACAAATATGATTAAGGACCTGCAGCATCTTTCATAAAGGGAAAGGCCAGAAGAGGTGAAAATGTTCAGCTAAAAAAGAGTGGTCCCAGGGAGAATTCTATCGTGTTCAATTCATTGAAGAGATTTTTCACTACAACAATAGGCAAATTTAACCATTTTTTTATGCAAGAGGAGAAGTAAACCTAAGCAGTTTTCTTTGTGTTTCCTACCCACAGGAGTAAATGAAGTATGGTGAGTTTGGTTTCAGTTTCCAGTCATCTAAATTTTTACTTTTGAATGTTACATATTTATGAAATTTGCATCATTTTACCCCAAATTTCAACAGTTTACTATGTAGCAATGCTAGCTTTTTCAGTGGTATGATTGGGAATTTAAAAGAATTTTATGCATTTACTACCTCTATGCTGAATACAAGTGTCTCATGAGAGAATAGTAAATCAATGTGTTTTATCCAGTGGGATGTGTAACCAAACAAGGACAAACAGTTCTATTATAGTTAAGTGACTAATACTCTGAATTACTACTGTCTGTTTACTGCAATATTGACCTCATATAGACTGACTGTGTCCCTATGTCTTAGATTGTAAAAAAAAGAATTATTAGAGTGAAGAAACATGTTTACTTTAATAATGGAATTCAACTCAGATACATTTGTATTAAACATTTTGCACCTGAATCTAAGCCTTGTTAGCATAAATTTCATTAAGTGCTCTTCTGCTCTTGTGCCAAGGAGAAGCAGAACATATTTCAGATATAACAGTAGGTTTGCACTGGCAATTCATAGTAGATAATAAAAATGCTGAAAATAAGCAAGTCTGGAATCAACAACTGGGAAAAGAATATAACATTGATGAAAAAATTGAGAACAATGATGACAGGCTCTTTATATACAAGCTCACGCTTCCACATCACAAAAGACCAAGAAATATTAAAGAAACAGGGCTTAACATCAGTGGAACAAAAGCAATCAAAAGAATTACTTAGTAAGCTTATACTAATGGTTGTTTTTGTCTGTTTGCTTGTTTTGTAATGGCTGTGGTTTTTTTCTCCAGTCTTCTGAAAATTAATGGCAAGTTGTTTTTTACGATACAATTACTGACTGCAGACAGCTAACTGAATCTGACAATGCTTTGTAGCACTTTCCAGTCACTTGTCAGTGTTGGAATTTTTTGTTTATTTTATCTTTTTCTGTGAGCGTTTATTTCCAAATTTCCTAAAGTTTGTGTTATGAATAAAATTTTTCAGGCATACGAAGAAAATTTCTTAAATACAAACAAAGGCAGCAGGAGACCTGCTTTAATGAGCAAGAAGCTCCTGACTGAACTCAGAAGTATGAAGGAAGATACAAGAGTTGGAAGCAGGGGCAGGTGACGCAGGAGAAGTCTAGAGATGCTGTCCTGTCCTGTGGGGATGAGCTTAAAAAAGCCAAGGCTAATCTGAAGTTAAATTTTGTGAAAAAGACAAAAAAAGGATTCTACAACTTTCAAGCATGCAATTTTAATAAAATAATTGAAAAGATGGGGGGATTTTAATTGTTTCCCCTCTTTCCTTCTCTTTTTCTAATTGCCTTAAAAAAATTGCCTCTACTTTGTTCCTGAATTGTTCCCCGTGCTTGCCAAGCCTGCTAAGAGTCTCATAAGAATTGAGTCAGGTTTTCAAAAGACTTTTGAAAATGAAGAAGGAATGTTGTCCTACTAGATAAGCTCAGAGATGGTAGAGTTTTTTTAAGGATATCATCTAGAGATGTATCAGTCTGGGAAATGATCATATATATGACACTATGTTGTATATACATTGAGAAAAATAGTAGTAATTTCAAATTAGTAAAACCTGATAATTTGAGAAGCACAAAATGTTATTTGCAGTTGTGATAAACTCAGTTTTTACTGAATTTTTTTACAAAGAAAAGATCTAGAGTAAACTTGAAATAAGGCAAACAGATAGCCCAAAATTAGGAGGAATTTTTGGTTTTCTTAGTTATAGGATGATAGGCTAATTTGTTTTAAGGGATCTGGGGTGATCTAATCTAACCTCCTCCTCAGACTGGGTTTATCTGAAGCAGGTGCTCAGGGCCTTGTCTTGGTGAGTTCTGAGCACCTCCAGAAACTGAGATCCCAAAACCTCACACGATTGTTTTGAGTAGCCTGTTCTAGTGTTTGATCACCATCAGGGAGATAAAGTATCATCACAGAACTTCTTCCGGTGCCTGTTGACCTTTTGTAATATATTCATGTCCTTGCTTACAACAGTGCTGGGAAATCCAGACAGGTTCTAGTAACACAAGAGGAAACGGTCTGATCTGGAGCCTTCTCATAAGTCTGCACTTGTGTAAGCAGAGGAGAGAGCAGCAAGAAGGAGACAGAAGAGAGTGCTGTCAAAAAGAAAAAAATGGTGGAATTTAGCAGGATTCAAATATATTCAGGACATATCATGGCTTATTCCTCTGATAACCCTACAAAAATCTAACTACACTTTTGAATAATCACTATATTCTTTCTGGAAACAAGACTGTGGGTTTTTTTAGAGACCTTAAGAGAGAACTGGCCGTTTTTCTTTGTCCTGTCACTATTAATTATATTGTAAGAAGCAACTTCCTTGCAGTCAATGCACCAAGAATATTGCTCTGTAACTTTTGCTCAGTCATGTATGCTTCTTCCTATAAGTCAGTACATTAAAGTAAAGAATAAGATGTAGAAATGTTCTTTTTTTCAGAGAGTCCACTTCAGGAGCAAGCAGTAAAACATATTTAGTGGCATTCCTCAACAGCAATTTGTTGTATAAGAAAACTGGCATTGATTTTTCTGACAAATATGCCTCTCTCTCTCTCCAGTCTTCCATAAAAATCAGTACCACTAGCAAAAGAATTGAAGATGCAAAGCAGAGCATACACAAGTGCAAAATAAGGTTATCCCTTCAGTATCTATTCCCTTTTGATTAAAGTATGGAACCATTTACTTTCTGTGGCTGGGGATAGAATGTGGGTTTTTTAATGGAAAATAGGTACTGTATTAATTTGGAATCTCCATTGCTAAAACAAATTGTTGCTGGTCTTATTTATTTAATATTTTCTGCATGAAAAAATTATTTTTGTGTTGGCATGTAAACTTTTGATAAAACTAAAATAAAAAGTTTAAAGAGAACAATATACTTTAGCAATATTTGCATAACTTGTGACTTTTAAGACTCAAATTTTTAACAAGAAAAATTTTAACAGAAAAATTTTTATACACTTTTTTCTGTTACAAAATAGTAATATTTTGCTAAGAAACTAAAATAAGAAATATATTTTTGCTCCGTGTTGGATTTTTTTTTTTTGTTCTAGCCATAAAATATTTTTAACCTGTTCAGTAAGGTATTAGACTGCATTTACCTTTTACCATATATTTTTAAATATTTCTAGTCTGTTTTTCCATTCTCTGCTGACTTACGTTTTCTGGTGAAAAATACTCATAATGACATGTTTTCCAGTAGATAAATATTAGCTATATATCTAGTCAGAAATGTGTGTATATAAAAATATGTTTTAGCCATGAGTGGGGAAATGAAAAAGGAATCTAGGATTTAAATTGCAACCAACAAGATTCTTTCTCACTATTTCAAGGGTAAATGAGGCTAATATTAAAAATTATTTAATAAATTTTGAGCACTTCTACAAATGAAAAGTAATTGGTTTTGTTTGGTTATACTGAAATATTTTATAATGAAAAAGTTTTCACAACAAAATGTTTGTACACTTTTCATGCTCCTTCCATAACTGCAACATCTTTTTACCCCTGATTTTAAATATATCATCAATTTATATTAATCCAAATGCTAAAAATACCTTCAGAAATTTCACATACTTTAGGGCAGCCATGTGAACGTTTTTTTCATATTCATATACTTGAGTATTTTGAAGAAGCAAGACACAAAGGTAATTTTACTTTAACTTCCTACCCGTATGGACAGTGAATTTTAGAGCAACTGAACAAAATTTCACAGCAGTACTTGGAGAAGAATGCCTTATTTTTTTCCATAATGGTTTATAGACGATTTTGGAGGCAGTACATTCCTGCCTGTAGACCTAAAGCTATTTCCAGTTAAATTAAGTCGAAGAATCTGCAACTGAGAGAATGTGGAATTTTGATTTTTTCTTTTAGTTCTCTTGAACAAACATTCATAGAATCATAGCATAGGATGGTTTGGGTTTGAAATTGACTTTAAAGATCATGTAGTTCTAAACCCCCCTGCCATGGTCAGGCACACGAGAACAGATTTTCCAGCAGATGCAAAAGCAGAAAGTAATTACACAGGAAAAGAAATGTGTGAAATAAATTGGTAGGAGAAACACCCCTTGAAACATGCTTAGTCCTTCCATATTAAAGACCTGTAGGCAGAAATCCTGTTCCCGTTGCAGTAAGTGACATAGTAGAAGTTGGATTTAGCTTATCTATGTGTCAAAGTTAGGATCTCCCTATTACAGAATATCAAAACAAGCCAAAACTGGTTTTGTGTGAGTGTTTAGAAAAATCAAATTCTACTAAATCTTGTAGTTTCCATTTCTTTCTTTGCCATAAGATTCTTATTCTTTCTTAGTTATGTAATCACAGAGGTGCTACAGGCACTGCTGACAACTGGTGGTGCAGTGGAGACAGCTGCTACTGTCTGCACACCAACCACCCCTGCAGACCACCCCTGCTACCAACAGCTTTTCACGTAAACCAAATACACACATGCATAGAGGACCCAGGTCACTGGGGAAAGTATAAAAATGTCCAGGTCTTTCCAATTGCTGGCATTCGAACCTCTCACTCATACACATATACTCATACACACACCGTGGCCTCACCAGCTGTTGGCTCCCAGACTTATAGCCCATGTGATCCATTAACTCTTCTCTAGTTGCTTGCAGTTAGACCTTACAGCCCTCATATGTAGCACAGAGATTACAAAATAGTTAAGAAAAGGATTTGATAATACTTCATGTATCAAGCATAAGGCTTGATACTGACTAATATCTGCTTACATTCAGAGAATTTCATTCTTCTCTGTATTTTCACATCCTTTTCCCTTCTCAGTCCACCCCAATTCAAGCCCTTCCTCATCTTCGGTCCTTTCAGCAAACATCCCCTAATAAATTTTACTATGGGCTGTCACAATGTCCCTTCTGATATCCCATAAGAAGTTTCTTAAGTCCCTCAAGACTCCTTAACTACTTCATAATATTGTGATGTTCCAGTTCTCATCAAGTACTAAGTCAGACTGAACCTTCCAAGGCTGTGTCAGGGTAGTGATTTGTTTAATGGCCCATCAGTCAGTGGCAGAAGAGTTCTGGTTTTTGTTATTGCCTCCATTATTGCCTGCTCATTAATTTCTGTGTCTCTGTGTTTAATTTCTCTGTTTCCTTGCTTTTTGTTATTTCTTTTATACAAAATAGTTGTTTACCAGCTAACATAGTGCATTAGAATATTCCACATACCCTTCCAAAAAATTCAAAGATAAAGGAATATTAACACACAAAAATTGGAAAAATAACTTTTAAAAGAAGAAAATTAAAATAGTAGGACAAGTAGCTTAGCACCAGCTAAATTTTATGAATGAAAACTACTTACTTCATGATGAGCAACCAAATTTAGTAGTTACTCAGAATTATTCACCTCGTAACTCATCTAAATAGTTCCTGTCATTTTTGAGAGTATGAGGAATCAGAAGTTTTGGTAGATATAGCTTATGTCCTCTGCTCAATATTTCGGCATTAATAATATTTACTGTACCTTTCCAGGTTCTTACAATCTTTGTCTTAATAACTTCTCCAACAGAGATTATTGCTTTCTGTTTGAATAGCCCTTGATGGACTTTTTAAAAAATAATTGTCTAATTCATGTGAAGGCCATTGATATTTTAAGTCTGTGACATCCAATGGCAATTAATTCTGCAGTCTAGTAAGAAAAAAAAAAATGTTTTTTCTTTTAGACTGGTACCAAAAATTTCATTTAAGGACCACTCTTCTAATTTTCTAAGAAATAAAATTATGTCAGATTCTATAATTATGTAGGTGTCCTCATTCAACCCTTTCCTTTTATTATTCAGGTGAATGCTCCTAGATTTTTATCAACATTTTCTTCCAGTATCCATTTTTTACCATTTCTTTCTTCTTTTGTTGAACCATGTCCTTCTTTTGGTAACCAGAATTGCATGTAATGGGATTATGAATCCACACATTTTACGTATGTTTCTTATTCTGCATTCTGTTCCATTCTTGAGGCTTCCTGACATTCTGTTTGCCCTAGAGGCTCCTTAAGCAGAGAGAAATTTGTTTGACATAACTCATAGAGAATGGTGGCTCTGTATTTCAAATGTTTCTCTCTGAAACAATACATCTTTTTATGTGAATGAAATCAATGAAAACAAGTATGTCAGTGGTTTTTGTATAGTTGTGTGTATATATATAAGTAACAGATGCAAAGCATATATAGCATAAAACCCACTAGATATCACAGTACAAAAGTCCTGAAAGAAAGAAGTTATGCTTCTGCACCTTTGACAGTGTAATGAAAAGGAAGCAGTTTGGCTAAACCATAATTTCCAAAACTTGCAATTCTTCTATTAAAATCTATTCCCAAAATATTAAATATTAGCAATGGATAATTTTGAAATGGTATTTAGATACTATATATCTGTTTAGTGAGTAAAATGATGTATAATTTAAGACAAACTTCCACCTATGTGACAAAGATTGTTGTCAGTGTTTCCAGTTAGAGTTACTGTTGTAGAATATCTCCCGCTAAAACACAGTAGTAGCTTGCTGATTTTGTGTTGAAATGCTTTAAAGTTAATCCTTTGACACAGGACAAAAAATTAATTCCTCAGTATCTAGGTCATCTCCATAATCTTTTATCAGTAGTATAATTATTTTTATGCTTATATAACACATGTTAAGGGAACCAAGCTTAAATAGCAATTTCTGAGATCTATATTGTATCGTAAAATCGATTTCATCACTGAAGACTCCATTAAGAATTGCAGTGTTGGGTTTTTTAACATCCTGAACCCCTTCCTCTTGTTAGATAATGTTATTCATTTTTATTAACATTTTATATATTTTTGAGGAATATTTCTACCCAAGGGTATAAACTTTACGCATTAAATTTCATGTATACCATCTGAAATTATTCTTCTGTGATGTATTATGATTGCAGTTCCAGTCTCCTAAATCATAATCAAGTAACTTATGTAACATAATTATGTAACTTGTCATATCCTGCAAAGTTCCTGATTCACTAACCTATAGCTTTGTTGAAATAATTATTAAAAATGTTAGAAATTATGATTGTGACATTAGGGGGATTTTTTATTTTTCTAACACACATAAAATTCATATCTTTTGGACAGATATACCATATTTAATTTTTTCCTGGAATTCATAGGTTAACTAAAATCTAAGGCATCTCTACATTAATTACTGTGAAATTTTGTCTGAAGATTTTGGAAAACCCAAACAGTGTAGAAAATTCTGAAATGTGAGTATCTGTGATTAAAAGTGTTAGCTCATTCACATCAATGATATCTTTTCAGAAGTTGGTTCTGAGGAATCGGTGTTATAAGATACTCATCGCTGTCAAAGAGATTTCCTACAGACTCTTTGTGGTTTGGATTATTTTTATTCTTTGTCTTCTATTCTCTCTTCCCATACAGCTATGTAAAGACACAGTGTTAGGAATGGGGAAAAGCTGCCTTGATTTCATTGCATGAGTTAATATGGATGTATTCAAGTTTTCAAAACTTTTTGGGTTGAATTAGAGAACAAAAGTGGAGTGAGGAGAATAAAATATGATGAAATTATATGTACCATTCTTAAGGGGTTGGTATTGGGATCAGTGGTGTTTAATATGTTTGCTGGTGACCTAGACGATGGCATTGAGTGCGTCCTTGGCAAGTTTGTCAACGCCAAACTGTGTGGTGCAATGACATGCTGGAGAGAATGGATGTCATCCAGAGGGACCTTGATGGACCTGAGAGATGGGACTGTAGAATCTTCATGAAATTCAAAAAGCCCAGATGCAGAGTTCTGCACAGGTATCAGGGAAATTACAAATGCAGTCTCAGAGGAAAATGGATTGAGAGTAGCCCTGAGAGAAGGACTTCAGGGTGTTGGTGGATGTTGGCAGTTCAACATGATCTGACAATATGCACTTGCAACCCAGAAAGCCAACCATGTCCCGGGCTGCACTAAAAGGAGACTGAGCAGAGGGAGATGATTCTGCCCCTCTACTCCACTCTTGTAAGACCCCACCTGAAATGCTGTGTTCAGCTCTGGGGTTCTCAGCACAAGTGGGACATCACCCTGTTAGGGCAAGTCCAGGGGAGGGCTACAAACATGATCAGAGGGCTGGAGCACCTCTTCGATGAAAGCAGACTGAGCTGGTTGGGGTTGTTCAGCCTGCAGAAGAGAAAGCTTGGGGGAGACCTCATATCAGTCTTCCAGTACCTAAAGACCTACAAGAAGGCTGGAGAGGGACTTTCATAAGGACATGTAGTGACAGGACAAGCGGGAATGGCTTGAAACTAGCAGAGGGTAGGTTTAGACTAGATATTAGGAATAAAATCTTTACTGTGACACTGGTGAGACACTAGAACAGGTCACCCAGAGAAGCCGTGGAAGCCCCATCCCTGGAAGTGTTCAAGGCCAGGCTGGATAGGGCTTTGAGCAACATGATCAGCGACCCTGTCAGGGGTCCCTGCAGGGGGATTAGAACTAGATGATCTTTAAGGTCCTTTCCAACCCAAACCCTGAGAGTCCCAGGACCAAGGAGTACATAAAGATTCTAAATTATTGAACATTATAGATTAATTTCATGAAATCTCATAAATGAAATACTTTTTCATTAATTTCAAGTTTCAGTTGTCACCCCATCTTGATCCTCCAGTGGTAATTTTATCATTCTATATGTGAAGAAACAGAAATGAAAGAAGCAAGAGAATCATCCAAAACATGACATATTTAGAAGCGACTTCTAAAAATGAGTTCTGACTTTTGATGAGGAAACAGGACATGCAGTCACTTTTTATCTTTTTCTAAAGCACAACTACTTAAAATTGATTCTAGGCATCTTAAACATATTTTTTGGCCTTCAGTTCAGATACTCTGAAGCTAAAATAAAAGTACTATAATGGCAAAGCCAGATCATTTAGTTTGTTTGTTGTCTTACTTCTTAAATTGCCAGCTTATAAGGCAATTAGAATACAAAATCACAGCAAGCCTGAAACAATTGCAGCATTAGTAGCTTGAAGTCAAAGAAAATATAAAAAATGCATTTCTCATTATTTGGTCATGTAAATAATAGGCATCTACTCCATCTAAGATGACTGATGTGGGTTTCTCCAAACTATACCTGTACAGTAATTTTATTTTCCACAAATTATGATATCATCTTCTCCTATGCTTCTTGGTCCTTTTTACAAACAAAAAAACATAGTGATCATATTTGTTCTTGGCATTTGTTTCTAATTTTATTTTTGTCATCAGAACTTGTCTTGTTTTCTCCAGACATCTGTCTTGCTTATTCTTCAGGATTATTCTGGTTGAATCAGTCAACTACTCACCTGCTCAGTCTTGCTCATAGTACTGCATTTTCCTGTACCCTTTTTATACAACCACAGGTTTCCCTTTTCTCCTTTGGGACTATGGATATTTTAAATATATTTATGCTCAGTTGTTACAAAAGATTATTAGTGTTAAACAATAGTTACTGGTTACGATGTTATTGTAATGTTACAAAGTGATTATTTAATCTAAGTGTTTAAGTCGAACACATGATAGTATTTTTTATTTTGCTTCTGTTTAGTCAGAGCAATAAGCCTTTGCTTTGGCTGCAATCACCTGCTGCATGATCTTGGACAAAACACTTAATATTTGTCTCTCTGCCATATCAGTTTCTATGTGTAATTCATAGGCACACTACAATTTACAATAAATTTCTGGAGCAGACCATCAGTCAGAAGTTGCTTGTAGAGTGTCTGTTAAAGTCATGCACTCCAAGCATTCTTTATACTTCTGACATTGGTATTTATATAGTTAATACATTCTTTGACCTCATAAAATCTATTGATTCTGCTTTATGTACTTGGCTATTTCATTTTGTTTAATGCTTTCAAAAGATTTTAATCCTCCTTGTGTTTTCCTTTCTTCAGTAATTGAGAATACATTTCTACTACAAAATGAGATGCTCAATTTTATTTCAGTCAAGTATGAAGGACAGAACATGGAAACTTCATGCTTTGCTTATTATTTGGGTTATTTCATACCTAACCTCATAACAGTCTTTGATCTTGCTAGTGTAATATTCTTGCACTATGTCGGTGATATGATGAAACAGAATTGCCTAATTTAAAATAAGTGGCTCCCAATGCACAGGTAATTGGGTCTAAATAATTTTGGACCCACTTACACCTTGCAACTACATTTATCAAAATGACTTGGGAGACTTGCATAGAGTACTGAATAAAACTAAACTCTCCTAGTGCACTGGTTAACAGTACTATCAGAAAAAGAAGATTGCTAGAATGTATTAATTATGTCTCATCATCGATCAAGAATATGCAGGTTTATGAATTAAATAGCACATAAAATATAACCCCTTTAAGAAGAAGAAGAGAAGAAGTGAAGTCTGAGCATCACTAAGTAAAAAGTGTACATCACAGAAAAAAAAAGTACACTTTCTTCTAGTTCACCTAATCTAAACTTCCTCAGTTCATAAAATAAAATAAAATGGAATAACATAAAATAAACCAACATAACTTCTTAGATCTGTATTTTACTTTTTATCTAGTTCAAGTCTGCTTTTTGCCTTTAGAATGCTGACATATTCATCTGAGTCAGCAGATGTTTGTGCAATTTCATCCTTCTTCATCCTTTTGCTCCATCTTTCTTGTATACATAATAACATTCTTCACCGGGCATATTATGTTATCTTTTGCCCTTTCTATCACCTTCTGACTATCTCTGTATTGCAGACTCCTAATTACCTCCTTGCCTATCATGCTGTCCTAATTTTTTACACCTTACTTCTCCGTCCTATTTCTTAAGTGCACTCTTCTGTCCTTCAGTTCTGCCTTCATTTGAATATTTGTGTTATTAATTTTTCCCCACCCTGAGTCTGAAGTAGAAAATAGGCTGAAAAATTTACAAGGATATAGCCAGTGGAATTTCTTGCTAAAATTAATCCTTCTAAGAAACCACAGTATTTCTGACGTTTTTCTACTGCATTTAAAATCTTATTAGTTTTGAAGTCATAAAAGAAAGGAAACTGTGCAGCAAATCCTAACAAGATACAATCTCTCTAGCGTGGCTCACTTCCCTAGAGGATTATGCTATCAATGCAGTGCAATCAGCTTTTTAAACAGGTTATAAAAAATCAACTGCATTTGCTTTTTTCAATTGGGCATGATTTATATAGTGCATGACACACTAGGTAGCCTATACTAAAGCAAAGAAGATTACAGAGTTCAAGTCCTGAAAACCCTGTTAGATACACTAAATAAACGTTTTTTCTTAGACTTGAAGGGAATCTTTGGTTCTTCTCTCCATATCATTAAGATTTCGTAGTAACATTAAGATAACAAAGTGAAAAACAATTAAAACCATAATGAAATATATTATCCTAGACCCTGTTTCAGCAAAGCTCTTTCACATGTGCCTAGCTTAAGTCATTCCAATCACCTCAAAGATTTCAAAGTTAAATATAAGTGTAACTAGCTCTGTATCTGAAGAAAGAAGTTCATGAAAATTCCATGTCTAAACAGGAAGCTTAATCTTCTGAGTAGGATCTTAATAGACTATGTATGTAAAGGTTGAAAAAAACCCTATATCAACATAAAACAATACTTTGATAAATTGCTTTACTGAAATAGAGGTCACAAGAGGACCATTTTTTATTAACTGTGATATTCAGTCAAGGGCAATTTACTTAGGTAGAGACTCAGGGTAACAAAAGATACTCAGCTAATTTGCTTCTGTGGTGGAAGAAAGTAAGGGGAATATTATCTGCTATAATATCAAATTTTCCTTGAAACCAACTGACTGTTTTTTACTGTGTTCCAATGGTCTAGCCAATACCAGTAGTTGCTAGCATACGAATAACAAAGCTAATGGTTTTGCAAAGTGGACAGTAATTTTTTTGCCAGAAAGGAAAATCAACTTTTCAGTTGAAGAAAGTGGCATGAATTCATGTATAGGATAAAGGGTTGCCCTTGAGTAAAACTAGTAAATGAATATTTTACTGATTTTGCTTGTTTTGCAAAATTTATCATGACTGTATTCAAACGCAGTAGCTAAACTTTTTGGAAAACAACCGTATAAAAATTGTTCAGAATACTCCGACAGGAGTACTTGCTTAGAGAAAATTGCCTCTGTGAAGAAAGCTCAACAAAGGTGCAGATGTTTGTGGACTGATGTGCCTTTCAAACACTATGAATAGATTTGTCCATAATTAGATGATGGACATCAATGATTATTAATTTTAGTATCAGATTATGTAGATTATTGGGTCTTTTGTTATTCCTATGAATTAAAGCGTGTGCACTTTTAATCTAAGAAAATGGAAACTGTATCGTGACTGTGTTATATGACAAACTTACTGATAAAATCTGATACAAGTGTTCATAATGTCAACATGATACACCGTTGCTAAAGTTCTTTCCGTGGCTGGAAAGTGCTTCTCTGTGGCAATTACTGCCTCAGGGAATGGGTATAGCAGTTGTATTCATCGATTAAAAGACAGATCTTACTCATTGAAATACAAATCAGGTCTTTCATATCTATCAAAGACACTTAATATAATAAAATTTCTTCAGGGCATATATTTTTCATGTACTTCTAAACTCTTCACCAATCTAATAAACTGGTCCTCCACAATTTTTAAGAACTACAACAATTCTTTTCAGACTGTGTTCAGAACTAGAAAGACCTGCACATGTATATGTAATGAAGAAATAAAATAAAGTTGTTTTTAGAAAAAAAGCAGATATTTAATTCCTTTTTATGAATAAGGGCAATTACAGTTAATTCTATTTCCTCTTTCTGTTCTCTCTGTCCCTCTGTATATGAATCTGAAATGCCTCATTATGAAAGGCTATAGGATGAAAACTTACATGCCGAAAAGCCTTGAAAAAATGAGCAAGGCTATATCGATCTAAACTTAGTGCTGTTTTTACTTCAGATGCTGGAATTGCAATATCTTTGCACTTTTCTTCCTGCTAGTCGTTAAACCCTGAAATTTTGGAGATTTTTTGGTTTAATTTCTTGCATTGAAAACTTATTTTGTTATTCCATTTACAGGTAGCATTTTTTGCAATTATAGCAAAACCTGTTCTTTCTCAAGACAGTTTTAAAATTACAGACAAATATATTCAAATGTTGATTTTAAATTTCAGGGATTCTTTTTGTAGATTTCAAAACTCCTCATCAATTTCAAAGGACAATAAAAGTACAGTCTGGGATTTATTTCTGCATTGCAGGCTTCATACATGCTGTTGACCTCATTAGTTAAAATTTCCATAAAATTATTGATTATATATATTTTTAAATGTAAGACTTCTGCCATACTTGTGCATATTCGCAACACTATTGAAATACCTGATGTTGTTAGACCAAGGCTTCTGTGTTGAAGAGTCTGAGATACAGTTGCTTCTGAACAGGCTAATCTTTTACAACATTTATGTTAACTTTCCTGAACTACGGATGCATGAAAGCCTCAGTTTTTCACATTTTAAAAATATTTGGTTTTGTTTGTTTTACTAAAACAATGTAAGCATCTTCTACTAATTCTGTCCTCTTTACTATCATGCTGCTGTTCGGATGTGTTATTCAGAATATAGAGGTTTCTAACATAACTCAATGATAAAACTCCATAGGCTGCTGAAAGGGTCTAACAAGCCTGTGCTGTAACATTATGGAGCGAGAGTTTGTGGAAAGCAAGATATAAGCTAGAATAGAGAATGATATGTCTCAAAACACAGACTGTTACATTTTTATGTCTCTTTTTATGTAGAGTAACATAAATATTTTTCTATAAATTTGGATCATTGTGCATTAATTAAATCTGAGGTGTGATTTAACACTACAATGAAAAGCTATAAACTTTATAAGTGATGATAAACTGAAAACTGATGGAGGAAAGCCCCCCAGAACAAGTGAATATAATTATTGGAGTAAACAGCTATTTAAAATGCCTAAATAGTATTGAGTTGGAAAAATACACTAATGATTAAGTGGTTTTAATCAATAAAAATCATATTCATTATTTAAATACTGATTCCGATAGCAAGAGTATTTTCAGTGTATTTTTGTATAATTTTAATGCTTGTGTAAACCAAAAGGCTTAAAATCAAGTGTAGGTTACATTTAGTTGACATGTTTAAATTTCTATCACTGTATGACAGAATACAAAGTTATGGAGACCTACTTGCTACTTAGGACACTTTGGTGTATTTCTAAGGCAAATATTATGTTTACTTTCTTCTGCCAGTAACTTAAATAGACAAATACAATTTCTGGAAATTTAGAGAATGTGAATTCAAGTCCAGAGCTTTACTCAGAAAGCAACCCTTTAAGACACATCCCTTTATTCAGCTTCATGAAATTTTGCTGTTTGCTATCCTTGAGATAATTCCTTTCCTTGTCCCTAGTGCAAGTTTTAATGAAGGTTATATATATACAGTGTCATTCATATGAAGATGAATTGCCAAGTCCTTTTTAGGAAATGAATACTAGAAACAGTAATAAACTAAGATTTAATGATAGAAAAGGAAAGTGATTACAAGAAAAAATAGTGAAACAAAGCAGAAGGTGATAATGGCATGGAAGGAGAAATACTGGTTAGGAAATACTTAGTTTATATTATTTGATAAAGTGAGCAAACAGAGGAACTTATGATTAACTAAAGAAAGGAAACACGGTAAGAAATTTAGAACTTTCTAATAATTAAGCACTCAAGGATGCTTAATGATTTTCAGCAGCTGTTCACAAACACTGCACACTTTACTGTACTGTTATCTGTTCATGCAAGAGATGGATTCTTGTTTTACACATGCATGCTGCTGCATTTGTTACCCTAGGGAAGAGAGAGACTGAACCCAGCAGAAAAATCCATCTGTAAATGCATATTCTAGCGATCCATTAGAAATGAACCTGCTCCATTCAATGATTATAACCAAAGCAATCGATGTCTGAACCATTTTTTCTTTAATCATGACATATCTCATGGAGAAGCCTGAGGGTATTCTGTTGTCTGAATTTAGGCCAAGGTTCTAAGCTAGGTTTTGTTTTGCCAGTGTCCATTTAGAATTCAACTCATTAACGACCTAGACATTTCAATATAATTGTTAACAAGAGCTTCAACCATAGGAATTATATTTTCTGATTTTATACCACTATATAAAAACACAATCTAAACACTATATAACTTTTACCTATATACAATTAACACTGACAGTATTCATCAGAGTTCCTAATCCAGACATTTATTTTATATTTTCTATTCAGATTTAAATGTTCTGTTTAATAAAGTTTGTCTTATCTTTCCAGAGTGTGACAGTTTCTTAAGGAAGCGTGTTTTTAACCATTCTAAACCTTTGTTTGAGTTAAAATGCCAATACAAGGTGCCCCCACTCTTTTAAGAGATTTGTTAACAAAGACACTATGTTTCACTAGTCAGTCTACATCTTTAATTTCTAAACAGAACTAATGATAACAACAATAATTTATATTGCTGCAAAACGCTTGCTGAGGTACTAAATTATGTCTTCCCTCTTTCTACTTCTCTTTCATGACCATCATCAAATTCATCCTACTGTTCAGTCCCAGGTGTTTCATCATTTGGAACAGTAGATTGTAAACCCTTCAGGCTGGTTCCCCGGGCGTCTTCTCATGCAGGAGCTTCTAAAGCACTCACCATTGCCCTAGATCTGCTTCTGTTGGTAGTGAAAGCTTCATTGACTTCAGAGCAGCAGTATTAGGTCAGAGACTTCTGAAATATCCCAGTGAACATTAACTTGGCATGGACCTGACACAGCCTTTGATGCAGGTAGATCATGAATAATGGTGAAAAATAAATAGTGACTTTTCAATTTACAGATCGTTCTTCTGCATATATGAAAAGGGAAGACTTTCTCACATGCTTTGCCCTTACTTTTAACAATAACAGGCCATCAATTTGTTGATTTGTACCACCTGACATTGTGTTTGTTACATCTTATAAATAGAAGACCTTGGCATACAAGACATGTGAAGCACGCATAATGCAGCAACCAGGCACCTGTGACCATCTGCACAGGCTAAGGGCACATGTCTGACATGGCCCTCAAGACAGAATGGCAGGCACCCATCTGAGAGCAAAGGCTGCAGCTCCAATTGGAGAGTCCACACCACCTACCCCAGTAGCGGCTAAGCTACTATCCATCATATTTGATGCATAGTTGTGGCAGTCCAGTGAATTTCTCACTGACTGGAAAGGGGAAAAATAATCCCCAGTTTTAAAAAGGGAAAAAAGGATCTGTAGGCCAACCAGTCTCACCTCTGTACCCAAAAAGATGATGGAGCAGATCCTCCTGGAACCTATGGTAATACACATAACCATAAGGACTGGTGACAGTCAGCATGGACTCACTAAGGATAAATCATGCCTCATCAAATCGTGGTCTACAACAGGGTTACAGCATTGGTAGATAAGGGAAAAGCAACTAATATCTTCTACCTGGACTTACGTGAAGCATTTGGCATTGCCCTGCATGATATCCTTGCCCCTAAATTAGAGAGACGGAGATGTGACAAGTGGCATTCCTCAGCGACCAGCATTGCGTCTGGAGCCCTTTAACATCTTTGTCAGTTCCCTGGATGATGTGATTGAGCGCACCATTACAAGTTTGCTGACAACACCAAGCTGTGTTGAACTTGATACACTGGAGGGAAGGGATGCTATCCAGAGGGATCTTGACAGGCTTGACAGGTGGGCCTGTGTAAATCTCATCGATTTTAACAAGGCCAAGTGTAAAGACATGTGCCTGGGTCAGGGCAATCCCAAGCACAAATACAGGCTGGGCAGAGAATGGATTGAGAGCCACCCCCTGGAGAAAGACTTGGGTGTTTTGGATGAGAACCTTGATATGACCTGGTAATGTATGTTTGGAGCCCAGAAAGCCCCTGTGTCTTGAGCTGCGTCAAAAGAAGCATGGCGAGCAGGTTGAGGCAAGCGGTTCCTCCCCTCCTCTCTGCTCTCCTGGGAGCTGACTTGGAGTACTGTGTCCAGCTCTGGGGCACCCAAGATGGATGTGGAACTGTTGAAGTGATTCCAGAGGAGGGCCAGAAATATGATGAGAGTACCTCTCTTGTGAAGGCAGGCTGAGTGAGTAGGGGTTGTTCAGCCTGCAGAAGAGAAAGCTCAAGGGAGATCCAATAGCAACCTCTCAGTACGTAAAGGGGGACTACAAGAAAGCTTGAGAGGGGCTTTTCAAAAGGGCATGTAGTTATAGGACAAGGGGGTTCAGTTTATATATTAAAAAAAATTCTTTATCTGAGGGTGGTGATGCACTGGAACAGGTTGCCCATAGAAGTTGTGGATTCCTGGAAGTGTTCAAGGCCAGGCTGAATAGTCTTTGACCAACCTGTCATAGTGGGAGGTTCCCTGCCCATGGCAGGGGGAGTGAAACTACATGATCTTTAAAGTATTTTCCAACCCCAGCCATTCAATTTTTCTGTATGTGTCGTAGTGCCTTACATAATAGAAAAAAAAAGGACTGTTACTGTTATAATATTGACACCATGATTTTAAATACTTGTGATGTCAATATTATTTTGCAGCAGTATTATTAGAAGAATACTGTGGTTCCTGTGGTTCTGGGAACAGCACCTACCATTCAGTGCTGTTGTGGTGTCTGCTACGTCTTTGGTTTCCATCTAGCTCTTCTCCCTGCCTCTACTAGTTCAGTCCTTTGAAACACACCTTTGGGGAGCAGAGATGACTATTTTTCACTTTGGATAATAACAGTAAACAAGTATAAACTGAGGGGTGGTGTAACTAGATGAAGTATTTATTACCAGCCTAAACTGATGAAGCTCATGTCAACAATTATGAGTCTTGCAAATAGTGATGTTTTTTAATTAGCTGTGGGAATTGATCAAAAACACTTACAATACTAATGACTAGGTAAAATGATAATACTTACATTATCATTGTCTGCATATTTTTGATACATTTTCATTGATAATAAAACTTTTTTTGTGTTTTGACATACTTCATTAATACATATAAAAATTTCTTTTACCCTGTGTTCCATATTGGCTACTTCTGCCATGAGATAAATCTTAGTTTTTATTTTGCAATATTATTTTATAGTTAATTAAGCAGCATTTGGACATGGACATAAAAGTTATAAAATGAAATGAAAATAAATTAATGCAATAATAATGAATGAAAAGAAAATGAAGTTTATAAAGACATATAATTAAATTTTTGGAAATAACAGCCTTTATGATTCTTGTCCATTTTTAATTTTGTCATCTTTAAATTAACACTATGATACAGTTTTTAAATCACATGATCAAAAAAATTCTTTCTACATGGACAAAAACAAATTTGTAGCAAATTCCAAGAGAAGATGTTAATATATGGTAAATAAGGCTGTGAAATGATCTCGTGGATGTACAATAATCCACTGAGAACTGGATGTTTTATAAACACTTATGAAAAAGTTCTTGTGCAATGCTTAGCATATCACATATGACAATAATTTCACAGCTCACCAATAAATGTGCATCCTTCTTTTTCTCAACACTGAACTGTTTTTTTAGAATGTGTGACTTGATTTGTAGAATCATAGAGTACTTACAATTTCCTCTTGCTGGGAGGTAAGAGCTTACTTCACAGTAGTGTCATAAAGATAAATCAAGTGATGTTTGCAAAACACTAAGGTATTGGAAGAATATCACAGGAAATCCAAAATGAAATTAATAGTTCTCCAAAAAGCTCAAGATTTTGATGACGTGCAAACAATAAAGCCCAAGATCACACACTTAAAGACAAGAAAAATAATAAAACCTCCCAGACCATATTCAGAGCTTTAAGACAGCTATCTTAAAGTGATATAATGAATGAAACAAAAATTGAATCAGAACATGTATTTTGAGGTATATTGCAGAAGAGTTAAATAAAATAAAAATATATAGGGATAATTACAATCAGAAATAATTGTTATTCCTTAGTGTTAGTGAAATCCTTTCTTTTAATTTTTTTTGGATGCTTCAATTGCATTAGTAAGTATCACACACATGGCTGAATGAATATTTAGAGAAAAAGTTTGAGGCAGAGCTGTGGCACCAATTTCATCATTATGTATAGTTTTAAAGAAGCAATAGGTGCTGCTCTGTTTTGTTTTGATCTATCAATTCAGGCTCTCAGGAACATCAGACATGCGTGTACTTATTTGTAGCCATCATCATATAGTAAAAATAGCTAGTGAGCATGGGATTTACTTTCGGCCTTGCTAAGACTAAAGCCTGCAACACATGCAATGAGAATTTCAGTTAGCCACAGTACTTTTAGATTAAAACATGAGGAACTTGCAACATCTGGGCATTTCCAGGTTTAAGAATCAGCTGAGAAGGCACTTTAAAGGTTTCAGTCATACATTTGTGTTGTTACTATATTTAACTTTATTATTTTACATGTATCTTTCTCAAAATGCATCAAACTATTCTCTAACGTGCAAACACTATGTAGGTGAATTCTATTTAGTGGAATTCATAGTGAAGAAATAGGTGGCCTCAGTCCAAAAAAGAACATTAATGTAGTGGCTACTGGAATAATAGAAATATTAATGATCTTGCAATATTTTACTGGAGGCAGTTACCTCTCAATATTTACAGGATCAAACCCAATTATGTGAAGAAGTTGTGTGCTAGTTTGTTGTAAATCAGGTTTCAATTTTCAGCACTCAAGATGCAACCAAAAATTAATATAACAACAAAAATGTGGCTCTCATTAATGAAAATCAGCTGAAACCAATCTCGTTTTACATTTTTCTGTATGTGTTTGAACATCGATGTTGATTTCAGAAGTGATCTGAAACAGATTAGTCTTTAGGGGGGGTTTTCAGCCAATATTATCTGTGAAAAATAGTAAAGTTAATAAAAGAAATTACTCTGAATTTTAAGGGATAAAATTAAACCAACAAATATTAGGCTAAAAAAGACTGATAGATACAGCTAAACCTGTCTTCACCTCACACATCTAAACAGTAGAAAATTAGTATAAAGCTTGTCCATTGAACAAAGATGGAAGAATTCAATTCTGTTTCTTCATACTATAAGCAATTTAAAAAATTAGCTTGGATTACTTTTGATATTTCTCATTGTAGTCACAGATCTGGTAGAGCTACTAGGTTTTTTTAATGTATTACAACATAGAAATAATGCTGTGTGGTAGATAAACATAATGGACACACTCTATCCTGATATATCTACACCAATCTACTGTTGGTATCTGTATGTAACTTTAAAATATGGTATAACACACTACAGCATGGTTTATCATTCTCTGAATGTTAATCAATTGTTATTATTACCCTTAGGCTTTTCAAAGGTTGCTTTAATTACTAAGTCATTTTATTCTAAACTTACATGCCGAGATCAAAAAAAAACACGAGTAGGAAGCAGAGTATATAAATTTTTGGTTTGATTTTATTTCTTTTTTCAGGGCCAGACCACCGTAAATTCTGAAGCTTGTCAATATGAACAAAAAAAAGTATTTAGGTGAGTCGAGATAAATGGTGGCTGTCTCCTGAGTTCACTGTAGGTCTTGTTTTCTTGATACGTGCTGTCACATTCAGTATGATTGGGAAAAGTACTGTAGTTTTTAAGACAAAAAATGCTTTTCATAGTTATTTCGCATGTGGAACATGAGGAAAAAAAGGCCACGCTGCAGCAAAAGCCGTGGTGTGAAGAGCCTGAAAACTGCTAGTGCATAGCTGTACATGTATTCATGAGCTCTATATCACCCCTTCCACGGGATCGACGTGGCTGGAAGTGTTGACAGCTCCCTCTTGTATGAGTGTGTCCCTAGGTGCCAGGGCTGCCTCGGCGGCGGGATGGGGGCTGGGGTCTGCCCGACCTCCACAGCCGGGACTGGACACCTCCCTGGGGATGGGGATGGGCATGGGGATGGGGATGGGCCGAGGCTGGGCTGCCATGTGCCCGTGGGTGGGCCTGGCTCTGCAGGGTCCATGGCCAGCAGGTCAGGGCGGTGTGGAGGTGCGGACTGTCACTGTGTCTGGGGCTGATGCTCCTGGGCAGGGGCTGAAATGGGGTCCTGGACCCTGGCCAGAGCCACGGGGAGAGGTCGGCCATGACGTGTGGGTGTCCGCAACAGCCACCATTTATCTCTACTCACCTAAATACTTTTTGTCCTGCCCTGATAAAAATAACCTTGAAGAAGGTACATAAATGCAATGAAATATGATAATTCCTCACTAGCAGAGGACCAGTACACAATGCAGCGTATCTGTAGAGAAACTGTGTTCTCCTCTACACATAGTTCATTGCAATGATTATATTGTATTTTGTTCTTTCAATATCTTTTTCTAATCTGATAATAGGATTTTTTTACAAGTCTTTAAATCAAAAAAAAATTATTTCACTCAAGATTTCTCAGGCTTTGTACTATTTTTGTTTATTTATATCAATGTTAGGTCCTCACAGAATGGAGCTGCTCCTCTAAAACAAAGACCAAGGGGTCAGACTGAAGACAGATAGATCATGCTTGTTGTGGCTTTCTTTAGTTTTCCAGTACTTATAATTATTTTTCTAAGTGTTTTCTGGTTTTTCTGTTATTATAGGGTCAAAATCTGTTGCATGATCAAATGTCTTGAGTTTGAAAGGTCTGATTAGATGATTATGTGTCATGACAAATGAATTTTGCCACATAATCAAATTAAAACAATTATCATTGTTTAATGAGATGTAAAAATTGTTGAAGATATATTCCCCACCCATGTGCTAAGACATGAATTTGAGGCTGAGGGAGCAGAGATTCAGGTCTAACATATTTTCACAAAGGTTTATGTAACCCAGACTAAAAGGTAATCATCTTATAGATCAGAGGTGGGGGTTTGCGTTGTAGTAAAAATTTAAGATGTCTAAGATGTCACAACATATAGTGATTACAACAGAATTATTGTACCAATAACCACATATTAAAATAAATTTAGAGAAATGCAAGAATAAAATAATAAATATCACTCTAGTAGGAAATTTATTTGTTACGATAGGTCTGAATACTTAATGAACTAAAAAATAGTTTGTCACAATTAATGGTATCTCGGAAATTAGATACTTCAGATGAGCACTTTATGTTGTGTTTTGCCACTGACTCTAGTCAGATATAAAAAAAAAAATCAGTATTACATACACATTATAAAAGTAAAAGAATTAATTTTATTATCAGACATATTATCTTTAATGCCAGGCAAAATCTTAGAATCTGAGTATCCATGAAACTTAACCTATTCTGAATTCTAGTTTATATAGAAACAAGCCACATAGTAGAAGAACTTCTAATTGTGGATATTCCAACTTTAAATTAAATAGTTTTGATTATTTATACTGTATTAATTTTATTTGGACATAGAATACCACATTTAGCTATTGGAAAAAAACCATATTGTTCATCTCTATGTTATTAAGATTTCCCTAAAATATTCTATTTCTACAGTTCCAGCAAAAAGTACTGAAAGTGTAATAATAAACAGCAAATACATAGTGTTTTGCATTATTTTCATAGTAATTCCGCTCTGTAGTTCAGAATTTTTCAACTGTGGAAGACAACAGAAAATAGTAATGGGCAATAAATAGAATTCCTGACTATAAATAAGCCCCTTTCATTTTAAAAGAATATGTAAATAAAATCTAGTGGATTACTTATCTCAGAATGACATCCATAGTATAGCGAAGGTATTTGTCACATATTTTTGTCCCTTAGTCGCAGGTAGCAGCGTGTCACTCAGCACACAGGCCCAGTGGAGAAATTGAGAAGAAACATTTCTTCCTCCTTGGGCTTTGAATCGAACCTTATATTCATATCTTGTCAAGTTTGGTTTTTTTTTTTTTTATTTTCCATCTTTTTATTCTCTGGATGATTGACTGAGAGTATCCTCATACATTTCCCAGGTATTCTGTGGAATATAACTACTTATTTGTATAAACCATGATTTGTTGTAAAAACCACTTATCATACATGTTTATGATCCAGTCTGCAAAGTTTATTTGTAATGTATTTTAGAATATATTTTCAGAAAGATGCTTAGGATCATGATTTTTTTTTCCATTTTTGAGATTCAAATGGTAGCACTAAGCTTTATTTCTGACATAACCTGTAGAGTCAAATCACATAAGGATGACAATAATAGGATGTCTAGGAAAGAAACACTTTTTTATACATCTGTTTACAGGGATGGAAGTGTATTATGAGGTAAGCCTTTGTTATGCCTCAGTTATTTCTTGAGTGTCAGCAGTTAAATACATTTCATCTGGCAGTGTGAATGTGAAACGTGAGACTTGAAACTGAACCATACATCTCTTTACTCTACAATTTCTCTTTGTCTATTTGTTTGTTTTCAGGGCTTATATAGAGTAATTAAGGGAAAACTGAGAGGAGATAATATAATTTTTAATCCCTTCCAAGTTTATCAATGTAACAGTGGAAATATGTACAAGATTTATCAACTTTGTTCAGTTATAAAAGAATTAATTCTTTTCCTATTTTGAGAGGGATGTTTCTCTTATTTCAATTTACTTCAAAGCACTAATTTCCAGCATTCTTATATTCATTAAAATACATTATCTTTAATCTGAATTAACTAATTAAAAGATCAACTAAAAAAGACTAACATCAGTTTGTGAAAACTGAAGAATGCAGTATAGCCTGACATCTCTGCTTTACTCTTCTGAATGCAGATGTACAATATGGAATGGGAATGCTGATCTTGCAAGAAAATTCCCCTCTGAAATATTTTTGCAGCTTATACACAAATCTCATGTGAATACTCTAACAACCCCCGCTGTGTAGTAGAAGTTGAAGTGAATGAGCATGGGAGGTCAAAGTTAAAGAGCTAACCTACTGTAATGACAAGAATACCGTGGAAAATCACACAAACCAGAAATCTCTTTGGGCAATGAACATGAGGAAGTTTTCAATCACATGATACTTCAATCATTTATCTATTCATAGATTTGAGTCTGGATTGGTTTGGAAATTATTTTTTATTATCCTTTTACTTAATATTGCTGCTGATATTTTCAAAATAATAAGATTCTTCTCATCCCATCTCTTGGAAATTAACAAATGTCTCAATAAATTCATGTCATGGAAACTAAAAACTGTATATATGTCCATTAGATAAAGTACTTTACTACCAAGCTTTCATTTAAGCATTAGGAAACAGTTTCTTTTGAAATATTTTTATTTTTTTTTTTATTTAGGAGTAGCATAATCATTACTATGTGTACCTTAACATTCTTTCAAAACATGTTAACCGGGCAATTTATGAAATTACGAAGGACCTGTATACACTCGACAGTTCAGAGTTACATATTAGATTGCAGATCAGGTGTGTAATCCAATAAATTCTAAATTAAAAACCAACATGGAGAAAAAAAATGCTCAAAGCTTACAAAAGCTGTACTACTTTAATAGTACTTTAATACTACTTTAATACTACTTTAATACTACTGAGTATTAAAATGTTGGACTGTTTGGGTTTTGTTTTTTCTGTAATTCTGTACCAAAATTCTCAGCCAGTTTCAGACTGGGATTTCCACTTGCATTAGTGCAGAAAAATATTTGTTCAATGCTAGCTGGTCAGGAAAGGGCAGGCAAACCAAGCTGTACCACGTGTTGAGCATTCCATGGTAAGCTAAAGGCCTGAAGGAAGTCTATCCTTCTAAATTACAATTTATTCTTTGCTCAGCTGCTGGGGAAGTGCCACATGTACTGCTCATTACACAAAGAAGATTTTACTGCTATAACAGGGCACATTGAATTTAATGTTCACTGAGGACATCATGCAGTTCACAAGAGTGAGTCACACAAACTGTAGTCGTTCCAACCTTTTTTTGAGCAAGCTAGATAAAAGGAAGAAAAAAATCTTCAGATACATGCTAGATCTTAGACTTCTATAAAGGAGAACTCAGAAAAAAATACAAACAAAAACCCACCCTCTTAGAAAGAAACTTGGATCTGAAAGAAATACAGTCAAATTCATGTATTAATGAGAAGAGAACATTCAGTTTCTTGTCACTTAAGTTTTCTAGCTGAGTATCATTCCTTATTGTATCAACTGCTATCAACTGAAAAATGTGCTGGGAAAGTACTGAACTCACTGGGATCCTTCCTTTTGAGCTGCACTTACAGTAGTGACTGACGACAGATACTGGTTCAGCACTATGAAAAATTTTCATTTTGAAGGACTAGCAAACTCAGGGAAATGCAATTTATATGGAAGTCTTCTGGTCAGGTTTAATTTACATGTGTCTGACAGGCTGTGTCTGCACATTATTGTGGTGCCTCAGGCATTTTTTCTAAATGCTCTTGGGATTTTTAGAAGGGGAAGGTAGGTAATCATGCAGTAAAAAAATATTAAGCAATTTCTCATCAGGCAGTATAACCTCCAGAATGTGATCAAAAGCATTCCTTCTGGTTTGCTCTTGCATGTTCTCTTTTCATTTTAACCTGTGATAAAAAAGAACAAAATGCAATCCAATAAATGCTCTCTAATTAAGTGCAAATACTTTTTCCCAGTAAGAGTCAGGCATCGCTGAACTGTTTAATATTAAATAATACTTTCAATTAAATATTATGCCCTCAAATGCAAAAGAATAAATAACATGAAAAAAATTCAAGTTCTCTGACACTCTGAGGTGAAAAATCCAGGATCTCAGGATATTGTTTCATTGATATTAGTAACTCTACATCAGTGTAAAAAGCACAGAGGAGTACTCAATAATAAGATGTGAATGTAGTAATAAAGCAAGTGTGAAAATGCAGTGATGATATTTGAGTGTCCTTATTCTTTTTTTTCAGTTGATAAATGGACTCCATGAAAAAAGACAATGCCTTTCTCTCTGATTCTACTCATATGTTGAGAAATTGAAATATAAGTTCCCTGCTATATAATTTCTTTAGTTTGTCTGTATCCAAATACTAACATAAGATTGAGTAATATTTTATTTATTAATTTGTTTACATTAGTCAATCAACTAAATACTCAAGTCAATAGACAGAAAGCCTGACAATTAGTAGTATTATTTATAATAATATCTCCTTTATCTTTATTTATAATAATATCTCCTTTCTCTTTACTTTGTCTAGCCCTATGTTTGCAAATCTTTCTACTGACTCTGTACGTCCTTAAGCAGCAAATTCTATCAAAGCAGATTTTATCTCAGGCCTATTGCAAATCTGTAGTTACTATTTAGTCACCTGCCTAGGAACCACGCACTGGTCAGGAAACACGCATTCCATCATTATAATGGTTTCATGTATGTAAGGCATTGTAAAGGAAGAGTACTGGTACATGGAAAGAAGTCCTTAGATAACCCGCACCCTCAATAAATCATTTGGATTTTTATTATATACTGACTGCAGTAGAGTGCAGATGTCATTCCTATCTTCCCAGCAACAATCCTCATTTAATTCTCCACAGTTCTTTCCATGCTTCCCCAATGTTTTCTTCATGAAAAAGAGAAATCTGAACACTGCAGAGATTCTTCTGATTATTTTATTATCCTGCTAGTACTGTGACTTTCAGCCTTTCCACTTATCAGAGGGTGTAGGGTTTTGTCTTTTCAGAGTCAAAGGTCTGTAGGGTATCAATTATGAGATGACATCCAGAGCTGACAAAAGGAAAACATGTTTCAAAGTAAAATTGAAACATGTTTGTATTTCTACAAAAAAACCCGCAAAACCCTCAACAACAACAACAACAAAACAAACAACAAAAACCCCTAAAAAAATTAAAGACAAAACCCACAATCCCTCACACCCCCAAAACCAGAAAAAAATAAGTTTGTGAGATTTTTAGCCAAAGAAGGAGGTGGCCAAATAAGAGAAGAATGTTTAGTATAAAATGTAAGACAACTTTATTGCAGGAGGTAGATGATGAATATTTAGGAAAGCAGCCTGTGATATGACGTGTATTATATATATATGTGTATATATATTTATATACTGTACTGTAGCCGTTATACTAGTTAATAACTCTGAAAAAATATAATAAAAAAAGGAAATTTCTATGACAAGGTTTAACTGCATTTATAGTGAAATAATTTATCTTTAAAAGGACACTAGCAGAAATCCTCACAAAAGAAGAATGTGCTGCTCTACCCCCTACTTCTTTCCCCCAGGATGTCTTAAGAACAAATTTCTTCACTGAAGGAGGCTGAGAAGAAAGAATCAGAAAGGTGTAAAACATGCTCATTGCTCCTAGCAATAATCATAAAATCATCCAAAAAAACATAGGGGGCATACTCCTGAAACTGCAAATAAATGTAAAGAGAGAAAAAGCTGTGATTCATTTTTAAATGCTGTGATGCACATGTTCTTTGTAGTCAATGCAGTTTCTTAGATAAGAGATGCATCACTACTATAATGCAATTTTAGTACCCAGTACAGGTTGTTTCATTATTTCTACATTTTAAAAGTGGTAATACCATGGATGATAATTCTTTGGCTCCCCTATTAAGCCTGAACAATGACATAATTTCATTTGATTTTCTGCTCTAAATCTATGTCTAGGGTGACTACTTGAATGAACTGCTCACTATATTTTCTATGGAGGAAGGCTAGAGTGATGCAATATATGGCCGAGACATATTAGGGACATGTTCAGGTGTAATGGAATTTAGTTCATTAATCTGTCCTGAAAGACCATCACAACAGAAAAAGTTTAAGTCAAGAACTAAATGAACTGAATGGACATTTGAATGGGGATAGGCATTAGACTAACAGAATACTATCTGTGTATATGTCAAAGGACAGAAGAGGGGTTTGATGTGGCTGATAAAAATATATTGAATAATGTAGGTAGGGCCCGAGCATGATGTAAATGATATGGAAAAAGGCATAGAGATTGTAATGAATTTGGCTGGGAGGAAGTTAATTTTCTTCATAGCAGTCTGTATTTAGATTGGCAATTTAGTATTTTAGATTGGTGAGCAAAACTGTTGATAGCACACCACTTTTACCTATTCTTGAATAGTGCTTGCACAGTGTTAAATATTATCTGTTTCCTTCTCTGCCTCTGTCAGCAAGTATGCTGGGGTGGACAAGAAACTGCAAGTTCTAATGAACAATGTTCCAGCCCATGGCAGCAGGATTGGAACTGAATGATTTCCAGGGTCCCTTCCAAACAACATCACTCTATGATTTCATGATTGCAAAGAGATACAGCCATGACACCTCAAGCCAGCTGACCAAAGGGACATTTCATATTCTCTGATGTCATGGTGAGCAATAAAACTGGGGCTGGGGTATTTCCAAAGTAGCCGCTGCTCAAGGACTGGCTGGCCATTGGTGGTTTTTTCCCCATAATGTATTAGACTGCCTTTATCTCGATCCAGAAGTTTGAGTTGTTTCCCCTTGCTTTTGAATTTCCAATTCTCTCCCTCATCCAACTGGGTAGGGCCTTACCTGCTACCTGGGGCCAACACACCATATACAGGAAATGGAAGTATAAATGCAATCAAAATTAGTCATAGCCCTTTTGTTTCTACCCCTTTTTCTGGTGCTGTCCTCCCACTTACTGTATGTTTCTCTGTTCAAAGGCTGATGGCTGTGTGAAGATGGTGGGGACAGGGGTGTATTATAGCAAGTTGTCAGTGTCTGCAGCCACCTGTTGAAGAAATACCATGCTCATGTTAATGGTTTATTTTTTCTGTTCCAAGAACATTTATGTGTTTGATAACACAGTTTTACAACTTTGATCTTTCTTCATTACTCTGCAGCTCCACATTACTCCAGATTTATGATATATGTGCTTTTTATGTCTTTTAGATAGTTTTGCCCAGACCTGTATTTCTTTAATTGACTGTGGATGAGCTGGTTATACCCCCGGGGTCTTTTGTGCCAGACAAAAATCCCCATAGCTGCACTCTTCTGCAGTGTCTTCTTTGACTATACTTCTGAAAGCACCTGCTATTCAACTAGCTAGTAATTCTCTACATTTTCATGCTAGGGTTATAAATATCTCACTCTGGATAGAATAGTAACTACTTTTTACTAATATCTATTTAAAACTTGTGTTATATCATACACAGATAAATAAAAGTAAAATAAAATAATCACAGGCAGCTGGTCTCTTAGAGAAAATGCTGATAGAGCTAAACCAAGTGAAAACAAAGCTACAGGAAAGTTGAGAAAAGTTCCGACAGAGCAAATCTGACAAACATCAGTTGTGACACCTTTGACTTCAGTACAAGGTTCACAAGCCATTATTGGCAGTATAGGGCTACACGTTAATATGAGCACAAAGAGAAAGAGTTAATCTCTGAAATAAAATTATGCACATAGAGTGAGAGGGAAAGGAACAGTATTGGTAAACTGCTTTTCAGTGGAAGTGAGATATTTCAGGATTAGTGTCAAGTACCTGAATGCAGAGTGGCAAGTGCCTGCTTCCGTTTCTTTCTGCAGGCTAGGTTCCAGTATTCATGGCTTATTTCTTTATATAGAACTGTATTCACAGCAAGTATTCAAAAATATTCAAGGAGAATTTTCTATTAATTTCATCTGAACATACAGCTGCTTTTAACTGCAGCTTATTCAGGTAGTGGTGAAAATATTTCTCTTTGCATGCAGATAATTACATGCCTACCTAACAAAACCTTCAGCAAGTTATGGTTGGAGTTTTATTGCATGTAATTAAGATAGGGTTGCTATTACCATAGCCAAATACCTGGAAAAGTTCAATTTGACAAAAGTGAGAAAACCAGTGAGCATCACAAAGAAATGCAAGTGACTGTGGATGGATTTTTGAGAAATACTGATACTCATTTTGTGACCCAAACTCAGGGTAGTTGTCCCTGAGGACATCAGTATGGAGTAAGCTAAATCAGAGACCAGTAACAGAATTTTGTAAAGTCTTATTTGTTCATTTGACTGTTGCTATTGAAATCAGAAAGACTGAACTGGAATAAAATCCAGAACTAAATCAATCTCAATAATTTTTAAAACACCCAGCAATTTCTAAAGTACATTATATAACCAACTATTTAGGTTCCTAATTTAGGCTCACAGATCTCAAAATCTTGGCTTGACTGTGAATAAGAATCATGGATTGTTATGAGATGCAATCTGCCAATTCAATTTTAAATTGTTTAGCCTTTTTTATCCTTTTTTACTTCAAAAGGGAATAGAATGTATCATAACTTCAGATGAAAGGAATTGGATATAATATTAAAAATAATACACCCTTTCTTCTGAAAGGAATTTAGCTGTTTCCTTGATAGTTCAAACTTGGTGGATGTGTTCGGTATGTAGAAAGAAGTGAAGATAAAGTTAAGTATAAGGGAAAATATTTGAAATGATAAAGAAGTGAACAGAAGAGTGAGAGGAAAGAAAAGCAGCTTGAGGAGCAGTGGCAATACAAAGATCGAGAAGCTAATTAACCAGGGAAGGATTAAAAATAAGATTACTTCATTTATTCCCTTGGGAGACAGAAGAGTTGTTAATTCATACTTTCTTTAGACAACTGACAGTTGGTTAACAGCCTGAGAGGAAGTAAATCACTCAGCAGCCACAGAAAGTTCTCTCCAGGCTGCAGATTCCCTCTTCCACCACAAAAGTATCCTCCTGATTGAGTAAATCCCTGTTGCTGACACATGACCACTGGTGCTTGTATGCCACTGATCCATGAACCACACTGCACAATTGCACTGTCTTGTCAACAGGAGGAAAAGACTGAATCATAGTAGCACAAAATGCTCCGAGGAAACAAGGGACAAAGAACTCTCAAGTAATTCAATGTGTCATACTCTGTTTTCAGGCCCAAGTAAATCTAGTAAAGGCCAAATGGACAAACTAGATTTATAGTTCAGACTTTAATTCAATATGAATAACTCAATATGAATAATTTTATTTAGAATCATGCTTGAAATTTGTTATGCTGTATGATGTGGTTTATTCTTTAGAGTAGGATACCAGAATATCAGCAAGTTTGATTCCTTTTTGTTTAAATTGTTTAAAATCATCTCTTAAAATCAATGATATTTCACAAAAATAAGAAACTGGAAAACCTAGATGAAAATAATTAAAATAGCAATATTATCTTTATAGTTTTACAGGTAAGAGAAAGTGCAAGAAAATAGTAAATGCCATATGCATTAGTTGTAAACATCAGGAACACTGATCTGTATTGATCTCTGTTTGTATTTTTATGCAAATCTTGCCATTCATGGTTAATCTTCAGAAAACACAGATAAAACAGTAGCTTCCAAACAGAAGTTTGACAGAGACTGACAATATTATTGTATCCCAAATGCTTCTGAAAAAGCTTTGATAACTTAAAAGNTAAATAAATACATAATTCCAAAAACACAGGGTACATATGACACTACCAGCTTACAGTGGCAATCAGGAAGTATAAAAGCAACTGTATTTCCTATAAAAGATCTGAAGCTTTTAAAATTTACCACTGTGCTTTTGTAACTGCCACTAGCTCTAGAAAAATTCTATCTGTTTTTAATAGCAAAGAATGTGACTGTTAATATTAGTTTCCATATATTCCATTATAAAGAATATTTTGGTTATCTCAACTATTAGCTATGTTAACAGTAAAAATATTCATATATATAAGTTTTATGATTTACATATATTAAAAGCCATTTTCATTTACAGAATTTTGAAAATACTTTAATAATCATGCATAAAATACAAAAAAATAATCCTCTGGAACAATACGATGGTAAATTAAAAGTAAATACTGCATAACATTTGTTTTGATTTATGATCGCTATTTTGTCACTTGTTTGTGTTGCTGTTGTTGAAACAAACAAGAAAAACACTAAGTCTAGGTGATGTTGTTAGACTAGGATGTTGATGCTATTGAGACATTTCCAGCAAGATTTTAAATCACATGATTTTTATTATATTCATATGAACACATTCTGTTACTCTTCTACCAGAGTCCTCAACTCTGTATGACTCTTTTGTTATACTACCCCAAACAGGTTCTTTTAGATAGTCCACATGGAGTGTGTAATGTTTAATAACAAATTTATTTATGGAAAATACTTGATGTTGCATGAGATTTATGAATTAGCAGAGTGATGCAAACTATATTGCACAGCATGATATGAATGTAAGTAATGTCTAACAGAATACGTAGCAATTGCAACACACACTTCAGTGCCATTGTCATTCTCAAAAATGAGTGTCAGCCACAATGCTGAGCATCCCTGGCCCCCAGAAAGCAACACATGAGTTGAAGCCAGCTGAAGCCTGTAACTCCCTTTCAAAATACTTTTCTAGTTTCCATAATTTGTGTTGGGCTGGGCCACATATTCACTCCTTCCGGTCCCTGCCCCCATGCTTGTCTAGCTAAATTAGGGGCACACTTGCATGGTTTTAATGAACTCAGGGGTAAACATTTACCCTAATTGTTGATCCACTCCGGAGCCACGTGCACTGAGATAAAATCAGGCACTTTGCAGCAGCCGTGGGCAGTCACAGCCTGCATTACTCCAGAGCTTTATAGGCTCATCTCCCTCACCTTTCTCCTCTGAGCATTCTTATATTGTATGTGTTTATTGGTCACATCTTCCTTCTCAAAATATTTTGATGTCAGGAACTGAAATTTTTGCTAAAAGGGCAAGGTTAAAGAAATTCTCTTAGTACTGGAAGGAAAAAGTTAACGTTTATTAGAAGCTAACTCAGCATGATAGATAAGGAAAACAATTGTAAAACTGCTTAGTACAGCTATTATTGGCAACTCATTTCTATTAGTATTTATATTTTGAATATTATAAATAGTATTTATATTTTTTGTTTGATATTCTCGTGTATCTGGAATATCAAACACACCTTGAATTTACAACTCTTACACTGTCTTGATATCTGTCTGTACAGATTTTAACTGAAGAGTCCCTCTTGCGTGGCCAGCAGTATCACCATCAGCATTGTTGGCAGGATATAATGTCAAGTGTTGCTTTCACATCCAAACCAATTCAAGCTGTTACAGCTAAAGAGAATTTTTACATACTAAAATCTATTCTTCTGAGAAGAATAGTTTGCTAATACATGCAGTATTTGCAAACTATGCTTTTTCATGAGACTATACACCCCACAAGTACATTTCTGAGATGTGAAATTATAAAAGTTTCCAGAAAATTGACTATCAATGCATTTTCACTAGCTAGGGATATTACAAATGTTTCCATTTTGAAGATATTTAGGAGACATTCAGGTGCTTGAGACTGGCAGAATTTGTTGCATATTTCTCTATTTCACAGGTAAGTTGTCTGAAATATTTCACTTTGCTTTCCTTTTCTAACCATCTAGCTAACATCCACTGTGTACTGTGTTATCCCTGTGTTGTTTACATTTTCAGTAATTTGAATTTCTGTCTATATGCCTGTAACATAGATACAGTGTGTGGAAGAATAATTTCCCATTTCATTTATGTGCTTGTCTTATAGTTGCCTAAACAAATAAAGAGGGGGAAAAAAAACCAACCAGAAAAATCCTGACTATTTTGTTATCCTGTTTTATGGATACTTTATCTTGTGGGCTATTAACAGTATTCCTTAGGCCCACTTTTTCATGGTAAACTGACATCTACATTTAACATTCTTTGTCTAAATAATGACTAAAACATTCCGACCAAAAGGGGTAACTAATAATTGCATATAAAAATAGAATAGCAAAAGCAAAGCATGCAGACGCTACTGTATGAAATAAATATATGAACTTGAAAAATATATAGATACTGAAACATGGGAGGTTCCACCTGAACATCAGGAAATAGCTTTTTAAAGTACTGGCACATGTTGCCCATAGAGGAAGCAGAATATTAGATGGTAGAGGAGTAGAGGTTGTACAGCATGGAGATTGCTGGAAGATACTCAAAAGTCATTTTGGACACGGTCCTGGGAAAAATATTGCAACTGACCCTGCTTGAGTAGGGGAACTAGACTGAGTGATGACCATATGCCCCTTCCAACACCAACCATTACTTGATTTTTTAAGTTTCTTTTCAGATATAATTTATAGCCAGAGAGGGAAGGCAACGAATTTGACATTGTTAGCAAAGCTCTAATGAGTCTGTAAGAAAAGATTACAATAATCTATTAAATCAATGTAGAAGTAAAAGTGATTTTATTGATAAACAGTGAGCTAACTTAGAATATTTTTTTCTCTGTCTTACAGCTTTATATTCTAGGGTTTTTAAATATAGAATTCAGTCTTGTCATGCTACCTGTTGTATTCCACTGGGACAGATTTTGAGGTGTTTCAGGTTACACTCTACAGAAGACTTTCAAATCCATTTCTTTATCCTCAACTTTATACTGTAATGTGCAGTACCTTTTTCAGTTCTTAGCTGAGGCTCTTATTTATGGAGAGGAGTGAACGATCGACATAATGCCAGAAGGAATTTTCACAGTCAGGACTTGTATCTACAAAAATGTAGGTAAGTGAATACAGTGACCCTCTGTGTTGGGTCTCTCTGACATGAGAAAAAACAAAACTTGTTGTACATTTTTGTCTAGACCACTAGTAAATTTGTTGTTGAAACAAAAATCTATTATGCCTTCAATTATCTGAGTCTCCTTTAATTATGTCTGCTGTTGCCTTAGAGTTCTTTGAGAGTTTTACACTGCAAGTAGATAAAAGCTTGTAAGACATATGAATATTAAAATCCTGCATTTGACAGGAATACCTGGAGTTATGGTAGTATATGTTTATTTGAGGCAGGCAGAGATAGATTTACCTGCAAAGAAAAACATATGATAACTATTTGTGTGTGACTTGTCATGCTAGCTTTTTCTGAAGCAATTGAAAGGTTACATTCTTTTCTTTTTCATATTATTCAGAGTTGTGTCATTAAGACAAGGCATCTATAACTTTGAAAATTATAGTAGAGCTTATAGCAAAGTATCTTTTCAGAAGTTCTTAAAATATTTTAAAATGAGACTGAAATGATTTGGAAACTGTAAACAAAATTTATAGATAAATTTATTGGCATTAAACTGAATATGAGCTCTACCACATTTGGTCTTAAGTATGGAAATCATATTTAGAATCTAACAAACCTTTTGTATGGACCATAAAGAAAATTCAGATAATTATGGCTCAAATATATAGCCATGTCTGTGAGCAAAGAGCAGTTCATTCATATGCTTTCAGTGTTCACAAATTTTTCATGGGTTCTGAGGAAGCCTAATCAATTTACTGCTACTGAAATGCAACAGTTGTTCAACAAATCGCATCAGTCCTGCCTTAGGCCAGTAATAAAGATAAATAACTTCTCCAACAGAAACATCAAGAGATCTTTAAAAGTTCAAAAGGTAGATGTCCCAACATGAATTTGGCCAGAAGACTAGAGTTAATTATCTATATTTCAGTATTCTAGTATCTTAAAAGATGTTTCTTGTTACCTTTGAAAAGTATCACCACCAGCAAGAATTTCTCATATCAATAGAAATTTTGTAAAAAATAACCTGGCTGAAAAAGAGAGGAAAAACATAGAGGCAGCGTTCCTCTATAAACATGAAAGACATGTAAAGGATAATAAACAACATTTCACACTGTATTTGAGAGTGCCATAGAAATAGGAATCACAGAGTAGATACCATTTCTGTAATAGCAGAGTCTAAAATATTTCCTAATAATTTTTTAGTTAATATAGTAGAATAACTGTGAAAATATGATGCACTGCCTTACATCACTGTCTTACTCAACAAGATAATAGATTACCTTCTGCTTTTTCTCTTTCCCATCTATAATACCATATTTTCCTGTAAAAACTCAGATACTGTCTCTTTCAGATGGTCTGGCTGACATAATTATCTAAAGAAAAAAAATATTAATTTTTATTTATTCCCAATTTTGATGATTACTCTTTTTACTTAAGCCTTGAAGAAGAACCAGTAAGCCTGGCAGCAGAGTTTTTTTAAGTATAAAAAAAAAATATACATTGTTTTGTAATGAAACAAACAAAAAAACAGAATTAAAAAAAAACCCAACAAACAAGAAAAACACAAAAAACACCCACAAAAACCCCACCAAAACCAGAAACAATAATTCATAATATATTTGGAATTTATTAAGTTAAAATCCCACCACATCAGATTAAAATTGGATATGCTAGACAGACACCTGAATAAAAATGGAGAAAAGAAAAAACTTGTAATCTGTTCTAAGGAAAAAAAAAAGAAAATACTAACACTAAGGTTTCCATATGTGGGAAAAGAATTAAGAAATGGAGTTACTTACCTACATTTTTTAATATATAGCTAGAGAATTCTGGTAAATAATGTTAACTAAACAGCTAAATTTTCAATGGAATAATCAAAATTATTACAAAAAAAAGTCAAAAAGCAGGACTAAATTTATTTGAATGTGCAGTACAATGAAGCAAGCATTTGGCACAAACATAATGTCTGCTCGAAACAAAGGTGTAGTTACTCATAGGAAAAATAAAAAGAAGGCTAAGTAAGTAACCCCGTTAAACATTACTCTCTGCCAAACCTGATAACTGGATAAATAAAAGCTCCTACTGAGTTTGGATTTAGATCTGAAAGCACTGCTTCCAGTTATATTTTAAAGCTTAAGAATGCACTGGCCTTTCATTACCTGAAAATTAGATTTTTGACATTACTCAGCTGAACTCAATTGCACGTATTATTTACCAGGAATTAGTGTTCTACCATCATTCTCTAAAAGTGGTAAAAGTAGGATCGTATGTTTTAGAAGCGGAAAAACCCTAAGACCACATACTGGAAAAAAAAAAAAAAAGTAGTAAAATCCCAATTGATTTGGATATAGTGACCTAGCGCCTCTAGAACAAATGCATATGTATGATAGAAATAAATGGTGAATAAAAATATGGAGAACAGAGGCAAGGCAAAATTATCACAAAATAATTAACATAGGATTAAATCATAAAGTAGAGGAAGCTAAAGAATGTGCTGCAGTAGAACATGTAAAATGCAACTTTTCTCCTAGTGCTCTCCCTGAGTTATATCACAATTTATTTGTGTGTCTTGATAAGGGCAAGTAAAAAATTAATATGGATTTGCTCCTGGACTGTTATTTTTCAGTAGAGGCTGCCTTATTTCTGGAATAAATAAGAAGAGTCAGAAAGAAATTTTAAGAACAGAATCTCTTTCAGTGCTGTATGCATCATAAACACAGTCACAAACAGAGAAAAAGAATTACAAACAAACATAATTACCATCTTATTCTGGACGGTACAATAAAATTGAGGCAAATTTACATGCATGAAGCTTTATTAGTGGGGTCCACAACTGATGGCGTAGTCTGACTTCAAAGTTACTTTAGGAAAAAAAAATTTAAAATGACGGGGCAGTGGGGGAAACAGAAGGGAAAAAATCTCTTTCCCAATTCATGTATACTTTTTTGATGTGTTAATAACAGTTGTCTATTATGTTACCTACTAGGTCTTCAAGTTACAAACTGAAACATATGAGAGGATGGTCAAGGAGTTTTATTATGGAGTTAGACAGTTAGACAATAATATCTATAAGGCAAGAGTGAGTAGGCAGAAGAAAAGAATGTTTTAAACAATAATGACATTAACTTTCTACAAGGAACCTGATCTAACAGACATAACTATGCTTCAGAGTCTGACACTAAGATTGTGAGCATAGCAGCACCTGAGGTACTGGGTAAAGACATTGTCAGAGCAGGTTCAAGATGGTAATGAAAGGTTGCAAGAGTATAAGTGAACAGCAGGCTAGAGAACTGAAAGAGGAAGGTCCTCAGTACAACAAAAGTTAAAGCATCTACGACATTGTGCAATACAGTAGAAATTTTATTGGTGCAGAAAGTTCTCTAAATTAGCCTCTAACTTTGATGATCCTGCCTGTGTTTTTTATTGTTTAGCTATCTCAGTGAGTTGGTTGCTCAAAATTAAGAGTAAATCCTGGGAAATTCTGCACTCATGAGAACTGTTCCAGATTTTGCAAAATAAGCAGGAGGTAGTTTAGTCTGTTTTTGATACACTGGACTAATTCTGCATTAACACTGTCTGCCTATTCTGCATGCAGAGTACCTCTGTATGGTGCATTATCTGTAAGCAAACTTATTTTGAGCATATTAGAATGGCTGGGTATCTGATAGAGAAGAAAATGTGGGTAGAAACGTGAGATTCATGACCTCCGTTAACTCATATACTTTAATAATGGTTAAAAAATAGTCAGTGAATATTAAGTAGCTAGTTTCTTTTTCCTTTAAAGGATATTTGTAGTATTTAAAAACATGTATGATAAAAGTTGTGTGGCAATCTATTTAGTGCGTGAAGAAAAGTTAAACATGGAATTTGCCAGGAAACATTATAATTGCAGTTGAGAAACTTTTTCAGTCGTTGGATCTTCAGAGTCATAGCATGAGCTGTTGTCCCAGGTTTACATACATTATTATCCTAATACCATATACTGATCATGTGACATCAGAGATTCTATGAGGTTATGGAAATTAACATTTGAATTATTTCAGAATAATAAAAACAGGACATTAATAAGAACAACAGCTACACAGACAAACAGCAATTTTACTTTAATTGCTTACAAAACGTTGCAGAGTCCTAGCACAGGGATGTTACAGAGGTGTTACAGAGCCAAAAACTTAAAACGTTAGGAAAATCTATGACTAATATAATTAATCATAACTTCATAAGACCTCTTTATGTGCACACCTTCTGTTGCGGTTTTACTTATTAACCACCTTTTATGCTATGGATTCCCTGATCCATAAAGTTTACAAAACACATAATTCTGAGAATAAATCCCAGTTGTTAGAGGAAAATATTTCATGCTGGATTTGACAGCCTGAGAGAGGCAAGGCTGCTAGAGCTCCTTGCCCCCATGTCCAACTTGAAGAGAGGCTAAAAATATGTTCCCAGTGGACACATACAGACAGAGAACATTTATACGCCACATATAGATACACTTATATGCAGGGCTGTCCACACAGATCCCAGAGACACACACAGAGCATTCACATGAACATAGACAGCTTCAACAGGCTCATTCTGCTGCCCTTTCTGGTTGAGCCAGAACATAGTTCATTAGTGGAAATAAATATACCTATGGCATATGTTTATCCCTGCAGTAGCTGGGTTCAGACACCCAGTGGCTGTGCCTGGATCCCAGTATCCCCAGTTTCTGGTGTCTGAATTTACAAGTGCCCAAGGCCAGTGCTACTCCATTTGTTGGTACAGATCATTTCACTCACACAGAGAGATGGCCAGGGGTTCCCTGGTCCCATAGCCACTGTGCTCTCACCCTTAGACACACACAAATGCTTTCACACCCAGAGCAAGTCCTCAGTGCCAGGACACTTCACCTATTCACTGCATAATCTGGATTGGCCTCATTCGCACTCCAACGGTGACTTTAATTCCTGTACCAGAGATCCTCATACACAGAACTATACAACATCCTAAGTTGGAAGGAACTCACAAGGATCATCAAAGTCCAGCTCCTGACCATGCAAAGATCCCCTCAAGAAACACACCATGTGTCTGCAAGCGTTGTCTAAAAGCTTCTTGAACTCTGGCAAGGCTTGGAGTTGTAACAGCTTCTCTGGCAAGCCTGTTCCAGTGCCCAAGCACCCTGTGTGTGGAGGACTGTTTTCTAACATCCAAACTAAACCTCCCCTGACACAACTTCAGGCTACACCCTCGGGTGCTGTCACCGGTCACCACAGAGAAAAACTGCCCCTCCTCTTCCCCTCATGAGGAAACTGTAGACTTCAATGAGATCTCCCTTCAGTCCCTTTCTTCTGCTCCAGGCTGAACAGACCAAGTGACCTCAGCTGCTCCTCATATGGCTTTCCCTCTAAACTCTTCACCATATTCATGGCCTTTCTTCGAACGCTCTCTTATATTGTGGTGCCCAAAACTGCACATGGTATTCAAGGTGGGGCTGCCCTGGTGCAGAGCAGAGCGGGACAATCCCCTCCCTTGCCTGGCTGGCAATGCTGTGCCTGATGCACCCCAGGACACGCTTGGCGCTCCTGGATGCCAGGACACTGCTGACTCATATTTCGGTTGCCATTAACCAGGATCCCCCCAAATACTTTTCCATGGCACCTGCACTCCAGCCTTTCATTACATTCAGGGTTGACCTGTGCCAGATGCAGAATCCAGCTCTTGCCCTTGTTAAACTTCATACATGCACAGAGTAAAGAGATCCTTACCAGAACATAATTGATTGTTGGGTTTAATAAACGATAGGATAGGCTACAGTGATTCAGGTACAGGGCACGGCCAGACAAGCCTACTGATCAGCCCTTGCTTACATGAGAATGGACAATTTTACTCTCTTATCCTTCTAATTCCCACGTTTATTCCTCCCCAAATTACAAAAACCCTTTCCCTTCCCCACCTTTGATTTCTCCTCTAAATACTTCATGAAAAATCCTGTGGAATCCCAAAATGCTCTTCCTCTCCATCCCATAGTGTTTCCTACATTTTTAGGCAGCAAATCCCCTTAATCTAAAAGGTGATCAGGAGAGCCGGTTCTATTCATGGGTTTCATGCCTCGAGGATGGGACTGATGACAGGGCCTGGACAGTGTGTGCCTTCCTTAAATCTTTACTTTGGCCTCCTGCCTGTCACTGTACCCCTGCGCTCATCTGGTGTTGTGGAGCCTGTGGTGGGCTGATGGCTCTTCTGTGATGTGACAGGAGCTGCTAGGCAGGGAATGATTTCCTTGGTCTTACCCAGAGCCTGCCATTGTCTCTCTGTGCTCCCTTTAACACACATCCTAAACCTGGACATGTAAGGGAGACTGCTCTCTGCAGGACTCCTGCTCAATTGTTCTAAACATTGGAAAGCATTAAGTAAATGAGGCAGAGGCCTGCAGGAGTCATGGAGAAGTCAGCTGAGAAATGCCCAGAGAAATGATCTGGTTTCAGGTCTCTGCTCAGCTTTCTCATGTAAATCTGGATCAGTCACTTAAAGCACATTTTCACAGGTGGACAATGATTATGTATTCTTCATTTTCTGGGTGACTGAGTTTATTCCCTATAGTCTGATTTACAAAACAACTGGGTACTCATAACTGCAGCATAAGCTAGTTAGAGTTGTGCTTTGAATACATAAATTGTAATATACAATTAAGTTCTCTAAAAATCAGGTCCAGGTTATGTGAAATTGGGCACATAAAATTAGTGACTCTTTTTGACCTTATTATCTCAATGTCTTTGTTCTCAGCTTATGTTTTATTAATGAAAGAGTACATAAATAATAACGATATCCTTCCTCATATAATGGTGCTACAAAAATCAGTTTGTGTTGGGGAAGCTCCCAGTTAGTGTTACTATTAAGTCTTCTATGCTATTGATATGAAAATAAAACATTTTGTGATGGAATAAAATACCGTAGGAGCATAGGAGCCTTCTTCACATAACTTTCCTTATCCTTCATTTTCAAATACAACAGATATTACTTATGCTACCTCATTTTAGAGATTCCCATTTCTAAAAGATCTCAGGAAATTGTGTTCCTCCCTACAACATTCTGACCTTGTCCCCAAAGCTGTTTGGGTATATGGCCTGTCACACATATGTGGAAGTTCTACTCTACTGAGGCTCTTTTCTAAGAAGATTGTTCCATGTGATTTTAAATATATTTTTGACCCAAGTCAGATGAATGCGTGTGTGTAGTAGTGTTGCTACATCACATATTGGCAAATGTTGTTGCAATGAATACCATACAGAAGTTGGTGAACAAAAGTTTTGTACTCAGAGAAGGTTTTGAATATTGTAGAAGCACAGTGATAGAGGAAACAATCGTAAACTCTACGAGCACCATGCATTCCACATAGTAGAAAAGTGTTTACAATGTGATGCTAATGTAATCCTGAAGACTGTTTCTGCATAACACAATGAGATTAATCCTGCAATATTATTTCTTTTGCTTATTCAGCTTTGCAAACGTAATAACTTTAAAGTTTTCCTTGTGTTTAATTAATAAAGGTGCATAAGACCCACAATTGAATATATTTTAATCTGCTGTTGAAAAGCTGTCATCTCTCAGAAAAAGAGACAAATGCTAAGAAGATTGTCTGTACTAGGTTAACATTGATTCAACTATGTGAATGAAATGAACAAATATTCAGTTGATTTTTATGTTTTTTGAGATATGATAACAATGAAAACTAATGAGTCATATATAATAACAAGAAAAAATAAGGATAGAGGGAAATATGATAAAATTAAAATTGAAAATGTGTTTTTACAATTTTATTTAAGCAGACATTATTTTGTATAGAATCTGTAGAATGTGATTTTATCATTTTCTTGAAACTCTATTACAAAATAATTTAGGACAGATTGAAATCACTTACTATGATCAGTACTGAAAGATGGAAGCATTTTTGGAAGCCAGTTTTTAAACATAAAAAATTATTTTATTTGCATTCTGATCTTTTTTTTTTTTTCAAACATATCCAAGAATACCTGTACTTTCTTTAATTCATATTGTGCTTCCCAGGAAAAGAAAAAAAAACCCAGCTTTGGTCAGCTATAATCTTCCCGAAATATCAGCAAAAGTGTTTGACTATATAATATGAGAAAAAAAATTTAAAATTAATTAAATACATATATAATATACAATAAATGGCAGTTTCAGGTACTGCGTAGTTCAATTGCTGCCATAAAATGTACAGCACAGAGTCATCCTTTAGCAGTGTAGGGATAAGTAAGAAGACTTAAAAAGATGTCTCGTGGTCTTGTATTATTTTGACAATGCAGGGTAGGGTCCAAGGGGTGCTTATTGCTTTGTAACTTATTTTTCTGTCCATTTCTTTCTATTTAGGAGGTATGTTTGAGACATGGATGATGTAATATTTGGAAGCCAGTAAATACTGAAAAATTCTGTGGAAAACATTATCTTTTTTGGAGTGCTACTCAGTACTCTGAGATGAATTTATGAAAAATCTTTCCTTAGGCATGGAAATTCCTCTTCTTTTCAACTTAATTTCATGCTTGAATCATTCATAACAAAGATCCATATTCAACCTCCCAATGCATCCCTATATTGCCTCCCATAATTCTTGCTTTACTTTGTCCAGCTCTATTAGTCCCATCCCAGTTCTTTTTGGAAATTGTTTGCCCATTAGGTTGTGTAAGTCCTACTTCTTTCAGCAAAACCTTCTGTTCCATGGCTTTGCCATTTAATTAATGAGCTCTTGATAAATAACAATAAATAGGTATATAATGTTATTAAACAAGGCTTTCAGTGTTTATTGTGCCTGCAATAATATAAGTGAAACTACTTTAATTCATAAGAAAAACATCTAAATTGTCACTTTTACTTAGTTGAGTCATGTTGTCAAGGAAACGGGGATGACCTTCTCAAGAGAGAAGAGGTATTTTTTGTTTATGAGGATTTCAGTAGTTCATCTATATTTTTCTTCATTAAAAGAGTCTAATTTTAATCCCTACAGCATGCAGTAATACATATTAAGCTTCCATAGTCAATTTGCATCAGATATAAGAAATAAATTTTTAATGATTTGCAGCTCATTTGATAGTGGTTGTTTTATATTTGATGAAGAGAAGTAAAACTTTTTTGTCATCCACTTTACAAAGCTTTCCTACCTGTAAACACCCGTAATGCTTGAATTTTATTTTTTCTACTTCACAGAGTTTTTATATTCCTTAAAAGAATGTCTGTAAAGAGGTTGCCAATGTGCCCTGAATCTTATGAGCCATCCTTATAGCAAGTGAACTAGGAGGAAGCCTTGCTTGTAACTGAAAATTACATCCTGCTTGATGAGTGATGTGGGCAGATTGTGGAACACATGAAGTTCATGCGATAGCCACAAAATTCTATGTTAATTCAATATTTTCATATTTCTGAAATTCTCAGAAAACAGACCTTTCTCCCCTTTTATCTGAGTTTAAAAAAAAAGATGTAAAAACAAAGATGGTGCAAAGACTAGATGCCATGGTCAAGGACGGTCATATCACTTCTGTAGCTGTTCTTCATCAGACTGCAAAGTGGATGTTTTGGTTAATCTTGTGATGATAATCTTCCCTACTTTGACCTAAATTACTCTAGTATGAAAACTAATAATGCTGAAACTTGCTTTGAATTTAGCCCTGCATGTTTGCTGCAGTAGAAGTTGTGCTGTCACAGCTGGCTAGAAAAACTACTTAATGGCTCAGACATCTCTGGAGTCTACCTACGCCAATTGCCGTTACGATCAGGAGAAATGTCTAAGACTTAGCTCAATGAATATAGTTAACTTACAGCTTTTTATCTGCCCCCCTCTGTAGACCATCTCAAATTTTAAAGGTTGCCTACGCAGGAAAAAGCCCAGAAAAAGAAACAGCAGCTGAAGTATTAAAAAGACAAATCAAAACTCTTTGATTCAATATGACTCTGAAGAAGGCCAACACATTAAAGGAAGGCTTTTGATACTATGTTGTTAGCATTAGCAACAGATGTGCAGAACAGGATTTTTGAAAACAGAAGTGCTGAATGAAAATAAATATTGGAAGTAGATTTAGATTAACCTTTAAAAATATGGAAAGGTGAAAACTTCAGAATATTTTCTCTCTGTCCTAAGGATACACTTAAATATTTTGATGTTTCATATGTCTTGACAGCATTTTGGGACAAAAACTGTGTGATATTCCTTTTCGTGTTTTCCTTTGGAAAAATGGGTGTACAAATTTCTCTGAAATAACTAAAATGGGAATAGAAGAAATTAAAAGAAAGTAAATAGATATCAGCTCTTTACTTTCCTAAGTTACCTTAAAGGCCAGAAATAGCACAAAGCATCAGGCATTCCTTTCATTTCAATATGAACTCTCTTAGGTTTCATACCTTGGTATTCCTAATCTCACATTTTGGACACAAACTTTATGTGACATCCGTGTCCTGATGGAGAGAAAGTTCAGCTCCATTACAGGTCATCCCATAGCTCTGTGAAACTGCTGACTAAGAGCAGAAAACTGGCTGTTGCATTCATTTGACCATTATGAAGTTTCTTCTGAGGAAGTGATGGGTAGAAGTTGTAAAAAATCTTCTCCAGTTATGAAAAGAAAATTACTTCAGTCCCAGTAATTTACTTTCTGGAAGGGAATATTTCTCAACTTCTATTCACAGTATCGAACAACACCCAAATAATCTACACAGTGTGCACTGGATAGAGTTAAGATTGAAGAGTATGACAAACTATGGATGAATAGGCATCATGAGATATCAGATTGATCTGACATAATATAAGAGAGGTTCCCTATTTTCATGATTATAGAATCATAGAATCATTAAGGTTGAAAAAGACCTCCAAGGCCATCAAGTCCAACCTTTGACTGAAAACCAGCCTCATTTCTTTAATATAATATCTTTTGTAACCTGCATTTTAGACGCATTTACCTTTGTTTCTATCTTCTTATAATAATAATTCTACCTTGACTACTGTTCTGGGCTAGATTAACTACCTGTGGAACCAGGTGTATGACTATGAGTGCCTGTGTGTATTTGTAAATATTGTATATGCTTACATATGTGGAAATACTACAAATGTCTAAATATGCAAACATCTCTCTGCTTATTAGAATATCAACACTACTGCTTTGCTAGATGAAGTATAAACAAACTGGCTGTTACTTTAATCAATATGGTTGCTGCTCAGTCTCTTGCAGCTCATTTTTCTATTCCTTTTTTCTTTTTCCTTCACCCATCTTATTTTACTTTTCCTGTGTACTTGTCCAGACACCTGTATTACCCCATACATTTTGTCTTCTCCAAACATTTATCTCCTAATTTTTTTCTTCTTGTTGTATCTCTTTATTTGTCATGCTACCTCCTGACTGTCAGACCTACCTGCATGTTTCTTAGACACTGGTAGAAATTAATGCCTTCGTTAAGACTGCATCTCTTTGTTTCTACTAATGAGTTTCAAGTAATGTCATACAAATACTGTGTGATAAGATTTATTTTGGTTAAAACTTAGCAACAAATACTGTTTGCCTTTGAAAATTATATTTTATATTTCTGTTTTCATCGTTCTGAACCTTCAGTTCAGACAGACACTTCAAATTGATTTGTTTTGAACAATAACAAAAAGAAAATATATATACTAATGATTCATAGTTCAGTAAACTGGTCTCAGAAAGATTGTTTCAAGGTGACCTCTGATTTTTCACACACAATTAGCTACCAAATAGAAAATGTAATGAAAGAATTTACAGGAATTGTAACTTTAAAGCCCGTTATTTTTCTTTCTGTCATCACAAGATCATTTTTATTTGCAAAACATATGTATCAGGAAGCAGGTTGGTACTTTTTGGTCATAAACATTTTTAATATATTTGATACATTTCTCTCTTCAGCATCTTTAGCTGAAAACAGTTATTTTTATTGCTCTACTGTAAAATTATGTTTTTCCTAAACAAACCTCTAGTTAATAAGAAGAGAATCACAGTTTTAACTGAGTAATTATGCTAAATAGAACAAAGAATTTTTACACTAATGGTAGTCCATTCATAAGAAAGACTTATCTCAGCAATTATACACTTTAGATTAATAGAAATCACTTTTGTCAGAGACTTGCTTATATATTTAAACAGCATCTTTTGTCGTAAGCTCCTTCCTTAATTGTGCAGATACTGTGGACTTTTAGAAATATAGCCTTAATGTTTTACTCCATTAACTTTTATAGAGCTAAAGACACTAACATTGAGGATTGTCTCCTATGTAGTTTTGTCTCACAAAGTGCACTTAAAACTGCAATAAACAGGCAACTAAAATTTGTCCCAGTTTGGAAGGGTTTGTAATTATCAGTACAAACACACCCCTATTAATGGGATGTACTTTATTTATTTTACCTCTAGATCTCCATAGTTTATTTCATTATTAAAAGAAACTTCAACAGAGGCTTAAAGGAAACTATCATTTTATGAATGTTTGACTAGAGTCATTAATTTTTATCTCAATAAACATTGTAATTTCTAATAGTGTTTGCATTAGGTTAACATAGCAGAAGTACTTTTAGTGAAATAAAGTTTACTTTTCATCTCAATGTGTTTACCGTTAGGGAATTTAAAAAAAAACCTCAGTCATTTTTTTTTTATTTTAATTGATATTTGTATGGTAGGCTGAAAAGTCTTCTCTGTAGTTTGCATGATATATTTCAATTTAACATCAGTCTAGCAATGTAAGGAAAACAAATGTTAAAAATTTAGCTTTTTTTAAATGTGACTCGGAGATTATATATATATCCATAATAAGGCAGGAGGATGAAAATATTGGGGAACATTGGTGAATATATTGAAGAATATTGAGGAACTTATTAGAGGTATTAAGTAATGATAAATATCAATAAAGAATAAGAATTTCAAAACCATCATGAAATGAGTGTCTTTCAGAGAACCAGCAATGGAGAGAAATATAATTGCAGTCTTTTTTCATGTCAAAGTCATACTAAAAAAAGGCAAGATGATAGCAGAAAAAATAATTTAATTTTTTGTATTGATGTATACTGTGGAAAATCTAAGGTATATTCTTGCATCAAAACCTTCATAAGACATTGGTCTGAAGTGACATTATAAAGCTTTAGAACAGTTTGATACAATGAGAAATAACAAGATGCTAGAAATCAGATAGAGAACTCCTGAATGAATTTTTGTGTTTAATATGTTGTCTGAATCAGCCTTCTCACCAGAAACAAGAAAAGTGCCAACAGTGATAACAAAATAAAAAGGAACATGTAAGCAAGTCAGAGATATGTATATTGTGCCTCAAAGATGTCTTGCAGTTTTTCAAAGGAGTCAATGAGTTGATAGAGATATACAGGTATCACATCCTTCTTCAAAGACTTCAGTTAATTTCTTTAAGTTGTTATTGGGTAAAAAGAAAGATAGCCTCATGAATTACTAATGTCAGTGAAATATAGTAAGTGAAGGGTAACCATATGGATCAGTTTTCACACTGGCTGATGGTCACCAATGGAACATCTTACAAATCAGTACAGAATTAGAATTGGTGTAGAAATTCATAAACTATCTGCAATGGGTGTGAATAGTGAACTTTGCTATCAATATAAAGTATTTGGGGCTCTACAAAAATAAAATGAACAGAGGAGAATTAGAGCAAGATCTCATATAGGAGTAATTGCTCAGTGAAACAGGAGATGAAATTCAGCGTTCTGAGGTAAAGTGAGGGTAAAAAAGCCAGTCCTTTTGGGTGCATACCGTAGCTGACATGAAATTAGGTATTTCTCCTCAAGCATAATATTATTAAATCATTGCACATAGATCATTGAAATCCACTCCTCAATGTCCAGCTGCAGTCAAACACAAGTAGAATTTAGGAAATTAAAATGGAGATAAATAATAATAATTAAAAAAACCCAACAAAACACACACACACACACAAAACCACAAAAAAACCCCAACAACAACAACAAACCATAAAAAAACAAGCCCAGGAGAACTACAAGAGGTTTAAATGTACTAAGACCACAACAGTCTCTTAGTGATGTGGCTGTGGTAAGTCTAGGGGTGAGGGTGAGATCGAGCTTTGCAGGAGGGACACCTGAGCAGCAACCCTGAGCCGCAGCCCTGAGCCCTGCCTGGAGCGGGAAGCTCTCGAGAGCTGATCAGGTGAGGAGTGGGTGCAGCTGGGATCAGCGTGGGAGATGTCACAGCTCCAGGGAGCATGGTGACCAGGGAGGGAACGCTGTGCATGGTGAGGCCCCTCGCTCAGCAGTTCATGTGGGGAGGGTGGGCAATCTGCAAGTAGGTCTATGGCTCAGGTGAATGCTGGGTGCTCTAGCTCTCTGCCCTAATGGGGGGCACTTGCCTCAGACCCCAAACCATGTGACTCCTGACACAGTCCCCGAGAAGTGTGTTGCTTCCACGCAGACGCAGCTGCTTAGGAAGGAGACTTCAGCAGAAGTGGTAGATTGCAGCGGAAGCCCATGCCCATGCTGGAGCAGGCTCCTGACCGGACCTGTGGCCTTATGGAAAGAGGAGCCTACACTGGAGCAGTTTTCCTGGCAGGACCTGTGACCCCATGGGGGACCCACACTACAGCACTGAAGGACTGCGCCCCATGGAAGAGACCCACGTTGCAGCAGTTCATGAAGAACTGCAGCCCATGGGAAGGATTCAGACTGAAGAAATTAATGGAAGACTGTCTCCTGCGGGAGGGACCTTGGGCTTGAGCATGGGAAGGAGTCCTCTGCCTGAGGAGGAAGTGGCAGAAACAAAGTGTGTGATGATCTGATTGTAACCCCCATTCTCATCTCCTGGCATCACTGAGGGGAAGGAGGTAGAGAATCAGGAATAAATTTAAGCTGGGAAGCAGAGAGGAGTGGGAGAAAAGTATAATTAAGATTTGGGTTTGCTTCTCATTATCATACTCTGATATCATTGGCAACAAATTCAAGTAATTTCCCCAAGTGTTTTACCCATGGTGATGATTTTTGAGTGTCTCTTCCTCTCCTTATCTCAACCCATGGGAGTTTCATTATATTTTCTTTCTCCTGTCCAGCTGAGGAGGGGAGTTGTAGCATGGCTTTTTGGGCATCTGGCATCCAGCCAACATCAAACCACGACACAGATAAAAATGTCAGTCTAATCTGGAAAACTGAACCTAATGTGGTAGTTTCTAATATACTAATTTCCATATACAACCCCTTTCTGCAGTTTTCAGGTTAATGCCAAGATCCCTCAACTTCTAATATGAAAAGTTCAGTTTTAACGAATAAGAAGCTTATTTGTTTGGGGATTTTTTTCGAGGGTGTGGGGAATAGAAGAATATTTTCAAGATCTTTTTAAAACTTGCCTTATAGAGGAAACCTATATATAGCTTTGTGGGGTTTGGGTTTTTTTCTTTAGGGAGTTGGGGAGGGGTGGTAACTTCCCAAGCATGCCCAACTAATTTATGCATACCTAAGGCAAAAAGGTACATTTTGGATTCTCTTACAAATCAGAATTATTTTCCTACATGTGATGGATTACATCATTTATCGTGAGCAGATAACAGCTGAGAGCTGTAGTTCTTGTGCAGATTCACACCACACAATTATATATGCTGTTCTTTGTCACAAACATCTTTGCAGTCTGCACTCAGTGTTGAGGCTTAACATAATGGATTTCATATATTTCTTTCCTTTTCAGAAGAAATGCAAAGAAAAACATGCAAGTGATAAATGTGTCAGACTTGAATATAATTTTTTCAGTAGTTTCTCACCATATGTAAAGCCGTTTTCAGTCTTTTCCAGTTTTGGATTACCACGGTCACCAATAGTTCAGTTGTTGTTCCTCCTACATATCATTGCATATGGATCATGTGTCACATTGTATTTCATGCCCAATCCATGGGGATATTTTAAAAAATAAAAACTGGTTTCATTTCAGAATTGCTCTAATTCCCAAATTTTGCTAATCCATCCAATTTTGCATTGATATAATTGCCTACTCAAAAATGGTAAACAACTGCAACAGTTGCATTTCTCCATCTCTGATGCTGGTTTTTAGGAAAAGGCATCTTCTTTATTTCTTAGTTGTATCATTTATTATAATCCTCAGATTCTGTTGTAGGTCTTATGACAGTACTTCACTGCAATAATAGTTATCTGCAGTGTGTATATAAAATTCACAGGTATGAGGCATAAGGTAGCTTTAAGACAAATAGGTAACCAGAACAATTGTGTATAATAGGATATCCATTCACTCTTTAGGACTTGCAAGATGTCTAAGAATGTCAGCAAAGACAGGAGCCTGCTGTTAAAATAAACCTTATTTACTTCTGTGTGTTACTCTGAAAAAACAATTGTAACCTAGCCAGAAAAACTTCAAGCATTATGGGATATCTACCATATTAAATAAACTGTGACAGTTACTCTTTCATTACTCGGATTTTTTCAGGAAAGAAATTGTAGAAGCTTTTTAGAAAAGCCTGTCAAGATATACAGGGTAAGGAATTTAAAATTATTAATAATTTAGTAAAAAGCCTTAATATTTTCAATTTAGATTCAGTTACACTTATATGATATCCATAACAGACCAAACACTGCTTCACAGTTTTTCCAGCACTCGAGTGAAAAACCCTATTTGTATTACTAAAGTACAGCATGTCTATTTTCATCCTGTTTGTGACTCAGCTAGATCTTTACTGAAGATCAAAATGATCTATAAGTGCATCAAGTAGTTGTTGTAGATGACCTTTTATAGGTATTGAAATCCTGTACTTTGTTCTAATTCTATGAAGTGTGCATAGAGCTGGGAGTGTACATACAGTCTCCCATGTGGTTGCAAGAATGTGCAAGAATGTGCGAGAAACCCACCAGATATGGTATTCAATTACTTAATCTGTTATCTCATTTAGTCTAAATGTTTTTTGCAGAAGGTAGCAGCAAAATGACCCAATTTAGCTGAACAAAAGTCCTAAAAGTCTTAAAATTTTTAAGTATGCTATAAGGTTTGTTTACTTTTGTCAGCTATCTTATCACTAGTGATTTTTTTAAGTTAATAACCTTCGCCATACATAGAAAACACACACATGTGAAATAACTATAAAACTAAAACACATTCCTCCTATATGAAAAACCCCACGAATCATGAGGTCTACATATGGTCTATATATGCAAACTTTTATTGTATAAATTCAAAACTATAATACAAAAAACAGTATTGCTTTATATCTGCTTATTTCTGGTATCTCCATTTGAGAAATTTCTTCAGCTTATTTTCATGGACATGACAGTCACTGACAGATCAGCTGGGCCATAAGACCTTCTGGGATTCAGAAAACACAGTTTATAGAATCTATATTCCTAGACTGTATAAAATAACAAAGTGTGTTATGCTCTCCAGTAGCATTCAAAGTTAGAGGCATCTGGAGCCATAATGTCAGCAGCAGTACCATCCTGTCACTTAAACGGGCTATGAGCTGAATAACTTATAGTCATGTACTGTAATTTGAAGGCCTATTAAAATTTGTTTCATGGTTGACTGCCCTAGAAAACACTCAAAAGTAAACAGGAGGGGTGATTGTTATCACATGAAAGGAAAAAAACTGGTTAATGTTTAAATGTTTCCACATATCGAGATACACATTTATTTAGGTTTACTGGTCTCAAAAGTCTACTGGACTGCTTTCTATTTCCATTTTTTTTCCTTTTCTTTTTCTTTTCTTTTTTTTCTTTTTTAAATTTTTTTTTTTTAAGTTGTAAGAGAAGAATGGAAGAAAGGAAGAGATCTACTTTATCTATATTTAAGATTAGGTGGGTGTGAATGAACGGAAGATGGGTTGCTAGTGGTCAAACTGGACACAAATTAAATATCTGGCTTTCAAGTATGAACAAGTTAGAAATATTGCTCTTAGCCCTCTATGTGGCCTTTGTGTCTATTTGTTACTTCATATCATCATTAAGCTGAATGATCTTCCACTGTGATATATTCTGAACTGAGAAAAGATAATTACAAGTTTATTACAATATACTTGTGGTATCACTTTTACAGATGGATGAAATTAATTTTGGACATGTGTGCAAAAAGTTGAGGGTTAACATCATGTGAAATTTGCTCATATCCTTGTTTTGACCCTCCGTACCAAGAATGCTTCTTATTGTTGTCAAGGAAAAAAATTCAGCAGATAAAAAGTGGGCACAAAGGGGCACATTTTCAAGAGTAACAGGGAGATCAGCACTGAAGTATGTAAAGGGGAAGAAAACCCCCAAAGCTAGAAAGTATAATCTGATCTGAAACTTGTGAATAGCTTAATAAAATTACTTCATTGCTTAATAAAAATCTCAAGCATAGGAAAAGACTGTGTAAACTGATAATACATTAGGAAGCAGTGGGTAGCAGAGTAAGATGTTTTATCTCCATTTTAATTGTTCTAATATTTGCATGCATACATATAAAAGCTGTTAACTGAGCTGGGACTTTTGGAATTTAAAAAAGACATATTTTTTTATCAAGGCTTTTAGCAGCTTATGTGTCTCAATATCTTGACTGTCCTGTCAGATCATCAAGCCTGAGGCAAGCGTATACAGCTATACACTTTCACCAGCTTAAAACCCAGGAATTAAATAAATAAATGGATAAATAAATAAATAAATATCAGAAGCACTTTGAAATCTCTTTCATTTTCTTCCAAATCCATTTTTGACCTAATACAGTTCAGAAGAAAATGTCTTTCCAGAGGGCATTTAGCAAAGTGCCTTGGCAGTGGAAAAGACCTCTCACGCTCCATTGTTTTCCACGCTGGAAAACAGTTAATGTATTGCTTCTATTTGTGCTTGGGTTTTGTTTATTTCTTGACACTAGGGTAATATACTGAGCATGCATTCCCCTTATCCTGTTTTTCTGCCATTTGTAAAAGGCCAACTATTGTAAGTAGCTATTACAGATGTTATTTGAGTTGCATTGGGCATTGCTAATGAAAACTGTTGTGTTACAGTGTTTTTGACATTTCTGGCAGACTACATCGAACAAAAGCTGCTTTTAAACAACTAATCAAAACATCTAATTTTTCCCCCCAAATTTGTATAATGACTTTCCATTAACTGTTGGTTTTGGTCGTTTTTTGTTTGTTTGGGGTTTTTTTGTGGTTTTTTTGTTTGTTTTTTTTTTTTTTTTAACTGAAGTAAACAAGGGCTTTACTAAGATTTATTCTGCATTTTAATTCTTGACTTGTATTTAACTCCCAGCCTTTTAACAGAAAATATTCTTTCTAACAAGTTTCTAAATCCATTTCTCTGAGACAGTTCTAATTTGTTGGTTCTATTTGTTGATGCAAATAAGCTGCTGAGTAGTTCATTATGTTACTTTTTCTACAGATGGATTATATGTCCATTATATTATGTGTATATTGTATCTGTGGCTCACAAAGTCTAGTGTCTACTATCTCATTATTTTGGTTCAGATACAGTGTTAATCAGATCTGTTATTCTTTTAGTATTCATGCAACAGATACAGTATGTCAAAGCTGGAAAACTATTGCCAGAACTTCTTGCATTGTCAGTGGTTGGATAATGGTGTTTCTGACAGCTCTGGCCCTTATCTGGTGAATAAATTATCCCACTAAAAAGCTAATATAAAACATTCTACTATATATATATATATATATATGAATATGTAGCTTAAAAAAAGATTTTTTTTTAATCTTAAAAGCAGAGAAGTTTGGAATGTGGCTAAAATAGAGCAGGATTTACTATGCAAAGAGTTTGCTGAAAAAAAAGAAAAAAAGTCAATTCTTTTAAGAACTGCTGAACTGAGTGTAAGGGACAAGCTTTGGGGCATAAAGCCATTTAATCTATTGTGACAAAGCAGGAAAAGAACTTCTTAAGCAACAAAAGGCCAGGCCACAGGTTTGGCATTTCAGGATAAGAAGCAAAGGATAACATTTCCCACTTCAGAACTTTGCCCTTTAGATTAATAAGAGCTCTTTTTTTATGTTTCACTGACAATAAAGTTCAGTGCAAGCCAAGGGGGAGATGTTACAACTTTTCAGGTGCTAATATAGTCACACACTTGTATTTATGATTAGAAATCCATCAAAGATTTGTTTCAGTAAGATGTTTTTCTGAGCTTAGTTTAGACTAATTTATTTTCTTGATTACTACCTAAATTTATGCTTCTGGCCCAATGAAGATCTCTTACATTGCTTAAAATTTAGTAGAGATTTTCTCTTCTTCTTTTATGTGCACACATTCAACACTGCACTAGCAACATGCTACTTTACTAAATTGGTACAATGTTATTTCATGATCCCTTTTTTAATTCCATTCTCCACACTTCTGAATAATATGTAATTCATATAGACAATTCTACAGGAAAATGTAGAGTTCACATTTTCAAATGGAAATAGGATATATACCCTTACAGTCTTATAGATATGGAAATAACCTTGCAGTCTTACGGAAAGGTGACTTGTTTGAGATCTAAACTGCTTACAGGTTCCTATGCAGTCTTACATTTTGTCTAACTTCACCACAGAAAAAAGAGCAACAGCAAAAAATCCTTGCTTAAACCTGTGTTCTTTCCAGTGTCATTCACACCAAGAAAAAATCTTTATGTTTTTAAAAACACTTGAGCATTCAGTCTCCCACTGTCTAACATCTTTGTTGACTCACTTGTTGTATTTTCAGACTTCATGTCTACATTTCTTTCCTTCGTGTTTGCCTAGCAGGCATATGCCCACACCCCCACCTCTCTCACAAGGAGCTAGCTTGTGTCTGGTGTATTCCAGCAGCTGTGGTAGCTTTGGGAATAGCTCTGATGGAAATAGCTGTGATAAACAAGACTTCTTGTGGATTTTGTGCAGTTCCATACACCATTTTCTTTCCTGACAGTTAGATCTTACCATGCAAGAGAGGTCTGCATTTCACGAAATTTAGAATTTCAGAAGTGTTTTTTTGCATAGAGATGAGAAAAAAAAAAAGCATTCCCCCATATCTAGTGAGACGTCTGTAATTACAATGACTATCAGTTTAATGAAGTTAGCAACAAACAATGTATTCATAGACTATGTTACTTTTCTCACTTATTTCTTTGTTCAGTGTTATTTAGCATAATTTTACTACTTGGTAATATTTTGGTCAAGTAAATGAGCTGTGTTAAGAAAATTTAAGTCAGAAGCTATTAGTAAAACAAAAATCTCCCAATAATTTTAATCTGGGATCTATATCTCAGAGAATGATCAGCCAATAATTTACAATCTTGGCATTCTTGACTTATTTAATACCTGATGAGAGACCACTATTTGAGTTTACTCATTCTTTGTCAACCTGGAAAATGACCATCTTTTAACTATAAACCCCTTCCTTGGTTGCGCCTAAGTGCTATGGAAATGAAGGAAGAATTTAAACCTTCAGTTAAATTTGTACAAGTTTGCAATTTTAATTTACCGATGCTGTTATATCTGAAAAGGCAAATACAAGTATCTTCAACTCATCACTTTGCAAGTCTCTATCTAATTTACAAAATACTGCAAACACTTTTTTCATTTATTAATAATAGAATCACAGAACCATTAAGGTTGGAAAAGATCTCCAAGATCGAGTTCAACCTTTGGCTGATCACCATCTTGTCAAGTAGACTAGAACATCAAGTGCCATGTCCACTCATTTCTTGAGCACCTCCAGGGATGTTGACAATGCCACTGCTATTGGATAGCCCATTCCAACGCTTAACAATCCTTTTAGTGAAGAAATTCTTCCTGATGTCCAACCTGAACCTCCCTGGCACAGCTTGAGGTTATGTGCCTGTCCTGTTACTTGTTACATGGGAGAAGAGGCTGACACGCACCTTGCTACAACCTCCTTTCAGGTGGTGTAGAGAGTGATAAGGTCTCCTGACCCTTTTCTTTTCCAGACTGAACAATCCCAGCTCCCTCAGCCACTCCTCATAGGACTTGCTCTCTAGAGCCTTCAGACTTCATTGCCCTTCTCTGGACTTGTCAGTGAGATACATACTGTCAGTGTCTGAGACTGCTACGCTGTACCTGTCAAAATTGTCTTATTTGCTGAACAGATCCAACCTAAAAGCCCATTTTAATACACCTTAATATTTTACTATACAAAACTCTTATTCTATCACAATATATTTAGAAAATCTGTCATTTGAAAACCATTTCACTTGCATTTGAATGTACACATTAGCTGTGAATAAAAATGGACCTTCTGTTTTTCTGTTAATGTCATGCATGATGATAGTAGGAAAAGAGGCAACCTCGTGAGTTCAAATAGAGACTCTTCACACTAAAATACGTGGCTCAGTAATACGAGTCATTGAGTTGAATATAGTACAGAGTGGTGGGTATCTCTACATCTAAGGTCTGAAGAGTTAATAGAATAATGGTAAAAGTTTAAAGGCAGCATCATTATGCAAGTTGGTCCAGGGCGAATTTAATCTAAAACTTTTTTAAGACAAGAGTTATTGACCTGATTCTTCAATACCCCATAGACTCTTCTCTAAAGCTTAGTTTCTATATTACCTTTTGAAGTTGTTGAAGGATAGGTGAGCGATTTGCACTACCAACAGCCTAATTAGGAAGAATGATGTCCCTTGGGACAAGAAAACCTTCTTCATATTCAATCATCCAGTCCAAAAATATACAGGGTGGGGTAATGAGTCTTAAAAATGCCAATTTAGTGAGTTTCTAATCACAGATACTTCATCAGCTGACAAAATAAAAACCTCAGTAGGTATAGCACTTCAAAATCTGGGACAATTTACATGTAATTTCAAGACTCAGCAGGGATACACAGCTGGATAAAAATAAAAAGCTTGCTGTAATTGAAAATTGCCTTGCAGCTTGTTTGTGATTAAAATGAAGTTTGGTTCCTTGAAATCTTGTTTAGCAATTAAATCTGTTTTACTTAGGCAATGAAATATTGTCTATTGTCCTTGAATGATAAAACCAGTACAGGCATGCTTTAATATTTCATGCTAATTGAACATGTGTGCATACAAAATATTTCTAAAGTTCACGTTCAACAACTTGGCTCTGACTTGAACATATCCAAGAAGTGCTCTCTCTCACTAGAAGAGGCTGTGGTCGTCCATATTATTTATAAAGAATCTCAGTTACAGACTCCTGTGTTTTGCACAAAAAAAAAAAAAAAAAAAAAAAAAAAAAAAAAAAAAAAAAAAAAAAAAAAAAAAAAAAGAAAGAAAAAGTCTGCACTCTTTACTTTTAGTATAGAAGTTCTCTCTAAAAGCCAGGATGATAACTTTACCTACAACATGATTGAGTTTAAAGTTTGACTTAAATTTAGAGTTAACCAGTAATAAGAGCTCTTGTTTCTTTTTATTTTCAATTTTTGTGTATGTTTGTTTGGTGTGTTGAATAGATCAAAAAGAGTGGGAGCTGATTCTCTTACAATAAAACAGCCTTCAAGAGACCCCGAGTCTTTTATTTGCTTGTTTGTTTGTTTGTTTTCTTAAATGATTTTATTAGTTTTTGAGTTAAAATAATATTAAGAAACAGTTGCAAATGAAACTCGAGCTTTTACAATTCTTCAAGCCATTTTCAACAGAAGGTTTCATCTGCTTTATTTCGTTGTGTTTTACATGCAGATGTAATGAGTCCCCAGTCCTCGCTAGGTTTACATTGGAGGGATAAAACTTGAATTAATCAGGTAAAAAATTAAATAATAATTACAATTATTGAATCAGAAAGAAAATGTTAGTAGCATTAAAAAAACAAAACCCCACAAAAGCCATGGGGAAATTAATAATGCAACTTCTAATCCTCAGCAGACAAATCACCTTCCTTATGCGTATCCTATCCTAAAATATGCACATAGATATTCTCATACCCCAACACTCATTTTATTATTTTTCTTATGGGCATTTCTTCAGTATATACTTTCATAATTAGGACTTAGCTAATACTAGAATTTTAATAAGGTATATATTCAGAAGATAGAAATAATATTGAAATTATTTAAAGTACTTAAATTTGTAATTGAATTAGTAGATAAAAAGTTGGGGTTTTTAAACCTTTTGTTTGGATCAATTTCTAGGATATATTTAGCTCCAGATAATTGATATATCATTTTAGTACTTCTTCAGAGTAGATGAACCAAAAGATCAACCCATAAAGGACAGTTTCCTGGCAAAGAACAGTTGACCTATGCTATTGCTACACTGACTGAACTAATAAAAATGGCCTGAGAGGACAGGGCAGTGTTTGTAGCTTGAAGACAGTAAATTTTCATTTCAAATGTGGAATTAGGAAAAAGAAAAGTCAAATAAGTGCAGAAAAGTTATTCAAAACAGCCTGATCAAAATGCACTCTAAGAGGTACTGAAACGTAGCTTGACAGACTCAAGTAAAAATCAAGGATTCTAAGGGAGACAAAATTAGAAAACAAAAATCCCTTAGTTTATCAAAACTGGGATGAGAAAAAATATTTAAAGAATTATGCAAAAAGGAAGATACAGAAAAGAGAAAAAAAAAGGAGGAGCTTAAAAAAAATATATATATATACACACATCCAAAAAGTAATTTGGGAAAAAAAAGGTTCCCTAGATGAAAAACAAAGCATGCATTGCCACCATATTAAAAACCAAACAAACAAGCAAAAACCAAACCAAACCACCAAAAAAACCCCACCCCCAAAACACCCCAAAAAACCCCACGAAAACTAAACCATGGTTTTGATCTAGAATTCTCTTTTCTGGGCAATTTGAGAAAGAAAGTCTACAATCTTAAATCTACTGAGTAACACTGAAAGTACAAATTAGTATGTACTCCTAGCACAAATAAAACTTGCTGAAAACTGATGAGTGAACATGTTAATTAATACTTATTTTCTTTATAGCTGTTCATTCTTAAATTTGAAAAAAAAATGTCCTTCACTAAAGAGATTTTGGTATGAATAACAAATGTAACCAGTCGTTCTAGGAATTACACAGAGCCAAAAATAATACAGTCTAAAGAAAATAATTCAGGCTATTGAGGGACTCTCAGCTGATTTTTGGATACATGATGAGGCATGCTAATCTTATCTGCATTTACCTGATGAAAATGTAATATTTCGTATTTTTCTCCATTTCTTTTATATATATATATATTTTTTTTTCCCATAACAAAAGTATGAAGCCATGTTCCTAAATGTACCAGAGACACATTGCTCCAGGAAATAGCTCTTTGGGGTTTTTATTTATATAATGTGCTGGGACCAAAACTAATCCTTTTGTGTGATGTAACACATTTTTCAAGCTGCAGTAGAGAAGGGAATCTCAGCTTTTAATACAATGGTTCAGATCTTCAAAATATGCTTAAAATATTCTGTAGTTCTGCAAGTGTTTCAGTAGCTGTATGCAGAATGTATTCTCTTTGGTATTTTTTAACAGTGATTGTCCTTTTAATTTTCAACAGTTTTTTACTCTGCTCATGTCCACAGCCTATTCCCACAGCCAATGAAAGCATGCAGTATTATATTTTGAAAATTACTAATTATACATGTAAATTTATGTTTCATATATAGTATTTACACAGTTTTTTAAATACTGCATTTGTTCAGATCTGAAGGGAAGGTTGAATATTAACAGCTTTTTTCTTCTGTAAGGTACTGAAAAGAAAGCTACAAGACTGTGTTTATATGCATTTGTGACAATGGGTGGAAAAAAGGCATGGCATGGGAGGAAATCGTGTACAGAAGACCCAACATAGGATAAGTGAGCCATGACCAGAATCTCATAGATAGCATGAGGTCCTGACTTACTTGAAGGTGAGGAGACTTGTATTTTACTTCCAAAATTTTCTGGTGCCTGGAGAAAATGAGAAGCATTCTGAATGGGCTGTGAAATAGGAGCAAAGCACGTGGTAGTTTTCAAACAGCGTATTGGAGACCCAGAAGTGCTGTTTCTAAGAAAATACTAATCATGAATCACGATAACACACCACAGAATGAATTTTTCTGCCTCAGCTGTTGCAGTCAACTGCTTTAGTATTGTAGCACTCTCTGTCTAGATTTAACTCCTGAGGATGTATTCCACCATCTAGGGATTAGAATGCATATGAGCTTCATGCTCATTGTTGAAGATTGATATGACGAGATGTTTTATCCTCTGGAAGGTATGATCTGGTAGATATGGCATAGTGGAAGGTGAGGGAGATACAGGAGAAAGAGAACAGCCTTCTTTGCATCAGGAATGATAAACAAGAAAAAAAAAGAACATTCACAAAAGCTCTGCAGTGGCAAGAGTCTAGGACCACAGACGTGAAGTTTGGTACAGTCACTGATAAACTGGAAAAGAGAGGACATGAACAGCCTGCTGCATGGAAACTAGAAGCTTGGGATTTGTGGCAGTAGAAGCAAGGCTTCATCTCCCCCTACAAGTGTTTAAACCCATGGTCTTGAAAAGAAGGCACAAAAAATAAATTCAGACATGAGGATTCTGGGCCAGACTTCAAGTTAGGATCAGTCCATAGAAAAGGAAGTGAAAGGTGCTAGTGGTTGCTGACTACCTCTTGCCTGGGACACAAGCATTCATTTGCCAGATATGTCTAGCACCACTTGAAGCAGCAAGGTATCTCCATCAGGACATGTAGCATCGCATAAGACCCTGAGTTTCATGTGCTTCTGTCTACTCTACCTTGCTTCTCAACCATGGCACAAACAACGCAGCCAGAGAAAGTCCCGACACGACCGTAGCTGTGTCAGGACTTTGTGGGTGAGAGTAGGGGTACAGAGGCCCCAGCAATGTTTTCATCAGCCCTCTTGATCAAGATGAAACAAAAGGCAGATGTATCCAAGTGCTTGACTATGCATCTAATGCCACAACTAACTTTATTTTTTCCATGATGGTACCTTGTTTACAATGAAGAGCCTAATCATGATTGCAGGGTATGATATGATTGATGTCATGCAGATTTGGAGGAACAACACAAGTATTTAGAGCAGGGATATTTAAATAGGTGTTATGCTTCAACCCACCCAAGAACTAAGTCCCATACGGCCACTCGCTCATACTCCTCTGATAGGACTGGGGAGAGAATAAAAAGAGTAAAAAGGAGTAAACTTGTGGTTTTTGATAACGTCAGTTTAATAGGTAAATAGGTAAAAGCCATGAGTGCAACCAAAACAAAACAAGAAATTAATTCACTACTTCACATTGTCAGGAAGATGCTCAGCCACTTTCAGGAAAACAATGCTCTATCATGTGTGAAAGGGTACTTTGGAAGACAAACACCATCCCTGCAAATATCCCCCATTTCCTCTTTATCTCCCCAGCTTTGTAGGCTGGGCACAAGCCCATACTGTATGGGATATCCCTTGGGTCAGCTGAGGTCAGCTGTCCTGGCTGTGCCCCCTTCCAACTCCTTGTGCACCCTCAGCCTCCTCCCTGGTGTACTGAAGTCGGGTGTGGAGCAGAAAAGACTTGACTCTGTGTCAGAGTGGATCAGCAATAACAAAAACATCCTCGTGTTATCAGCACTGTTTTCTGCACAAATCCAGAACATAGTCCTTTACTAGCTACTGTGGTGAAAATTAACTGTATCACAACCAAAAGCAGCACAATAGGAAAGACAAAGAGAATGGATCTCAGCACTCCTTGGCTATGCAGAATCAAATACAAAGTCAGAGATATGGTCTCTTGAACCTCTCCGAATCATAATCAGAAGGGAAAAAAACACTTGGGAGGTCATAGCAGATCGTCTGAGCAGGAGGATGTAGGAGGACATGGTACATGAGACTTTCTAGAAATAAGTATCAAAAAACTTACACTCAAAGGAATTAATTTTCATGGGATATTTTGTTGGCGTGTACTTTTCCTGTGAGGTTAACTGCAATGAAGCTATAGTGCTCTAGACACCATTGGTGATGATCCCTTAATGTAAATGCTACAGAGGTTGACCAGTGAAAATTATCTCTTTGACTCTGCTCACAAAAAGTTATGAACTGACTGTAAATGTGGCCACAAATGGCTGAGCTACAACAATTGCAAGACAACAGAGTTCAAGATCCACATGAAGACTGAGAAGGTAATCTGGAGAATAAGGACTCTGGACCTGTGGAGAACAGACTTCAGCTTATTCAGAGAATTGCTAGGCGGAATACCCCGCCAAGTATTCATTAAGATGAAGGAAGCCCAAGGAAGTAGCTTCCTGATTATTTAAAATGTAAAAAATGAAGAACTTTTACAAGAAATGGGGTGAATAGGTAAGAAAATGTAGTGTATGAAAGCTGCTCAAGCACTGAGTAACAAAATCAGAAAGGTTAAAGTTCTAGCTAAAACTAGCAAAAGGTAGTAAGAATAATTATGTTGCTTTGAACTCTTTCCGGGGAAAAAATAATCACAGTAATCTGCACTGGTGTAACAGTTTGTTAATCATGTATCACTCTCACTATGCCAGGTTCCTAGACATAGGGTGACTAAGTTTTTTACTCTGTGGTAAAGTGTTGCAACATTACATTTCTAGATAGATTATTGAACACAAGAAGACAATCAATAGGAGAAAATAGGGTTATGGCAACAATTATGTAGTCTTACTTAATTCCTGTAAGGAATTAATGAACCTGCCCATAAACTTATCCTATTTGATATTGAGCAAAACTAATCTTAAGGATAGACAATCGCATGGACTACATTCCTACTTTTTCTCAGTATCTCTTACGCTAAGCTGAGAGAAAGGGCTCAGCACTGAGAATAGTTGCTTTTCTACCTGAATGATTGCCTGGCATTATTAAAAAATGTGAGTTTTAGCCCATCTGCAGCGCATTTTAGGACTTTATTAGGCACTCAGCAAATTTTCAGTGCTAGTTTTGAGCTAAAAATAATGCCACATGGCAGGTTAAAGCTGAAGATTTACTTTAGTTGAAAAATATAAGTTTCTGAAAAACAAGTCTGCTTGTAACACGCTCAAGAAACTTGCTGTTCTCGGTTTATAAAATGGAGTACCTGGCTAATACAAGAGATAGAGCATTTCTCCTTGTAATGCTAGCACACTACCCAGAAATGCAAACCCTGATTATTCCTGATTCAGTTAATGAGCTTTATTTCTTGTCTGGTCTCATTAGGGAGCTATCAACTCTGATGTAAAACAGTTCTCCCAGCATTTTCTTTGGCTCCACTTTGCATAAATAACAAGTAGATATCTGCTGGGTTCATTTCTAAGCTGCTACTAAGATAGTTTGCTCAAAAGGCAAATTAAGAATAAAACTGTCCCCGCAATAGCATGGCTGACTACAAGTCATCCAAGTTACTGTGAACTAAAATACCACTATATAAACTAAGCTAGAAAAAGGAATAATACATTCTTTACTGAAGTGAGTTTTCTGGCTTTTAGGGAAAATTGTCTTGTTCTTGCGGAGTTAAAATTTCTTGGAGACTAGCAAGGTGATTACAAACTTTCCAGATGTTTATCAATAATCTTCAGTGATGCTTCAAGAATTAGGCTACTGACAAGTAGATCTAAGTGACCAGTCATTGTTAATACTAGTGAGGAAAACACAGAGTGGCGATGTTTTTCTAAATACTCATTTCCCTAGAGAAATATTATCTGTGTGTCTTACCTTCAAGTAATTTGAGTGATATTGTGGATGGACACAGACTTCAGCAGTGCTTTTCAAATAATATGTTGAAGTCTAAATAGGTTTGGGCTGTGAACATGTAGTATGGAATAAGAGGACCTAAAGAAAAAAGTCAAAGGAGAGAAATGGTGTTTTTTTAAAAAGACTGACATCTTCTAGAATGGACATGTGTTTTCTGAATAAAATGTCAAAACATAGCAAAGTCAGCATCCTCATTATTTGCAACATTATATAAATTAAATGTAAAATGTATAACCTAAAATGCAACTGCCAAGAGGGAGCACTGTACAGTGTTGTAACATGACTGGATAAAAATAAATTTTTGTATGAATAATTATAAGGATATTTTCATTACCCTTCTGTATCTTTTGCAGATATCCTGTTTCTAACTCTGGTAATTTAGTGTCATAAATGGATAGAATTCAATCACAAAAGAACAGATAAAATTACATTTAAAACAAAACAATTCAATCATACACTTTCCTTTAATTCTTAAAAACTGAGTAGAGGCATTTTAAATTCTTTTTCCTGAAAATAATTTCCCAGCTAATTACAGGTCTTCTGATATTCCCTTTGAAGTGGAAGCAACTTCAGGTACAACAGCGTGTTCGCGAAGAGCTTGAGATTGCTCTGGAAGTATTAATAAATCCTATATACTATTTTAGTTTATTGCAGTATTTTCTATGTGATTACATTATTTTGAAAGATCAGAAAATATGACAGCTCCTTTTCAGGCACCTCTGGATTTTTTTTTCTGGGTTCACACATTACACAAAGGACACCTCACAGGTGGTGTGACCCATTGCTTCCTCATAACACTTAGAAGAAGCCTATGCAAAGGATGTGACATTCTGTTCTTCCATTGAACAAGAGAGATTTAGATACACTCCTTTGCTTTCAAGAATGCGGTTTTTTTTTAACATTCTGCTTATGCTGATTAGTGTAGTTATTTTAAATCAGATGGACCAGACGTCTGTTCTGGCCTTCAGCTGGAATAACCTGCTTAACATAAATCACTAAGAGTCACAAACTGAGTTATTACTGTTAATTTGTATTTGTGTACTTTTATCCAGAGAAGATCTGGCCCGTATTTCTTGCTGCATTATCTTTGATCATAGCTTTTTAGAAAGTCCAAGATTGATTGTGTAGTGCATTCATTCCATTAAGTGGAAAGATATTGTTTGTAAAATTTGTAGGTATAATATTCTATTATATTATTTTCTAATTAAATCTTAGTTCAGCTTTTATTTCTATTTAAGCAAAATGAGAATTGTGTTTTTCCTCAAAATCTAGAAACTCTTGATGTGTAACTCTGCTACATTTCCTACTGTATAGATATACTGGAGACAATGTGGTTTTGTTGCTACATTTACTTAATTAGATAATAACAAAATTAATGTTCTTGGAATAAACCCTATCTCTTACTTTAATGTTAATTTTTCACAAGCAAATATTGAAGTTTAAAGCCAATTCAGAATTATCCAGGGGATTGACTTGTATGTACATACTTATTTTAAATATTATTAATCAAATTTTGTTAAATTCCTTTGTAAGTTTGCTGATGAATAGTCACTACCCAGATATTACTATTAGATAGTGAGAGATGCTTCTGCAGAACCAGAGTAAGTCACAAAAAAAGTGAAACCTGGTGTCCATCCTGATGGCTGTACACTCGGGTATGCTGCTATCTATTGAATTTCCCCAAGAGGTCAGATTAAGTGCTGTGTCAGAGCCAGAAAATGTGGTGGCAAAGAGGGTAATCTTTCTTTGCATCTAAGTAGCATAATTTTATTTTTTCTGACTTTGTGGGGGTTTTTTTGTTTTGTTTTGGGTTTGGGGGTTTTTTGTTTGTTTTTGTTTGTTTGTTTGTTTGCTTGCTTTAGTTTTGGTGGTGAACTATAGTTCAGTATCTTAATTTGCATTAGTTTTCTCTTAGGAAATTCTTTAATGAGTCTACATTAAAAACACAGTCAGAATGAGTAATTGAACTGAACATTTAAATAAGAAAATTATTCTTAGTTTATGTAAATGATATTTCCTTGAACAGCTTAGGAGCATGGGTAGAAGAAAGGCTAGCATGGAGTCTTCAGAAAACAGTATTCCCTTTTAATTTTTAAAAAATTTAATCTACTTTTTATACTTTCAAATCCATTTTATGTTATTGATCGATTGATTATATTTTATTATAATATTGGTTCTTCCTGTGCTTGAACAAAATCCTTCACATTTCCATCTGCAGAAAGGTAATACTGTCTTTCTAACACTGACTACCATAGGAAGATTTATTCTTTGATTAAAACAATGGGATAAGAATAAACAGATATTGATACCATTCCTAGCCCTTTCTTAGGTTTTATTACATGACCTTGTTCAAGACAGTGTAATCATAGTATAGATATGCATATAGTATTTACTTTAAAGGTGACACACATCTTCTTTCACTGATGATAGGATTTTCACCTCATCATCATATCAACTCCTTTAGAGAATAGTACCACAACACAACATCTCTTTTTGGCTTCTGGTGAGCAGTAAAATAATTCTTTAAATAATATGGAACTGATTTTTATAGATGAACATGTCTTCTTTTACCTAAAAGTCTTCAGATTGTATGAAAACTATAGAACTCTTAACCTTTCAAAATACATTTTCTAGAATTGTTTTTTAAAAAGGACAGTAAGCTCAATTACCTTTGCCATATTGCAAGAGTTTGTTACCCCGAACTCTAAACTAATAATAGCTTACCATGGGGTAAAATGCCTAGCTAGTTATAATTGTTTCCAAATAATCCTAATACCTTCATAGGTTGGAATGATTTATATTCATAAAATTTGAAAACAGGGATTAGGAACGACTATTTGTTGAACTGACTGGAATTTCAGCCCAATTTAGTTAATAGTAAATGTGACAAGTTTCCTAAACTATGCCACAAAGGCATAAGCAATATTTTACTTTCTCAACAGTTATACTGGGCTTTCAAAACTGATTATGGCATATTTTGCACCTGTATGGTCTGGAGTTCTATGACAGCTGTCATACTTGACATTCACGGCTACTACAAAGCTGCACAATTCTGAATCCAAAAATTATGCCCAGGTAGAGTTCTCTGAAATCTATTTATAAACATTTTTTAAAGATTCAGTGCAGATACCAATTGCATTTCTTAATGCCAATGCAAATATTGAGAAAATTACTAAAGATCCTTTAAAAATTTAGTTTAAAACAATTAGATAAATTTTAAAAAGAGAAAGGAATATTTATTTTGTTCTTTTCAAACTCAGGGTCAGAATTACTTGGAAATTTTATCCATAGTTCAATCCGCTATAAATTATCCTATTGATCCTTGTATTTCTTAAATATCGATAACATCAGAACGTCAGAGAAGCACAGCAAGATTGGATGTTAATTCACATTGGTTACAAGTGTGGATTTAATTAAAGTCAAATAGCTATAAGTGTCTCTCTGGGATTTTTCCTTTGCTATGAATAGTATCTCAAATTGGAACTTCTAAGAAACCAGCGACTGTTATCAGAATGAAACGAAATTAGCAGTGGAGAGTTCAGGTACTGCAAGGATTCAATAAATGGAAAGTCACTTGTTGCACCTGAGATGATTTCAGCTCTTCAACTGAAATTATGATTTCAATTGATAAAGGTGAAATAATTAGCTAATTAATTTTAATAATAATTTATTATTAGTTATTTTAAAAAATAATAAACACTGAGTTTTCAAAGCAATGCTTGGATATACAATGATTTCACTTTTAATTTTTGTTGCATGTTTATGAAAAATAAGTTAATTTTATGCTTAATTTATTAGCATACGGAATAGGCAGCTTTTTAAAACAAATGTTGTATGTTGCACAACATTTAAACTCCCTTTTATATTTCTCTTCCCTACTTGACATTTATAGAGCAAATATTATTCCAGCTCTCCATTTTCCTTTGAGAAACAAACACTTAGGCTGCTTTTTTGAGTTTTAAGTAAGTTTTTGATAATGGGGCTTAGTAAATATTTGTAACACTTTAGATGAACTATCCTAAAAGGCATATGTTTAACAAATTAAAGAGACATTGCAAGTCTGCTGTAATGATTACCAGTAATTGCATATTAATGCTATATAATTAATATAAACCAATCAAACACCACTTTTTTTTTACTAAATTTTAATCTGGATTTCAAAATGATTGAATTTTATCAACAGATATATATATTTACCTGTAGATTTCTCTGTAAATTCTCTACAATTCATTTAAACTCACAACTGATGAATGAAGACTGATGAAGACTAATAATATTAGAGTTTTGTAAAATATTAATTTTTATATAATCATTGCATCATGGGTACATGAATAAAGGAAAGGAATTTACTTTGTGAGATAGGAAACAAAAAAGTGTTCACATTACTACTATTAAATACAGGGTGTGGAATATAGGGTGAAATGCTAGTTAGTTTGCATTAACTTGGTGCCATTGTTTTCCATAATTATATTGAATAAGTGGATATATGAGACTGTTTATGTCTGCATGTGTATGTTTGTATTTACACACACATTTTGCAAATAACAAAGAACTTCTGAGACAGAACCATGCAAAATATCAAGAACGTCTGACTGCTGTGATTTTCCATAAGGATGCATTTTTAGATATATGTATTGTATGTAAATATGTATTTACATACACATATAATTGCGGTTCCTTTTTAGAGTTTTAATTAGCTTTTATGCTGAGAATTATAAAATAAAATGAGAAAAACATGTCTCACTTTTACTTCTCCTTACACCACGCAAAGACTGTAGAACAATAAAAGATAACATCTCACAACATCCCCTTTTAAACAGAATTGTTGGAAAACTCATAACATTTCATTTGCTGTTGTCAGGAGTCAGCAAGAGACACTACAGAAGTTTACAAAATAAAAGACTTAAAATTAAGAGAGCACTTGTCTGCATTTTTTTGCTGAAGAGAATTGTGTGATTTATAGAAAGAACTGTTCCTATTATAAATTCATTATGGCATATTTTAGATCTAGGATATGAGGTCTCATTATCCCTATAGTAATTGGCATTGATCTAATCTCACTTTCAATAGAATGGAATTAAAATAAATTTCATCAAAGTCCTATAAGTCATTTGGGTTCCAGTTTCTCTGGATTTCTTTTTTCTTTTTCTTTTATCACAGAATCAGTCTTCAGCCCCTCTGTAGTTATCTGATGTCACATACAGAAAAATGACATTCTACCATCATTCATCTCAGAAGGAACCGCAGGAGGACTCTACTCCTACCTCTTGCTGAAAGCAAGTCTGTTGTGAGATCAGACCAGGTCACCCAGGGTTTTCTTCAATCGGGTCTCAAAAACTCCCAAGGACGAAGACTGCACCACCTTTCTGAAGCCACCTGTTCTGGTTCCTAATTGTCTTCATGAGGAAAAATGCTTCTCCTATATACAGGGAAGATGTCTATTGTTTAAACTTATGGTCACCATGTCTTATCTTCCTGCCATGCATCACTGTGATGGCTCAATTTTTCCTCCAGCAAAGTGTGTTACAGTTAGGTTCTCTCAAATTCAGCTCTTCTCCAGGTTGAACAAGCTCCATCCCACCACCAGCTTAGTGGCTGCTGCTGAACATACTCCAGTTAATCAGTATCATTATTCAGTAGAGCATCACAAAACTGACAGCCTAATGACCAATGAGGAGAGGGGAATAATCACTCCCCTGCATCTCCTGACCATGCTAGTCCAGCTCCGGTTGCTCTTGGCCTTTTTGCTTCCAGGGCACATTGCTGGCTCATGCCCAACCTGCTGCCAAGCAGCATCCCCTCAGAGCCCTCCCTGCCAAGCTGCCCCCCAGGGGGGGTGGTCACAGACCATGTCATGCCCAGAGCAAGAACTGGCATCTGTTCTTGATGAATTTCATGAGGTTCCTGGCAGCCCATTCCTCCTCCCTCTTGTCCAAGTCCCTCTGGTTTGCAGCTGTAGCAGTAAGTATCAACTGTTCTGTGTCACTTGATGCCATCTGCAAACTCAATGAAAGTGAATGTTGTTACATTCTCAGCTAATGCTCTGTGTTTAACAGTCATTCAGAGGAAAAAGCGTACTCTTAATAAGGATAGAATTGAAGATTATCTCTGATTATCGTCCTTTCATGTGCGTGTTTTTAGGGAACTTATATTTTGATTGGCCTGGGGAATGCTCTTCTGGTTATTTTTCGTGGAGAACGTTGCAGAAAAATTGGCTGTATACTAATTATTTTGTTATAAAATTCAATATGTTGTATATTTAACAGAAGAGTCTTCTAAACATTAATCAGAAAACTATGTAACAATATTATCTCTGATGAAAATATGTCTTTTTGCCTTAATGAGTCAACATTAAGGTTCATGGACCAAATTTTTAATTATCTATTTCAGCACTTGAGTGGCACAAGTAATTGTGTTGCAGTTTGGTCTGTATCTCTTTCTCTCTATCTTTCTATCATCTATATCTATATCGATATTTATCTGTATCAGTGATTTAGATATCAGTGTGACGAGAGTGTTTAGAAGACTGGTAACATAGGCCAGTCTTTGCTTTAAAGTGACCCTTTACTAATTCCATTCATTAATGACACACTTCATGATAATGTTTGATTTTTATGTATTATGAATCACTATCACAACAAATACAAAGCTGTCAGTCTTCAAAAAGATTTAAAAAATAGTAACTTAGCTGTGAGCTACTGTTGACATACGGTTAATATTGACGTCTGTAGTCCTTGATAATGTTCAGGATGGAGGTCAAGGTGATCAGATTTGACAGCTCCTTTGCCAGAATGATTGCAGCTGAAACAGACTTGTCTTCTTTCTTCTCCCTTGCATCATGTTTGATATTCTTAGGATGTTTTCCCCCCTCTTGAAAGGGGGATCTCTGCTGTCCATGATACTGCTTCTCTTGGTTTGAGTTCATTTGAATAAGACAAATTGAAATATGATAGTATTTTATGTCAGGCAAGAATCTCTTAATTTTTATTTAGTGAATAAGTTGCTTATTAAATGATAAGTATATATATTTGTATAGCACACCTATACTTTGTTATTTGGTCTGAATATGTATTTCACAGCCTGTAAAAAGGAAAGTGCATACAAAAAAGGGGAGAAATACTTTTAACATCATGGTTTGGCACAGGTCACGGTTCTTTTTACTATGGATTCATGCCACTATCGAGCACCTTTTCTTTCTTGTCATATTTGTGCTTGCTAAGTTTACAAAAGCCATATGACACTGATGTATTACTCCAGGGATACTGACAAGTACATGTTTTTTTCAACTACTCAAATGTTAAAACATCTCACACTGCTGCATCCTGATGTGGTATGGTGTCACTGATTTAAGCTTAAACCTGTGAGGAGCGGTTAAGTAATCTGATTTCTGCTATCTTTTTTTTTTTTTACCAGCTGGTGTTATAATGCCAGAATAAAAGGTAATTTAAATGGAAAACTTTCAAAATTTAGAGGTAAGCATATATACCATCAGTATCCAGAATTATTCACAAAATTTTTAGTAGGTTTTTCACGGACAAAACTAGAAATTTAAAGTTCTGTAGCAAACCTTTTTTAGCCTTTCTTGTCCTGCTTAGGGATATTTTCTGTACTCTAAATGTAAGGAAGTGTGCTACAAAGCCGACCATTCTCATCTTTTGTATGTCTTCCAGGTAGTTAAGTCAAAAACGGGAATTTAAAAATTGAAGCTCTTGTATTCACTATCCTCAGTTTGCATTCTACCCTCTTTTCTTTTTTCCTGACTTAAATTTTGGTCCATTATGTGTCTTTACATATGTAGATCAATTTTTATCAGATATAGCGTAATATTTGCTTGTTCTCAAGATAATAATTATTTGTATTATTGTAAGATTAAGAATCATATTTCTGTCAATGTAGATGTAAATTAAGTTTCATAACTTTATTATTGATCCTGGAATAAACACAAACTGAACTGTAGATAACGTTGTTGAATGTATATAGAACAGATTTAGAAGTATGAAAAAGAAACATAGTTAATAGGTTCGAAGGCCACAGTCAAGCTAATATATCTCTGAAATTATTTTGAAAGTTTCGTTCTGAAACTTTTTCAGGCATTAGGTACTCTGTAGGTCCAGTTTGGGCATAAATGGAAATATAGCAGTAGGCTTTGAAGTGTATTTTTAAGCACTCCAACGTACATTCCCTAATTTTGAGGCAGCATGACTGTCTAAAAATCCCATTGAAATCAACACAAGTTAGAGAGATGGAAAGGTGAAGAACAACAGAAATGTAACTCTAGGTATTTAAAATTTTACTTCCTTCCCAGTGGTATTTCTTGTAATTCAGGACTATAGTCCTAATGAGATAGTTGTTACATATGGGATAAAATATTAGAACACTTACAGAATAACATTTCTTCTAAATATTTTCCATGATAAATCTGTATAATTTTTCTGCATTTGTAAGAATATTTATGACTAGTTCATAAAAAGAGCCCTATATATACTGACTTTTCATGTGAAATTATCCACAGTGAGAGAGGTCAGATATTTTAACATTGTCCCAATACTGATTTGAAACAAGCCTTCAGAGCACAAGAGTCTTGTTTATTGGCTTGTGTTGTTAATTAGATGAAACCAGAAGTCTCTAAGCAACCAAAGCTCAGTCACTCATAACTTTATTCATTTGTGATTGTAATGTAATTCCTAACTCAGCTCATGAGGCTTTATCAGTGTTAATCTACTATTCCTTCTATTCAACTTGAGTATATTGAGAAATTTTAATGTGTGTTAATTAACATCTTGAGTATTGTGATTTCCAGGTAACCAGATTAATTCACCCACCATATCTACCAGAAGTCTACCATTCAGTGTGGTTTTTCTTCTCTTTTTTTCTTGTTTTGTTTTGGGTTTTTGTTTGTTTGTTTGTTTGTTTGTTTTTTGCTTTTGCTTTTGTTTCACTTTTTAATGGCTTTTATTTTATTATAGAATTGTGGAAACATTACAACTTTGATGATATTTATTATGATATTCAGTAAAAATGAGGTTGCTGGAGTTATCTCAGATAATTCATGAAGAATTATGCTGAAGTCAATAACTAAAAAATTAATGATTTCAATTGAAATAAGAATATGTTGTAAAAAGAAATAGTTTTCCACAATATTTTTCATAAGTTGCCTGTTTAAAAATAAAACTTAACATGAGATGCAGATAAGACTGATTTCAGTTTATGTTTATTTTACAGGATCCAGAAGTTTAGTGATAGAACTAGATTCACGTGAAGACAAAAGGCCTTTTGTCTTTGTATTTTGTGCAGGAGGAAATAATTACACAGTTAGTACCACCTGAACACAAGGCAGGATATAATGATTGAAATCACCTTTGAATTAAGCATGAGGAGACCAAAGGAATGCATAGATCAGAATGAAAATAAGGTGCCTGACAGATAATTAAAACATGGATTAGAATTCTTCTCTATGTATAGTAAAATGCACCTTATAAAAATCTTAGCTTAAACTGAAGTCATAGATAAGAACAAGACTGTGCTTAACAAAAAATTGTAATTAAAAGAATTGTATAACAAACCCAAAGAACTTCTTGATCATTGCATTCTTACACAATAGCTTTTCAATATTACAACTTGATTAGAAACATATCATAAGAGTATGGGTGACACCTTTATTAAATTTTAAGATCTCCTTGAATACAGACGCTCAAAATAATAAAAATACAGGTAAAATACTGAAGTATTTGAGAGTTTATGTTATCCACATAATTACAGGACTGCTGGTCTTAATAGCAATAATGAAAAGAAATGGAAATGTATGTTTTTAACAATTCTTCAATATAATTTCTTTGTGAAAAATTTGAGCCATATTCCAATATTTCAATCAAAAGATACTTCTTAAAACAAGTAACCAAGTACTAATTTATCTTACTATACTGTACAAATACTGCATCAAAAATTATTTAAACTGATGTGCGCTAACAAGACATTGCATCACCTTACCAAGTTCAGAAAGTATCACCAAAAAGATTTGTTCTAGAAATGGGTACGGCGTTAATAAAGAGTTAAAATGACAAATCATTTGTCATTCAGAAACTCTTTTATACTACCAGCTACCTTTGCAATTTTTCAAATTGATAGAAGTTGCCATTTACAACACTGATAAAGGTCTTAGGTACCAAAATCATTCCTATTCGACCTTTTCCTCCAGGAATATATTTGCCTGAAGGCAATATTAAATCAATTTGTATTTTTTAGACAACACATATTAGTCTCTATTCATATAAATGTTATGATACATTATTTCACTGGTGTTTGGAGTTTTAGATTGCAGTAATCATAGTTTCTATTCTCATTAGAACTTTCTCACATAATTAAAAAAAAAAAAGAAAAAAGCTGCTGAGCCCATATAAGCATATCCGTTGATAATAAGACATTATTATTGAGAATGTTAAAACTCTAGACTATAGGGAAGTGCTACAGAAAAAAGAAATCTGAACACAAATAACCAAGAATTGATTACAACTGAATTATCCTTTTCTTTCATTTTTATTTCTATATTTCTATTGTGTTTGTATTAAAATCTTGTTTATCTACTGATGACATAAATTTATTATGAGTTGTAAGATAGATAAACAGCTTTCTATGAAGGTAGTGTCTTTGCTATTGACAGATTTTTGACATTCCCTCTCATGACATCTGCTACCTTTCTTCAGCAGTGTGTTGAAACAGATAGAAATATCAGAATTCTCTGCTTACAAAATGGCAAGAAAGGAGATATTATTGTTATTTGAGGAAATTATATTTAATCCTGTCACATACTGTCTGTATTGAAAGATTTCACAGTTGCCAATTATTCTCTGGCTTTTATCCTTAAAATTTCTCATTTCATACGCTGTAGTTGCCATCCACAGTATTTCTTGGCACAGATCTGACCATAAAGTTTTCCTTACATCAGTGGAACAGTTTTTATGGCCTCCACAAAATAATCAGAAAGTGATACAACCACAATCTTCGGCATTTTTTTTTTAGTTATTTTCTAAACAATCAGTTTAGCTATTCTGTTTACTACTCAGTAATGATAGATAGAATGGTAACACCTCCCTGGAAAAAAAAGGTAAACAATAATAGACTTGTATTCCAGTTGAGTTATTCAGGAGATTCATACTGTCTTTCTTCGTCTTCCTAGTCAGAAATGTGTATAAACAATTGCTTTCTCTGAGGATTGTGATATTTGGTCAGATGTCTCAAGATCAGGTTTCATTCTTGCCTAAAAACAGGATGAAGAACCTTCGAAGTCCATGAAATATTTTCACATTGATTTGATACAGGACTTCCCTATGAGAAAATTTACACTAAAAATGTTCCATCCTGGTGGGGTTTGTGTGTGTATGTATTTGTTTTTTCTCCCTTTTTTCCCAGCAGCAAACATAATTACCTGGTGACAACACTATTTGGTTTTTTTTTTGGTGCTTTGTCATGCAAGGTATTTGTGGTACTAGGAGCTTAATTTATACTACATCACACCAATTTCTATTGTAAAAAAATTATTACTGTTTGCATTTTCCTTAATTTTCTTCATTTAATTACTCATAAATGAAGTGAGTTTATAAGAAACAGCAAATTAAAAAGAAAACAGCAATATTCATAGTTGTTTTAATACCAACATAGTGTCTCTATTTAAAGTAGAAAAAAAGGAGCCAAATATATAATTTGTTGAACTTGTTTTTCATACTCTATGCTTTCTGGATCAGTTTATATATTTTAAAATTCTCTGCATTTGATGTAAACAAAGAAATATCTATATAATAAATGCAAGAAATTGGCTCACATGATCTCAATAACTTTTTCCTTTTCAACCTTAAGAAAGAATTCAGCTTTCCAGTAAATGTAAAACTATAAATACAGTGTTATAACTTGGTTTACTGTACCATTAATCACACAGCCGTAAGTTTCTTTCTCTAGAATTTTTCAAGATGAATCAGTTTAACTGATATTTACTGTATCTCCCATTCCCTTCCTTTCTGTTGTGCAATTACTGTATATTGTCTTGCAATAGCTGAACTGAAAAAACAAAGTAAGTTAAATAAATACAAAAAATAAGACTAATAATATCACTCTAATGTCAAATAGAAAAGGAATTTACACAGATGTTAAACTGGAGGTACTGGTATGTTCACTTTATTGATTACAAAGTTGCAGTAAAAAGCTACAAGTCAAGATTGCAATTAAGAAATTCTGAGTTCTGTTTCAGACAATTTTCTGTTAGTAAATATTGCCTGATGATGTCATTTGCATGATATATAAATATAAGCAATATACAATATTATAAAAAAGTCTAAATACTAATAGCAACTTTGCCTCTGCACGTAAGGAAATATTTCTGATTATAAAAATGAGGTGGTTTCCTGTAATGATGCTTCTAACCTTAGAGACATAGCATTAGGAAGAAAAGTAACAAAGGGCAATTTACTACTGCTTTAGGCTACAACCAAATGGTCCCTTTTTAAAAACATTCCAGCTTTTCCTGAAAACCAGTAATATTTCTACACATGCCTTCAGAGGCTGATAATCTGTAAATATTCAAAACACAAAAATTTTGTTTAGTTCAGTTTTAGTTTCGGTAATTTTCCTAATTATGTCTTAAACATACGCACTTTCACTTTATGCTCACCTTTCTTCCTACCCCTCAGTTCAAATACTTACGCCCCTCTCAAGAGGAATGAATCCCACAGTAAGCACGTCCTTGCAGTATGTGTGCTTTCATTTTATCTTCAGACTTCAAGCTCTTGTAACTATTCTTTGTGTCAAAGCTTGTTCAGATGATGTTTTTCTTTATTCATGGGTACTATTGGTGTCATGTGGAATTATCCTTAGTCACAGATTTACAGATCCACTGAATATTCTGAGTTGGAAGGGACCCACAAGGATCATATATTCCAATCAGCTAAGAAGATTCTTCTTGCTGAAAAGTGAAACAATAATTTGTTTAGTTTAGGGTCGACATCTTGATTGTCCTGAAACTATACCTTGTATATTTCATTCTTACTTTCCTCCCTGTCTCCTCCCTGCCCCCATCTCCAAACCTAAAAAGTACTGTGCCACTGAATATTCTGAGTTGTCCACTTTTGTTGCCGGTTAGTCCATTTCCCCTTTCTTTGTTAGTTCTCTTCTGATTCCCAACATCCTTCCTAATTTTGGCCATTTCTCTATTTTTGTCTGTGATTTTTTTTCTCCTAGATTAATTCCTCCTCATTTTATCTTGGTATAAATTTCAGAAGGTCTTTTTGCTTTTGTCTTACTTTTTTTTTCTTCAGCTAAAATATTATTTAATTCCTTGAGCAGTGCTTTTTATTTTGCATGTTTGCCATTTGGAAAATAAAGTCCTGTTTTCAGCAGACTGTAACAGTTTGGGTTATAGATTTACCTCACTTTGCTGCACCTGTTTCCTTGCATTTAGCTTACATTTATTGTAATAGACTGCCTTTCGTTAGCCAAATATCTGTTAAAATTCAAAAATAAGGGCATTTCTCATGTCTCTAAGACTCATTTTAGTGAACCTGTATTTAATTAACCTTAAATTCCACTGCTTGAGCCTGGGAGGCAGTCATGAACATGATGTGTGATGGTGGCGGACACCAAAGGAGCTGAAAAGCTGCATCATTAACAGCCTGTATCTACAACCGCAACTACACTCTCATAATATGCAAAATATGCATGCAGTGCTATTCCAAGCTGCGTGTATCCTCACAGTAGAATAAAATGTTCATATCTTTCTGCAGTACTGGCTCACACTAATTTCTTGAATACAAAGAACTGTGAAAACCAATATAATGCTTGTTTTCTGAATCTATATTAAGTGAACAAAGAATTGAGTTTTAATCATCGTAATGGGTTCAGGCACACTGACTTCTTTAGGTGCTACAGGTTTAATGTCCCAAAACATGGATTTTGCATATAGCTTTTAGTCTACTGAAATGCTTTCTCTCTGGGATTGATATACAAAGGTCTAACACATGACAAGCATAACTTTTTTATTACATTATAGATCATGGGTTTGATATATCTTACAGACTTCCTATTTTTTCCTCTACTGCTGCGTCAATTAAGTCAAGGTTCTTGTTTTCTTAAACCATTATGAGATGTAGTCATTTTAACTTGAAAAAATTAATCTGTTTCTGCTTCAAATTTACTGTTTTCTCTACATAGTTTCATTTTGTCCAGACAGTATTTCCTGACCTTTTCCTTCTCTGAAATCTAAACCTTAAACTCTCTTCAAGGATTTGATGACATGGCTCTAAGATCTTGAGCTATTGTGGTAATACAGCCTAGAAAGCAGAGACCTGGCAATTTTATTTAAGATATCTACCCAGATGCACCCAAAATATGGTTGACTAAATGAGGTGAAAAGAAATATCTGAGAAGAAAACAATCAGAGAACGAATTGTTAATTTTCTTTGTGCTTTATGTATTCTTATTAAAGTCAGGGGTAATTGTTCTCAGATTTGAAGGACTAATACTCCAAGATGCAAAATAATCCCTTTGCCACCCTCTACAAAAAATGCCGTTTAAAAATCAATAAAAACATTATGTAGTTCCCTTATCTTTATGCTCAAGTAATTTCTCAGTTAGTTGTCATAGAATAAACATCTGCTCGAATCTCCTTGGCACAAACCCCTACTTGTTATTCTGCCAGTTGATTCCTGATGTGTGGTTTGAGTCCACATGGTATCACTCTTAGGAATTATTTTGCTGGCATAGCTTAACAGATGCACAGTATTTAATGTTATGGGGTTTTGTTGTTTTTTTATTAATAGATATTTCACAAAGACATAGAATAATAGAGTTCTCCAAGTTTCACCAGATGTGTCATGGATTTCTTGTTATTAGTATATTTCATCCTTACAGAGCACTGTCTTCTGTGATCTTTGTATTACCAGACTATTGTTTTTAAGAGGAATTAAATTGTATCTCCTATTCTATCTTTACAGCTGTCTTCCGGGATTTATACTATTGCAGTTGAGAAAATATTTATATTTTATTCTAAAATATTTCTCATCTTGAAAGCTTCTACTTTTCAGACTTTGTTTTACTGATCTTTTCTACAGCAATATCTACATAAGTAAATTTCTTGCAGTCATTCTCTATTTACAGAATCACAGAATCAATTAGGTTGGAAAAGACCTCTGAGATCAGCCTATGACCAAACACTGCTATGTCAACTAGACCATGGCACTAAGTGCTATGTCCAGTTTTTCCTTAAACACCTCTAGGGATGGTGACTCCACCACCTCCCTGGAAAGTCCATTCCAATGTCTAATCACCCTTTCTGTGAAGAATTTCTTCCTAATGTCCAACCTAAACCTCCCTTGGTGCAGTTTAAGATTATATTCTGTTTTACTGTCGCTTGTTACCTGTGAGAAAAGATCAACCCCACTTGGCTACAGCCTCCTTTCAGGTATTCACAGAGAGTGAGAAGGTCTCCCCTGAGCCTCCTTTCCTCCAGGCTAAACAACCCCTGCTCCCTCAGCTGCTCCTCACAGGACTTGTGCTCCAGACCCTTCCCCAGCTCCGTTGCCTTTCTCTGGGTCCACTCCAGCACCCCAATGTCCTTCCTGATGAGGAGCCGAGAACTGAACACAGGATTTGAGGTGTGGCCTCACCAGTGCTGAGTACAAAGGAAGAATCATTTCCCTGGTCCTGCTGGCCACAGTATTGCTGACACAGTCCATTTTGCCATTGGCTTTCTTGCCCACCTGGGCACAGCAGGCTCATGTTCAGCCGGCTGTCAGCCAGCACCTCCAGGCGCTTTTCCTCTGGACCACTTTCCAGTCACTCTTCCTCTGGCCTGTATTCATTCGTAATGTTAAAGTCATAGTGTTAAAAAATTATTAAATTGAAAAATCAGATGTTTCCCTTAAAGACCCAGTAAAATTAGTTTCTTTAACATATTTTATCTACGTTTTGTAAAAATATGCCTGCTTAGTTACAAGGAAATATAACAACACTCTGCATACAAAAAATATTAGAATAATATTAGAAAAATTAGAAAAAATACTTAGAAAAAAGTAATTCTATTTTAGCTCACTATATATGTTCAATATATATGTAAACTTCAGTCTATTGAAAATAACAGGCATGTCAAGACCCATGGACATCATTAATGTGTACCTAGACATACGCACCTAATGTGTAAGATCTTGTTTTTCTCCAGTAAGATGTTTTAAGAAGTTTCATGCTGAAACCCACAAGGATATTAAAATCTACCTTTCCCTTTCTTACTAGGATCCCTCTTACTTCAGATTCATGGCCTCTAATGGACAAAAGTCAATACATTTTGAAATTGGGACACAATAGCACTCCAGTGTCAAACAGCTTCACTGTTAGAAATAGAGTTTTCAAAGTAAATATACTGACTGTGATGGAATTTGAGCTATGATTCCAGGCATCTGCTTTCCTCATCAGACCAATTAGGTTATGTCATTCAAAGAATTACAGTCAACAGGTTCTTCAGAGGCAACATGTGTCACTGCAAGATAGAGACTGCATTCATCTTGTTGAAATTGGATAAATTACTGAAGTACTGTTTTTTATTTATTTCTGTGTGCAAATAATTTATGAAATTTATCTGCCTCAGTTTAAAAGCCTCAGAGTATTATTCAGACTACTAAATTTCACCATCCCAGACAGGAATGGTAGTTTGGGGCAATAACACATCTATAATCCTGAAATCACACTTTTATAATAATCATCCCTGTATCAGTTACTTAACTGGTAAAAACATATGAACATGAAAAAACGCGTAACTATAATTTTGGGATTCTGGGCATTATGGTACATGTACCTTGGGCTTGGATTACCCTATGTAGTTGAGGACAACTGTATTTGCAAAAATTTGAATGTGTGATGTTGTATTGCTGACTGAGTCAAGAACTTAACAGTTTTGAATCATTACAACTGACACAATGGAAACTAATTATCTCATAGCACAAAAGATATACACAGGCATAACTATAAATAGGATAATGTTAAATGAGACTAAGGTCCCCATGTTAATACTAATGATCACTTCTAACAGAAGGAAATCTTTCATTACATGCATCTTTGCTTTTGAAATTAAGTTCATTCTTATACCATTTGAAATGACAGTGGAGGTGAAAGCTGTAAGTAGTCATTTTATCTGATGCATTTAACTTATTGTGCATTTAACTTATTATTAACTTAATGAATGTCTCCTGATTTAGTCCAGGTTTTTGGTTTCTCATCATCTCAGCAAAAAAAGGAAGAAAAGTACGGGGTATATTATTTACCTTGTTAGCCTGAAAAGTCATCAGGGAGAATGTGCTTCCAAACCACAATGTCTGATTCAGAACCACTCACTTCAGAAGAAGTCTTAAAATACTTACAAATTTTCTGAGTACTGTAATTTTTCATATTGGGGGAAAGTGGTCCTATCAAAAGGACTGTGGACATGGAGATGTATGCATGCACTTATTCTCACAAGCAAATGTCTTTATAGCTGGAGACATTTTATACAGTTTGTTTCTGGAAGAAATGCCAACATTTTGTAGGCCTCTCTAAATGCTATTTCTACTTCTGTGGTGGAAATACCACTTCCCAAAGGATGAGTAATACCAAGTGTGGGATTATGCAGAATCAAAGAGAGTAACTTATTAGCTCATTCTGCTTTTAGAATCATCAGATTTTTGTAATTCAGGGTTATGTTCTAAAACCAATGAACCGTGGTCTCATGATTTCAGTTACAATATCACCTAGATATAAAGGTACATTACCTGATTTTAGAAAGTCAGTATGCTTAAAAGCCAAAACCTCATACACCTGAAAGTGAACTTTTTATCTCTCAAAGAATCTCCATTTCTTATGCTTATCAAATGAGAACCTGGAAAAAAATCAATTAGGCTTAGGTTAATGAATTTTTTGTCATTTTCCCTTCTGTGTTATTGAATCATTGGTCAGTATTTCCTAATGGTGGATACTACTGAAAAGGTGTAACTGGGTTTAAAGAGTTGCTGAGGCTCTCTTACAGCTTTCCAGAATAAAAATTTTTATGTATTATATTCATTTTATTGTCTCTGTTTTGCCTGTTTGCCATTTTCGTTATCTCCAGAGGTATAGCATTGCAATTTATTATATTGTGCAAACACCCTGAAATAATGTGTACGCATATATTTGATTTGGTTTTGCAAATCCAAAAATGCTATCAGATACTAACAATGCTTTTAGAAACAGGAATAAATTTTGCCAGTCTTTTTACCTCACCTTACACTTAATTCATTCTAACATCAATATTCCAAACAAGATTTTATGCCTAGCTGCATCATCTAAATTGAATAGTAAATCAAATAGATTATTTGTACATTGTAGTTATGAAGCAAAATTGTTCATTACCAATCAACTACAAATGCAAGGTAAATTTTCATTGATTTTTTTGTTGCTGATGATTTTGTTTAGGTTAGTAACTTGTTGTGTGTTCTTGTGTAAACGGTATTATATTGCATTTTAGTTCTTGTTATTCTTTTAATCTAAAAAAACAATATTAGAAGTTATTATGTGTCAAAACAAATAAGCAAACAAAACCCCCTAGAAAGTCAGGAAACAATTCTGACTAGCTGCAGAACTTAGAGCAATGTTATTCATGTACAGTCTTCTGATAAGATTACGTACATAGTTTTCAGATTTAATGCTTATTGAGTGATTCAAATATATTCACAATATCAGATACACTGTCTAAGTGTAGACAGTTCTGAGTCTGACACTACAGGAAGATTTATGAATTTCATATTTTTAAACTGGTTGTGATGTGTTTGAGAACCTTCAGGAACGCTAAACAATAGGACTGTACTGACATCTTGGATTGTCATCATGATGTGCTTATTGGATTATCTGAGGTAAAGCTAAATTCTTTGGATACATGTATTATTTCTATATGTAGGAATTAAGACATTTAGGATGTTCAGCTCTTTTTTCTTCTTTTTATGGAAATAATTTCAGACTGTGTTATAGATACTTAAGAGACAGCATAGTACTTTTTTATTGATCTATTTTTTAAAAAAGTGAGTTGAATTCTTGGAGGTCTATTTAGGAGAGACTGGATGGATTGTTAAGCAGATGATACTGAAGTGTCAACAAAGAACCTCAGAAGTCTTAAGGGTTTTATGTGTCAAATATGAGAAACAGATTCTGGGGGAAAAATCAACAGTAGTCATTGCTATTTTGTAGGGTTTAAAAGTTCCTGCTTTAAATTCCAAGTATATATTGTTTAACATTATTCTTTGTGGTACACAGCTTAATAAAAGCATGCTGGCCATGAGAAACAAAGACGGAAGCATTCACAGCGTTCACAGTTTATCAATGTATTTAAATATGACATTTCCGTTTGCTATATTCTCTGCGACATAAAAACCATTTTCCAAGAGTGAATGATTTGTGAAAAAAAAAATCTCCATCATGACTTTGGAAACATTCTTTTTAAGTTCTGTTCAGACAAAAAACTATGACAAGTACTTACAACAGCATATATTAAGGACATGTTTGAATATCCTATCCTTTGCTCATAGAACACTGCTTCAGGCAGGATAAAGCCTTTCTGTAACTGCAGTTAGAACACTTTATAGTGCAACAGATATGCACTCCTGAGATTATGTCGATCTCAAATCAACCCCGTAAGGTTACCAGCAATGCCAACCCCTCAAAATTTTTTTCTGTAGACCATGTCCCCTAACAGAAGCTAAGGATAAATATACTCAATGTATGCTGAAGCTAAGGATAAATATACTCAATGTATGCTGCTTTTAAAAGGTATATAGATGAATCTTGGATAAAAGATAGTTAAATGTGACATCATTTGAAGAATTTTATTTCTAAAGTTCAGATGTTCATAGTGACAGATTTCTTTTAATGTGGCTGGAGCATAAAAAGAAAGGCATGTTACCAACAAGCAATATTTCTTTTAAAAGAAAGAAAATTCATGCAGCATTGGGGGAAGATACTGGAAAGTTCTTTTAACTTTAGCACAATAGTGTTTGATCCCTATGTCTGTGATTAATGCTTAGTTTTGTATCATAAAGTGCTTAGTACAAATGCCAGAGATTAATGTAATTTTGTGTTAACTCCTTATATCTGTGCCAGCAAGTACTTTCCTGTTTACCTATACCAATGCTTAATATGCACAAGCAGACATATTAATTTTAAGAGTAAAAATTTTGTACCAGAACAAAGATGGTAAGTACATAATGACCTGACAACATATTTGGGATACTGTCAAGGAGAAAAGATTCATTATAAGATCCAGTACCATAAAAGAAAAATTTGAGGAATAGGAATGTTCTCCAAGTGATAACCAGAGACCCTCAAAAGGCCCCTACTCATATCCAAAAAAGTCCACAGAAATCATTAGCATACATGTATGTATTCAGGAAATGTAGTTAATATGTATTAGTTTCATGAACATAACCTGGTTTGTTGGGCTGCTGGGTGTGTGTATTAGGTGGAGCACTTCCCTGTGCACCCAGTGCTGCAATAAACTAGTGTCGGCTTTCTAACCTAATGAACTGGTTGGAGAGTTTATTTCCTGGTTTTCGGTCACAGACATTTTTCAGGAGAGAAGAAATGGTTCCTAACTTTTATCGGCTATGACTAGAAAGAGAAAGATGTCTTGCAGAATACTTTCATGCAGTGTTATGAAGATTATGACTGTTTTGATGAAGTGTTGGTCTACAAGTCGTATTATCATAATGTAGTATGTGACTTATTCTTAAAAAGAATCTTGAAAGATAGATTACATAACTACTAAGTTCTGGTACCGAACTATAAAGTTGTTATAAATAATATTTGATGAAACATGCAGATTCATCCCTATGCTACATAAATTCAGATTCAAATAATATCTAAAGTTTTCAGAAAGAAGTATTGTCCATTGATTATATAGTAGTATATATAAAATATCTATGTAGTCTGGTATAAACTTTTCTTTAATTATTCTCGTTAAAGTTCTATTTGATAATTTTTAAACTCAGAGTAGTCCATAAGACTTTAGGTTATTCAAAGGTGTTTATTGTGGCCTTACTGTATTTTCATTACTGACAATGGTAAATCTCCCTCTGACTTCAAGTGCTAGATCAAAAGTCACTTGCCCTTAAAAAATCCCTCACTTGATGTTAATATCGAATTAAAAAACTCTTATCTCAGTACAGTAAGAATTTCAGCTATTTGCTACAGGTCATACATTAAAACTACGAGCATAGTTTCAAAGTTTTTGAGAATCTCTTTTCTCTAGGTCTTTGTTAAAAATTGCAAAACTTCCCTAGTTCTTCTGCTCTTCTCCACAATGATTAAATGCACCACTCTGTAGACATTTCTTTTTCCATATGAATTTCCTTTGTGGTGGTTACTCTCTTAATATTCTACTATCGAGAGACAGTGGAGAAAGCTTTGCTACTCTTTTACGTAGGTAATATCATTGCTGTGTGTTGCCTATTTCTCCTGCAGTGCTCAATTCGTTTTTCGTTTTCAGGAGGTTTTTCTCCACTCCAACTCTGTGCGTAAATTTCTCTGTGTCTTATAATTTCTATTATTTTTGTTTGCTGGCCATAAATTTTGCCTGTAAAACTGATATTTAAGGCTAAGAAACCTATTATTTTATCCTATATTCAGACTTTAATGATGCAGCTACACTGATAAGGATCCTTGAGTGACTACACCAATTAATTTGGACAGGATAACCTTCAGGTTTTCTACAGATTTAACTACATCTGCTTAGAAGTTCACTTTTTGTTAGGTTTCAGATTTTACAGCCTCAAAATCTCTGTGCTGTCTTTGAGTTTTATATTCAATTTTCATTGCTGTCTTTCAAAATCCACAAGTAAGCCATGTGACAGCTCTATTTTTTAAGTGATATTTACGAGGTTATTTTTCTTCCAGTTTCCTAAGAAATAAATTTATTGGTTGTGAATTCTCAAAGAAAGATGAATTAATCTTTCTTCTAATTCTTATTCTCTCTCAAAACTGCACTATTTCTATTAAATTTCTATTACAACTTGTTGGCAGTAAGTGGGCTTTGTCTATGTCTTAATTTTTTACTATAATTTTCCATTGATAAATAGTCTTCAAAAGATTCTTTATGAAAGTAACCGGCCCCATGAGGTTGTAATGCAATATTTCCTTTTTCAGTCATTGTTATTGCTTTTATTTTTTAAGAAAGAAGAATGCACTGTCATACGTATTGAATCTTCCCTCTTCACAGTATTTAGAGAATGTTGTGGCTCAGATACTGAAATGATCAAGTAACCTTTTATTTTATGGTATCTCATATCCAAATGAACTTAGGGAAAATGTGTTTTTCAGCTCTACAGTTTCAATATCCAAAGAGGAAAAAAGTAGACTGCTTCATAAAGGTGAATTAATTTTCTTTGGTTTGTTTCAAACCAAAAAACCAAACCAAAACAAAATGAAAAAAAAAAAAGAGCAAGCATATTAAAGCATATTTATTGTAGTTTATCATTAAAAAAAGCAAAAGCTAAACTTTGATATTTGAAAGTACCCAGGAAACCAAAAACTAAGACACTGATTTCTCAAAAATTGGTCAATAAATGTTCCATCCATTTATATCTGGCTACATTTCCAAGGACTTTTTTTGAAGACTAAAGATCAAATGCAACCCTTACAGATAAAAAGCTTCAAAAATTCTCTGAATTTCACTTCAGTAGCTTTCATATATCCATGTTTGTTTTTCCTTTGGCATAAATGTCTATGGCAATTATGCCATTTAGAGAAATTTACTGCTACAGAAGCAAAAATGGAACCCAAACTTCAGGTGTTAATACATTCAAATGTAAGGGCTTTCATAATGTCATGGTGTCTTCCAGGTTTCAAAATCCTAACAGAGGAACGTTTTGCAAAATGTTTGTTTTCTTAGGTTTTCATTTCTACATAAACTAGAAAAAATAGTGAAGTCCATCCTGAAATAAATTATACAGTATTGCTTAGCAGATAACTGCTGTCTTATATCTTTTACTGTCTGTACTTATGCTGTCTGTTTTATATCTCCTACTTATTGTAGAGGTGCAAAAAGCATACCAGAGGTGAGTCATGTGCCACGGCTTCTTATATAATATATAATTATATTGTATAATAATATATGTATTTATTACTATGCCGCATGCATAGTATTTTAAAATATTACATTTTTAATATTAATTTTAAAATATTTTTAAATACTCTGTTATTTTTAAATAATACCTCTCATTTAAAAAGTCCTATTAGATATATAGCTCAATGTCTTGGCAAGGGCTTAAATCAAAGACAGCCTTCAAATTCTACTGACTAGGGTGGATGAATTTGACTTGGTAGAAATTATTACACAACAATCCAAAAGTAGAAAAATATATATGTGAATATGTGGGGCTTTTTATGACACTAAGGACTGTGTAATTACACTTGAAAGACCCTGAGCTTCATATTCAGTCCACAGAAAGATATTCTTTTCTTTTTCTTTACAGGAAGAAGGCAGTTCCAGAACTCAATATTAGGAAATATCACAATGCAAACATATTTGGCAACTAGTTTTTAGAGTGACATGTCCAGGGAAAGATGCTCTAAGAATGACAGAGAAGTTTATGAAGTTTATTTTCTGTTCTTCAGCAACAGCAATAACTTTGATTTCCCATTCATCTCAAAGCTTTGCATACAGTGCTATCAGCTGCCTCAGGGTGGTTTGGTAGGTCTCAGGAGGTTATAAAAAGGTAGGTAGAATGCATTCTGTGAGGCTGAGCATGAAAGTGGCAAAGAGGGTAGAAAATACCTTGAATGTGCCAAACACTGGGTAGAACAACATGCATGTTCTGGGATTTTTGGGTTTTTTTTTTTCCTCTCTTGTTTAAGAAAGGGGCATTTTAGGCATTGTCCTGGGCAGGATACTGCTCATATACGTGATCTTTGGCCTAGGCCATTACTGATGTTGTTATAGTCTCAGATTGTTAGGGCATTTCCAGCAAATACTTTTTACATTGACAGTGCTTAAGGTTTTATTCCCACTGCAACAAACTCTGACTCCCACAGTGCAAGCCATACAAACTCAAAATCCTCACCCTTCATTATCCTATAAATCTGCAGTGATTACGAAGGGGAAGAACAATAAAGACAGATTTCAAAGTCTACTCTGTCTTTTTAAATAATATAATACAAACCTTGATTAAAATGCTAAATTAAGATACTAAATGTGGCAGTTCAAAATATTTTGAAAAGATGGAAAGATAAGAATATAAAAATCATTTTATACATTTATGGTCCTGATCCTTCTTTTCATTTTACTCAGTGCTAATAATCTGCAGACTTCAACAGAAGCAGGATCAAACCTCTCAAGAGCAGTGGCACTTTGATGTATTACACTAATACATCACCCTATGCAGCTCCTTGATGATGTATTGCCCTAGTGCTTTATCAAAGTGTCACTGCTCCGATGAAGGCATAGCACCTTCTAGCAAAGCCCTGGATAAGAGGTTATGTTGGAGAAGAGGCTATGTTCTGTTATATGCTATGCTATGCTATGCTATACTAAGGCATTTTTTATGCTGGTATAAGGAACAATATCAGAAAAAGAGAGGTGAGGTTCCAGGATTAAGTGGCAGAGGTAGATATGACCAGGAATTGGACATAATTCACATAAATAAGTTTTGATAGGACTTTGGGCTGCTAATGTAAATTTATTTGAAAATTCTGTCCTTGTCTTTCAGTATCTTGATTTTTGATTTTGACAAAAAAAAACCCTAAAATATGAAAAGCAGTGTTGAATATTTTCCCTCAAAATTGGCGTCTAAGTAAAGGAGAATCTTTACATTTGGCTCAATTCCTCATACCGAACAATCATCAATAAATTTACTGACTGGGAAGACAGGTGAAACTGACTGCACAAAATAGTTTGATAAAATTGTTAAATCCTCATCTCTGTTATTAACATAGTAAGAATTCTCTCAATTTTTTTTTACTCATTTTGTTAATAAAAATCTAAAAATATTTAAAAGATCCAGTAAGATCAACAGTAAAGATAGCAAATCATTCTGGGCTTTTTTACTTTTATATGAAAGTAATGCAACTAATGCCTTCAGAAAGGATACAGTCAAGTCTGAAAATAATTGAAAACTAGGTGATACTTTGCCTCAATTTCGATTAGGTGTTTGTGAGCTCTGTTTGCCTGAGCATCATATAAATCAACTTTTGGGATAAATTTTTGCTCCTTGTATTTAGGGCACCTCAATTATACTGCTTTACATACTATGAATGTGTTTGGGTCTCTGTATTCAAACTGCTTTTCCTGAGATATAATGTTTTTTAAAGGAAGCAAGATATAAACTGGATAATGTGTTACTGGACAGACCTTGATTGAATTTTTTCTAAGAATGCTGCTTAAAGATCTGCACCCAAGGATCTTACCCATCATTCAGCAATGTCAGGGGAAAAGGCACAAGAAAAGCCTGATGTATTTTCTTATTTATAAAGATTTTCCTTCTGATTTTCTTGAAAAAATAGTTTATTACATGAAAAAGTGTTTGTTATCCCAGAAATAGTAGTAGTGGGCTTGGATTTGTTTAACTATTTACACATTACTTGGGGGATGAAAAGGAAAAGCTTAATGAAATCAAATAAGTAATAATTTTTTATTACATGTAGGTTGCAGTTAGCCTACCTTCTTTCTGCATTTGTAGAATTTTGCTAAGAAATACTGTTCTAGTGGCATTGGTCAGAGTAGAGTTTGGATATTATCCTCTTTTATGTATGCTGGTGAACAGTGGATTTCGACAATTTTTGTCAGACTTCATAGAACTATTTAATCATATTTTTCTTTTAATATTTATTGTCTTACCTTCTAGAACTTATTGCTCATGTTATTAAGAAGTGATGTGAACAGCCAAGAATGAGACTTTTAAGAGTACAGGGTAACATTGTGATGTTGCATAAGATCATTTTTTTTACTGTACATCCCACAGACATTCATGGAAATATGATGTGTTGAACATTCCTAACTTTCTTTGAAAGAGCAGAACTTTGGAGAATTAATAGTTTTATTACAATGAAGTACAAAAAATATGATCTGTCAAAATAGCAAATTTGGCATCTGTGGGTGGACACATTCACATGGTTCCTATTATGTTTCATTACCTCAACACTACATTTACAAACAGGTGAAAATGATGAAAAAATAAATAAATGGCATTTATGATGGGCTCTGTAAAGTTCAAATATGAGCTACCACAGTGCACACTGTTGTTTCATACTAATGAAAATCAATTTCTTCTTCTACTGACAAGTACCAAATAAATACCATTATGATCCAGAATTTGTAGCATTTATTAATTTTTACTTGACATTTGTAACAAACAGTACTGCAAAACACTGATAGATTTTATGGGTATAGTTAACTTTTCCTCCTTTTGCCATAGATCCATTATATTAGTTTATGTTTGCCATTTTTTGTTAGCAAGGTTTAGCAATAGCCTGAAAGACCTTCCAGTATTAACATAGCTACTCAAGCTAGTTCACTCAATATGGCACAATGACAGGTTAGATTGTAGTGTGTGTAAACTGTATTGCATGGGATAATAAAAGCTGACCTCAATTTTCAATTTGTTTTATTAGAGTACTTGTGTAAGAGACTTAAAGATCTCAGCTGTCTCAAACACTGTTAGACCACTAAAGGACTTTGCCCACTGTGGCAAACTGTGTAAAGAGGAAACTGCTCTCGTGTGACTACCAAACCCCTTGAATATGCCTCTGTGGATTCCTGGAATTTGGACTGTAAATTAAACCACCTGATGGGAACCTGAGATATGATAAAGGTGGTACTATTGTCCAGTTATGTAAGGCGTAAGGAGAGGTAAGCAAGGCCAGGGGAGAAGAATGTATCCTGCAAAGAATCCACACGGAAAGCCAACTTAGCCCCTGTGCTGAAAACCAGCTCTGACTCGGTCTGCCAGGGGGAAGCCATAACCCACCCATTCGAAAGAAGAAGAAGACTAGAATGGGAGTATGAATATATGAATAGTGAAAAGTTTTGAATTACTTTGAGACTCTCACCACTGAGAAGCCCAGGGTGAAGAGGACCAGGAATATCATCTGGATCCATGGGTGGTGATATCTTTCTATTTAACCTGTCTCTCTCTCACTTTCTTCCTCTCCCTCCTCCTCTCTTTTTCCTATTTCTTTCTATCTCTCTCTACCTCACGTTCACTGTTAAATAAAATCAGCACTATTGACTTTGGCATATGGTCTTGTTTGCACCTTAATTTGGGCAGAGGCACCTCTTAATAATTGGATCTTAACAACAGGATAACAGGAAAAGCGAGTCAACTGCTTTTCTTGTCCTTTACTCAAAGTTCTTCTTTTCTCTTGCTCTTTCATTCTCTGAATGGAAAGAAGCTCCCCACTGCTACATAATGTTATATATTGTTTTAGCACAGGCCTTTCATTACCACTGCTCAGAAATTACAATTGCATCTACTTCCTCTCCTTGTCTGTATCATTTGTTTTCTGATAATAAACCTGAGAAGAAAATAACACCAGACTAAATGTCTTTCCTCTGAGAAATCTCTTTCAACTTACTATATGTTTTTCAGTTTAAATCTCATTTTTATAGAATAACTTTTCTTGGTGTAATTTTTAAAAATAATTTAAAATATAGTAAAATAAAATAAAAATCATATTAAACTTAATTGTATGGAAACAACCATTTATCTCTGAAAACCTATGAGTTAAATGTGGCAAGTAAACCGTTGTGTTTTTGAAAAGATTGTACTGAGTTGGGCTGTTGAGACATAATTTCATAAAAGAAGATTATTTTGACACTGAAACCAACATAATTGTAAAAATCAGATTCTGCAGTATTTGTTTTTCATTTGATGAGCTTAGATTCCTGTGTGTATCAAGAAGACTGTGACATGGCCAGAGACAGACAGAGTGAAAGACACAGCAGCAGTGGGGAGGGGCAGTCTAGGGAAAGGTTGGTCATGGCCATCAAGGCATTGGTGAGCTTAGACCTGATATTTCCCAGCTGTGCCTCATAAGAAGCAATACTTTAAAAGTTTGCTTTTATGACAATCTCCTGCTAATGCTCAGTCATCTGCAAAAAGACACCCCATTGCTTTCAGCTATCCAAGGGTGAGATCTGATTTACAAAAATTATCTTGGTAAAGACAAAATTACTTCCTGTAAATATTTTCTCTACAATTGTAAGCTATAATGGATTGACAGTGACCTCCTCCCTCCCACTGAGCTGGCTGCTGTTTGCATATTTTCCCTCAGCCTACTTTTCACTTGAAAAAAGTTCCTGAGAGAGAAAGTAATTTTTTTGGGTTGTCTCTGCCAAGGTATGAAATGTAGGAGGTATCTAATATAGGAAAAGAACAAATAATTATTTTTTTATATATAAAACCACTTGGATTTTATGTACCCAAGCTGTCAGACAAGAGCAGTTATAGATATTTATGTTTGTGTGTGTGCACAGATCTCCTTTCTAATTAGGGCTGTGTAACATAATATCAGAACAACAACCATCATTGCAAGTTATTTTAAAATGTCTTTTTATTAATTGTAGATTCAGAGACTGTAAAACCATAAACAGTCATACCCATAACTTGAATAATACAGGTGATAGTGCTTCCGTGAATTGATTTCTATGTGACATAGAACTAGATCTTTTGGAAAAGTCTAATTTAATGCCCTCAAAATATGTTAATAGTTTGGGGTAACTTTTCAATTCACTAAAAGTTGTAGCCACTAATAAAGCTATTCATATCAAAAGATTTTATTTTTAGTGTTTGAAACCTCGATTCCTTTGCCTTACTTTTCTACTGTGCTCATTTCTTCCTACTTAGGAGGACTGGCTAAACTTCAGATGCAAATTTATTCTGTTTTGCACATATTTCTTCTACATAATATGAACCATGCAACACAAATATTTTACATAACATGATGCACTTATTTATCAACATATAATTTAACAGTTAAAACCATCAATTAAAAATGTCAGACATTCCTAATTCAGAAAAATTTTGAAATACACGTGTTTACACAGGTTTAGAAGGCATACAAATTTCAAATTAAATTTGAAAAAGATCTTCAGAGATTAAAAAAAAGTAAGAGAAATACCATTAGAAATTTTTTCAACCTGATCTGATACTTCCCCTTTTTTTCTTTTTTTTCCTGAGTGTCTACATTCAGTTCTTTTCACTACTTAATAGAATATTAGTTTTTGGTTACTCAGAGCCCAGTGTCAACCTAGGTGCTGAGAGAGCATGCCTGTAATAGGACACGCAATTATTATACCTTGAACATTTTGATGATGAATTTTACTTTTGTTTTCTGGAAATTTCTTGAAGTCATGTGTGTAACCCTTCAGAATCCATTCAGGATACTGAAGAACACATGGATCACTGCAGGCACAAAGTCTCCATGGCCATCCTCACAGATTCATACCATATTATTACTACAAGAGAGAATCCATCACTGTTCCTCAAGAAATAAAGATCCTAAAGATTTTAAAGATAAGATAAAATAAATCAGATAGCAAAATGTCTAATTACTATAAAGTACACAGAATGGTTGCTTTCATCCTCCAGATGGGGATTTGCTTCCAGTATAAGAAGGATTAAGTGAAATGAAGACTCAGGTTCCTTTCCCTGAATATTCTGTACCCAAGAAAATTAATAGTTTTAAAGGAAGAGGAAAGCATGATTTACATTTCACAGCTACAGTTGTAATAGCTAAAATATAACATTCACATATAGCTTTCAACTCTAAAACCAATATGTTTTTATCAGCTTTTGCCACTTTCTCCCTACTTCATTAGATCCTTTGAGTTCGTGCCTTGTGCAATAAGGGCCCGTTTCTGGTACAGATCTTGATCAGAAAAATGCAATCTTCTTGAGTTTGCATTTTTATCAAAAAGTATCAACATTTTTCTGGATTTACTGGTTTTTAGAGCCAATTTCAAACCTTACCATGTTAAAAGAAGGACAAATACCTTTATTGTCTGACCAAATACATATCCTGGCCATTTATTTTAGGATCTTTTGCTAACTGTTGTCAAAATAATTTTGCAAGTTCATTGTCTAAGATAGATGGAATAAAAGCCCACCAAAACCCACCAAAATCCTTAAGAGCAAGTGGATAATTAACACAACAAAACACACAAGAAAATAGTAGGAAATGAGAAAAAATATATTAGTTCATGTAAAATAGATAAACAGCTACTAAATTAATGAAGTGATATATAATCTAAGAGATTGTCTTGCCTCATAATACTTTACACAATCTTTTGTGGCTATACAACCTTCCCATAGCAACCATCTATGATATTACAAATAAAGATTTACAACTTAAGGGGAAATAAGCCGTGCATGAAGATTAACTTGAGAAAGAGAAACGACAATTTCGCACAAATATGCTCTAGTATGCTAACAAAAATAGGAAAGAAAAATTAAAAATATGGGAAGCATTGTCCTGAATTGTATGTTTTCCTAGTGTTCTTTTTATTTTGACTCACAAATTCCTGGGTTTTAGAATTTACAGTGCACCTTCAAATTACAGAGGTAACTGTCTGTTGTATCTGTTGAAACAGTGAGTATGAAATGGCTGTTTATATATGGAAAATATAAGCTCCAACATTTATTACTAACCAAAATGGCTAATTCCACAGAGTCTGCTGGTTTGCATCTCTAATTGAGAAACATATACCAGTCTGGCAATGTCATATAATTTGCTGAAGAATCTAAACAAAGCACAAGCATACAACCTTTTTTATATTGTGGCCTGCTGATGTCTGGTACTCTGAAATTTTACTTTCTATTGTCATCTCTCAAACCTCACGTCTTCACTGAAAAGACTGAACAGAAAATACTTCTAGTGATTCCTTATGACATTTCACTGTATATACAGAGGACCAAAAGTTTAAGTATGAGAAACTTCAGAGAAACAATATTATAATAGAAATAATTATTCAAATTAATTTCTATATGAAATTATGTTTAAAAAACGAACATAATTGTATCATTTTACCTTGGGTGGAGTTTAGAAATGTATCTCTCAAAATCTGCGGAGTTCTTCTGGCTACATGATTATGATGAACTTCCCAGACTTACTCTTGTATGGACTAGAAAAAAAATTTAAGCGAAGTTTATAATTTCATATTTTAGTGACATTGCTTTTAGTATTTCCTTATACTGAATTATAAGTGGGAAAAATGTAAATGAAGACCATGTTTGAATTGTTCTTTAATATTAGTAATCGTAATGTTTAAGTTGATTAGAAACCTGGTGTTTTTCCGAAAGTATCAGTAATTCTAAACAAGACCATTTCGTCTTTCTTAAATCCAGTGTCTGTGGGACTCGTTCCCGATGTATTTCATAAAAGAGAATAATCAGGTTACCCAAACCAAAAAAATATATATCAAGAAGCTGTGAAACCAATAGGCTCTTGAGCTCCCACACTGTATGAATTATTTTTCCTATTCCAGGCCTCGGTTAGCTTTGAAAGGGAATTCATAGTTTGTGGGACTTCTGTTGGTACTGTAGTTTACATTTTTATACCACTCTTACTACTCTTTTCCTTCCTATACTACTCTAATTTAGACATTCAGGGGATATTTAGATGGATATTTACAACACAAAATATATCAGTGTCCTTCTATGAAAATATATTTTCCGTTATGACATTAGTGAGGTAGGTTAAATCCTCCTAAAAAGTAGTGGAGTAAAATTTCCAAAAATCACTAAGATATTATTACTTGGATTTCTCCCGATATTCTCTCCACTTAGTCAGGTCAGAAATAAGCAGTTACTATTCAGTTTTCAACAAGCCTTGAAAAGTCCCGTAAAAAGAGGAAAAAATATTATAATAATTTCACATCATACATTAATTTCACATCAAAATGCCCATGAGGTGAACCTAAATCTTATGTTAAGCTTTGACATTTAATATACATCAAGACAGCACTTAGGGTTTTGTAAACTGATTTTCTTTAGAACAGAAGAGTTCTAATTACCCCTTAAGTAAGCTAAAAGTAATTTAATGCAATTTAGATGTATTCAACTGTGTAGATACATTTTGATTAAACTTATTGTTGGCCTAAATATAATCACACGTTGATTTTTTTTTTTCTTCTCTATCTCTTTAGAGTTAAGGATCAGTTGCATTATTTTTATCAGCTTATACTGTAGACATCCATCACCAGTTAACATGCTATTTCCCTAGATTTTATCTACAAGTCTATGACTCAGAGGGGAAAAACACAAAGAAATTCTCCTAATTCTATGAAACATCAGTACATTACAATATAGTAATGAAAGGCTATTATGTTTCAGATTGGTCTGTATACTCAAGCTCCTGAAAGAAATGGGTTGCTGAATTGATTATAATTTATGTGGAATGGACTGTACATGCATGTTAAGCAATTTTCTACAAAATTACACAAAATTGGAACATCACCATAGCAATATTCTATTGTATGCAATTTTAACTAAATATTATAATCTTAAATAGAAACTTTTTTGATGTGTATCATGTAAAATCCAGTTTTACTGAAAGGAATTTTTAGAAAGAGTGCAAATGTTTATGTAAAATAAATTTTGTAGAATTTGATAGGAATGCAAAAAAGTCCCAAGCAAGTTCAAGTGAGTGTTTAGTGAAAACACTTAAAGCTAATGTGTTTAAGGGCAGTAGTGGAGAAGATGAGGTGAATTTTACTGTCCTCTTCCAGGAGCATAATACCTTTTTTCCGGGTCTCTATAGAACCCAGCAGTGCTTTATACCGATGCACTCAGTGTTTCATGGCCAGCTGCAGGATCTTAGCCACACATTTCAAGCAAGAATTATGAAAAGGTTCATTTAGCTTCCTTGATCCTGCATAGTGAAGACTTTTTAAAGTTAGTGTTTTTTCTTGTTTCCATTTAAAAAAATCTTAAACGGGAGCTCTTCCATTATCCCAAAATAGAAAGTCAACAATACTTCAGCTCACTCCAAACCATCTGTTTACACTCATTTCTATCGCAAACTTCTCAGTCATTTGCATTTTGCCCAAGCTGTCTGTTCTTCATGTGCCAACATTAAATAACATCCCACAGTTGTGGTAGTTCTTTTCAGTCATAGTGCTAGCATAAATTTTCATCAACAGAGGGAACATCTTAAGATAGCTGAATGTATATCCAACAATTATGTAAAAAAAAAAGTAGTGCAGAAAGGCTCTGTTACTTCATACACTTTTAAAATTTGTATCATTAACAACATACAAGTTATACAACGCAAAGACAGACATTTCTGTCTTTTTGTAATTTTGATGTGTAAATAATGTTATCGGTATTCTCCACACAACATGAACCTATCATTTCCCCTCAATTTGTTAGAAAAAGAGCTCTATTACCATTATGAGCTAGATAGGACTGAGATTATTACTATCTAAAGCCAAATTAAAATCTCGTATCTTTTATAATTTAATTTTTTTAGTAGTTTACCTGTTTCTCATGGGGATATGCTAAAAAAAAGAAAAAATAAATCAAGCAATGAAAACTCTCTTATCAGAAAATATAACATTCTTTTTTTTTCATGTATTTTCAAGAACATCTTTCTTTTGACTTCAGACATAATAAAATATTTTGTATTACTTTTCAGTGTCATTTATGTACCCTTATGCATACTGTGCAGTGAAAACAGGACTTATACGAAGAAACAGGAAGAAAGATAAATGACCCAATATAAATGAAAAATATTTTGCTAGTCACTTAACAGCAATAGGTCTCTTGCAGACTGTTTAAAAAAACAGCTGGTTATTGACCATGTTTTGTTGTAAGTCTTTGAAACCTGGGGATGATAGTATCAGGGCTTGATGATGATAAATACATGAAGCTGTGCCCAGAAATATTTGTCCTAATAACTAATTTTAAAAATTGACAAACTTGAAAGGATTTATAATGTAATCAAATATGCTTTCCCATTCATGTTCCATCTACCATCTGTTGTCTACTGTAGTTTAAAGATTACAGAATTAAGTTGACACATTTGGTGGTATTCATTTAAAATCCAAATCACTAAGAAATGAGAGGGTTCTTTATTCTTTCCTTTTTCAAAACATGATCTAAAAAAAGCACCAAACCCCTCTTCATAACGAGTTCTGAATTGTTGGCTGAAGCAAGTAAAGTCATTTCTTATGTAGATAACAGACTGACAGAGACAGTCGCAATGCAGTTTCTTAACGCTGCCTTACTAGTGTGTGTTTGATCTCACAAGTACCTCTTTTGGGAAAAGAGCTCACTCCATTCCTATTAATGATAAATTTTGCCATTCTAAAGGATTTCCTAAAATAGATGTTTCTTACTGTGGTGGTGGTTTAAGGAAAACAAGACTGAAAACAGATATGTCAGCATACATCTAGCATAACTTAGTTGGTTCAGTGCTGTGATTTCATGCTTCAATAACAGAACAAAGACATGGTTTAAAGACTTTATGGAAACATTGTAAGAGAATGTGAGCCAGAAATGTATAATGATTATAAAAGAGTTTAGCAAAGGGATAAAAAAAGTGAGAAAAGAGAGTATAAAAAACTAACAAATACTCAAAATAATGAGAGGCAGGGAAAAATCACCAGTCATAATTTGCTTTTGACTCATTCAGAAATCAGTAAAAAATTCCCCTGTACATCTAGTCATGAGCTGTAAACTGTTGTTGGAAACAGTCTGGTGGTCTAAGGAGGCAATATAAAGATTCTTGGTTATTAGCCTGTGTGGCCTGTGTTAGCAGGCTGCTGCATTTCTCCAGGATTAGATACCCAAAAGCTTTAAAGATTATATGTTTAAGCATCAAACAACTTCAGCACATTTTAGCTCCACTTTGCACTTTTATAAACCTGAAACTGCAAAACCAATAAACCTGGTAAATTATCTTTCCATTTATATGCAATCATAATTAACACCATTTGAACAGCAGGAAGAAGGTACTTGCAAGGTCTTAGAGGTTTCACTTTTTCTATATTCCAAGAAATGGTAGTCTAGGTAAACACTATACCTTTTATTCCAGTAGAGATCTGTTTGTGATTTATGAAAATTTTATTTCTACTTGTTTTTAAACCAAAGAAGAGAGAATTATTTTTGCAGGCAGTGTTTTGGTTTGTAGCTTTGCAAAACAATTGTCTACTGCAGGTTCTGTTCTACAGTCTCTTATCTATACATGTTATTTTTTTAATGACAGAAACAAAATACAGAGCTCTTTTTTTT
>VZTG01004376.1:157547-213822 GCA_013397845.1 Melanocharis versteri | reverse complement strand
TCCCTTCCCTTCCCTTCCCTTCCCTCTCATGGCCTTTGGAAGACTGGTACTTGCAGTGTGCCTTTTTTTTTTTTTACGTGATTGTTGTAGGAAGTACATTTCCTGTGGAAACAAAGATGGCAAACTAGTAAATAAAAATCTGTCAGAAAGGGAATTTACATTCACTTCTTGCATATCTAGAAATACTTTATTTTTTAACCTACCTGTGATGACCTCAGAGCCTTTCACAGATCCTAAGTAACAAGTTATGCAGAAATATTTTCAAGATCAGCATCCAAAGACTACTTCTCCAAAGTAAATACATTTTGAATTGAAAAAGTACTGAGAAGAAAAACTGATAATTTTCAGTTAAAGAAAGAAGCAATGAGGTTGTCAGAGAGCAGAAGTGTTATAGTCCCAGTTCTTATACACGCAAAAATAGCACTGCATTTTTTCACAGGCTGGTGTCTGCAAAGTTGAAAGTTGGAAAGGTCACAGAGAAACACTTTTCTAAAAAGCTACATCTCCTTTCTTAACAGGATATCAGGCTGTCAGTATGCCACCTTACTTCAAATGTCTACCCCACAGTTTCCCTGGTTTTTTTTCAGTAGCTTATAATTACTAGGGAAGGTAAAAAATCTCAGTGTAGATGCTGTACCTTTTTCTAATGCATTTGGCAACTTTCAGAAAACTTTCTTCAGGGACTGAAATCTCATCAATGTTATTTGTGATTTCAAACTCATTTCCCTGTGGACTCTTGAACCCTTTTTGTTCACAAACATATTTCCTCCACCTCTCAATTCCTTCTTCTGTGAAAGCTCTCTTCTCACTTCTTGAAAATAATGTGATTTCTTGTGACTGCTAAACATCTGCAGAGGCAAATCAGCTGCCACAATGCTTCCACAAGGAGAAAGCTAAAAATCCCCTAAACCCCAGAACCTGTCTTGCTTGAATGCACCTACTACCTATATCTTGATTTTCTTTCTTTCTCTCCCTCCTTGAATTCTCCTTGAAAAAACTGCCTGAGAACTTACCTTGATTTTGATGAAGTAGTCTGCAACAAGGGATTTGCTAATCTGTTCTTTTACAGTTTTCTCACTCTTGTCATTAGTTAATATAGCCCTGCCAGGTCTAGAGCAAGTTCCTGTACTTTTGTTCTGAATAACTTACAACTGTTCTCAAATTCAGTTTCTCTCTTTCATTTTCTGCAAAAGAAGCAGAATATCAAACCAAGGTGAGCACTGTGCCATAATTAATATGCAGGTGGCATTCACAGGAAGCTGCCAAGCTGGAACATATAAGACTTGATACAGTACATTTTTCCCATTAAGTTATGTAATTGTAATAACTATCAATTAAGTAGCAGAACTAATTTCCTTTCAAGATACTACTCCTTATTTCCTTTCCTAGGAGTAGAATGTATTATCAAAGCCCAACAGCTTCTGCTCAAGAGAAAAATCAAGCAGGTTTCAAAGCCGGGAAGTCCCACTGCAATCAAAACTAGAAAGCTGTGAACGGATTCTCTAGTACTGGTATACTCATAAAACTAACAACCAGGGAGAGCAAACAAGCAGCAGATACCACGCAGGTTTAACTCTGTGAGCTGAGGTCAAATTTGTCTTGGAAGCATTTTTGGCATCTGTTTTTCATGAACTTTAAATGCATGACACATTTGTGCATCAAAGTTACAAAAAAATCATTTGAGTTGGCTGTGGTAGTAAAGCAGTCTGGAAAACTATACGCTCTGAACAGATAGTTAAAAATAATTGGGTTTTGATTCTAGAAGAAACTAATAATCTGGGCGGGAAGGGAAGAAGTTTGTCCGGTTTTTTTTGGTTTTGGGTTTTTTTGGTTTTGTTTTTTTTTGGGGGGGGGGGTGGGGTTTTTTTTGTGGATTTTTTTTCCCATTAGGTTGCAAAGCAGAGAGATTTGAAAGCTCTTACAACAATATAGCACTTAGCATTTTTCAACATTTTGTCAGAACCATTCTGGAGCCTCAAAAGAATAAAATTGTATAGTTATGCTCCTAATTGCCTAATCCCATGTTCATTCTTTGAAATTTACTATGCATAAATTAAATTGCTAGTTTTAATAACTATATATCCCTTGTATTGTTTTATTTCATCTAATCAGCTAAGCTAGTGCTACAGTAGGGGGAAGAAAAATATCACTAGTCATGAATCCACTTATCATAGAGTAGATATTTGAAGTAGATTGCATGGATCACTGCCTAAAATTGCAGGTCCATTTGCTGCATCATTTACAGACCCTTCTGCTCAGAATGATGTACTTCGATTGAGACTATTTAAATTTAAAATATTTAAGGAGAACAAATATTAATCTTCAGGAAAATTTGTTGGACTTATGACACTGTTCCATATTTTATATGCTTTTTCTTATCTAGATTAATCCAATTTTAATAAACATTTCAGACACTAAAAATATATATTGTTAACGTTAATATAAACATATTTATTAGAGAATTATCATTTTTTTCTGTTCATTTTAATGGTTAGAATAACATGAAAATAAGTGTATCCTAAAAATGGGTATATTTTTATCATATTATTAGAACCTGAAGTAAAACTTTTTTAATGGAATGCTATGCTCTTGCTAGATCCTATTAGGTTCCAGCTTGCTAGCAGAAAAATTCCCTAAAAATACCTTCTCATATAATTAGAAGTTTAGGCAACTACATACTGTTGAAGGAAATCTGAGTTACAAATATATTAAAAATGCAATTATATTCTGTTATATAATACATTGAAGTAGAATTATTTCTGAACATATTTTGAAGTCTAGTGAAAAACCTCTTAAACATAGGTAATTTATTTTTCATAGTCTGAATGCAAAAGCCCTAAATTAATTGAATTACCTTGTTAGTAGTTAATATCTTTAAATGTAGTATCCAGAGAGAGATAAAAAAGGTTTTCAACAGATAAGAAGACCTTTCATTTATACAACATTTGGAATTAGATTATTATTCATTTAATCTGTATGAGTACAAACTGTCCACATGTGGAAGATCAAAAGCCTGAGGACATATTTTGTGCACATCCTTTTTAAGAAGAATGTGTTAATGCCTGTGTTCATTTTTTTCCACCACTTTGTGTAGGATGAAAGAAAAAAAGAACAAATCAACCTGCCCCTCTAGTCTGCATTTGTAGAGGCTTGTGCTTACATCCAAAGTGACAGAATGCTCCAAGAAGAATTACGTTGAACAGCTTCAGGTTTTTGTCACTTTTATTGTCTATCACCACAACAGAATTTGGCAGTTTGCCCCAGAGGGTAAGGACCACACTACCAGTATAATATTATCAAAAAACTGAGGTGTTGGTCTGTACAGCAAGAATTTTCCTTTACATTAGTGTCATATGTGGGGATTTTGATTGTTTTATTGTCTGTTGTTCGGTTTTGCTGTGTTATTTATAAAGAAAATTCTTCAGCCTCTCTTTCTTGAGTGTTGAATCACTCACTCTAGGAAGAGAAAAACAGAGGGCAAGAGAGAGTTGGGGGCGTGGGGAAAGACATGAAATCTGCCCTTTATAGGGATCCAGCTAGTTGCTTTTACAAGTTACGGTGATGATAGAAAAGACAAAATGAGTCTGGGACCTTATAAGTCACTGAGATAAAATAACTAAAAGTTTAACCTGCTAGTAGCAAAATGATCATAGGATAATTTGGGTTGGAAGGGACCTCAGCAGGTCTCCAGTCCAACCTCCTGCTCTATGAAGGGTCAGGTTTGAGGATAGACCATGTTATCCAGGGTTTGATCAAGACAGGTCTTGAAAACCTCTAGGAAAATTATAGCATATATTAGACAATCCAGAAAGAAAAGGGTATTCAAAAATTACTAATCTAACTCCTACCTTTATAATACAATTTTGTAAAATAAAACACTATTGAAAAGGAACGTGCAATATTGCATTAATATTCTGCCATTTACAAGGTGTTTAAATCCTTTTTTTAAAAAAAGGACGGAACCTATGTACTTTTCTAAAAGATTTTTGCAAGTGCATATTTTGGCAAGGATTTTAGTGTCTTCAGTATTTGATGTTACTGCAACACTATTAGACAGTATTATTTCTTTGATCATTTTTACCCCAGAGGATCTCAGCTGTGTCTTATAATCAGGGAACATGATTCTTTTTGACATGTTATAATTTTCCACAATAGCTGTTTTGGTTCAACATTTATATATTATCAGGTAGATGTATGCATAATTTGGATCTATGGGGCTTTGGAGGCTTTTTATCCTTTCAAGATTCAGAGACAGGAGTACAGAAGTGTATTTTCAAGGATGGTTGCTGGTTTACTTTTAGTAATGCCGTAAGTGTGATTTCTTTCCATTAGTTGGAAATATAGACTTGCAAAAATACTTAAACCACTGGACAAACATGTTCTAAGTGTATTGAATCTTGTCATTATAGTGATCATGATTAGGATGATTGCCTTTCTCTGCTAGGAAAAATAAAACCAGATTTAGATGTGAAAGAATTAAAGATCACTTTAAAGAATTAAAAAAAAAAGTCTAATTAAAAGTTATGCGAAAATTGTTTCCTACACTTACTTTTAAGAATACATTTTTATTTCACTCAGCTCTGTACTTTTTAAACATAAACAACAATTTATTATTAAAAAATAAAGTTTAATTTTTATATGTATGGAATCGAAGTTTAACAGGAAGCAGACTCTTAATAAGATCAATATTTTAGCAGATTTATACAAGCTTGTAGTCTGTTTGAACCAGGAAAATATTCTTTCTGACACACATAATTCAAGGAAGGAATGAACATTACAGATTTCATAACTACTGAAAAAGAAGAATGTCTTGTGTGGTTCTAATAAATTTCAATAAGTGAATAAAACTGGGAAAACTATGTATAATAGCTTCTTAGTGTTTTGCTGCTGTTCAGAGTTTTTATTTTCATATTTTAAGTACTTTCCCATGATCATTTTGATCTGTTCATTTTCTGCACTGTAGAGAGTATATAAAGAAAATAATCTTACTGGACCTCAAAATTATGAGAGAATTTTTAGAACTCTGATTTATGAATCATACCAGTTCTGAAGGGTGGACTTCTGTTTAAAAAAAAAAAAAGGTGTGGTTTTGTTTGTTTGCTTACTTTGATTTTGTTTCTTTGTTTATTTTAATACGAAAAATAAAAGATTATTATGGGGTACTGAAATATAATAAAACAGTAGAAATATAATAAATTATTCAAAAGCTATGCTCATTGTATAGTATTCCCAACAGAAATTCTGTGTGGAACCTAGTACATTAAAAAAAAAGAAAAAAAAAAGTGTTTCACCTTGAGAAAATAATCAAGGTCAAGTCAATGCTGCAAACCTGAATATTTTATGGTGTTCACTGTAACTACAATTAAATTGAAATCAAAACATCAAGGGAGCTCCCAATTGAATTTAATGTGTATTCACATAGACAGCATGTATAGACATCACAATGAAGTGAATAATCACAAAGTTCTTGCTAGTGATTTAGGTTGCAAATCACTCTAGGGCTGAAAGATGTTGTTATGCTCTTTGTTCTGTTCCCTTTTCTTAGGCAAAGGGATGAAAGGAAACACAGAGCTGGTGTCCTATCTATATTTCCTAAATGTAAAAGCATATGGACCTCTAGAATTTTACAGACTTTGAGAGTAGTCTTGGAAATCTGACAGGCCTTTAAGTACAAAACTTTTGCCGCAAAACACTTGCATAAGATGGCTGGGGTGTTTGTGCTTGTTATTCTGGGAAAAGCATTGAGTTAACAAAGAGCAGCCAAGTCTTGCTTGGCATCTGGATGCAGTGGCAGATTTCTACTCTGCTAAACCAAGTTACTTCAGGGGAAATAGAAGAATATCCCATTCTCCATGCTTCCTTGAGAACAGAACTGCTGCAGTATTATACACAGGATAGCAAAACATCAGAAGTTCTACTGACAATGTTACTAGCTCTACATTTCAAAAGAAAATTCAGCCGTGACAGAGCTGCCTTCCTTCAACCCACAACAAGATTTCATAAAAATCAGGAAGAGACACACATGGGAAGAGACAAATAAACAAGCAAACTGTATGAACTTGAAGGTGAAATGATTTTAATAGGAGGAAGACACAAAAAAGTTTTCTTTTGAATGTGTGTATATATATATGTGTGTGTGTGTGTGTGTGTGTGTTTTCTTCTTTATGCCCATCAAACTTATGTTGTGCTACATGGAGGGTGGCAGAATAGAGGAAAGGGATAGATTTTGGTAATCCATCAGCCAAAATACATCAAAACATAGTTTCCTGCAACAGTCTTTAGATAAAGAAAGGAAAACTTATACTCAATTTTACTCCCTGTCACAATAGACTCCTTTGACACAGATTTTTCTTTTTTTTTGTACATTTTCCAATTAATCCAGCTCTTATGTTTCTTTAGTATTGCTTATATTCAAAGTCAGAAGTTCCCTAAGTCATCAGAAAAATAAGTTGCTCTTTCTCTTTTTTATAAGCCCCCTTTAAGTACTGAGATTTCACAATGAGGTCTCTGAAGCCTTCACTTCTCCAGGCTGAACAACCCAAGTTCTCTCTGCCTGTATTCATAGGAGAGGTGCTCCAGCCCTTCAATCATTTTTGTGGTCCTCCTCTGGACCTTCTCTAACAGGTCTATGTCCTGTCTTGAGGACCCCAGGTTTGGATTCAGTATTGTGGGTGGGATCTCATGACAGCAGAGCAGAGGGACAGAATCACCACCACCACTCCTCTCTTGATTCAGCCCAGGATGCTGTTGACCATCTAGGCTGCAGGCACACACTGTTGGCTCACGTCCAATTCCTCATTTACAAAAAGCTCCGAGTCCTTTTCAAAGGGCTGCTCTCAATTAGTTCTTCTCCCAGCCTTTGCTCATATCTGGGATTGCCTTGACTGAGGTGCAGCACCTCGCACTTGGCGCTTGTTGAACTTCATGAGATTCTCATGGACCCACTTCTCGAGTTTGTCGAGGTCCTCCTGGATGACATCCCTTCCTTCTGTTGTGTCAACTGCACTGCTCAGATTGTGTCATCTGCAAACTTGCTGAGGGTGCACTTGATATCGCTATGTCATTGATCAAGACATTAAGGAGCACTGGTCCCAGCAGAGTGTTCAGAGAGACACTTGTCACTGGCCTCCATCGGGTCATGGAGCCATTGACCACAACTCTCTGGCTGCATCCAGCCAGCCAATTCCTTATTCAATAATTAAAATAAAATCCATGTATCTCCAATTTGGAGATAAGAAAGTCACCAAATCACAGGCATACATATATTATTTTCCAAATTATTCTCTGGTTTTTTTTAATATAAACACTAATCCACTCTTTGGAACAAGTATTCTATCAGAAAAGTTTAGGCAGGGCTTAAAAGCAATCTTGATTAATTCTTATCAGTAATCAAATTGATAGCAAAGGGGTATGTATATAATCTGTCTGACACTAAGTGTAGTCCATGGAATTTCATCTAGAGAACAGGTATAGAATAATGCAGATGAGACTGGTGGAGGACAGTGAAAGAATATGGAATAATAGCATCTCAGATTTAAAATTATTGTCCAAAAATATAATTTAATAATGTGGGTTTTATGCTCTGAAAAGGACTGAATCAGAATGCTCTTGTATCTCTATATTCATTCATTACACAATCAGCAACAATGCCTTAACAACATAAGATTCATCAAAGCTTAAGTCATCGACCTCTATGATGCTTTGACAAGGGGGAGACCATTTTCTAGCTGAAAAGGCACAGATAGCCTTAAGAAGTGGAAGAATCCTCATAAGCAAGACCAGAGCATGAACTTTTTGTTTTTTCAGAAATATGTGTTTTGTCTTTGAAACACTGATGTTTGAAAAGCTATGCTAAAAAAACTTCAATGCACAAGATCAATCCAACTAAAACCCACAATAAAACCCCAAACAAAATCACCACCACAAAAAAAGAAAAAACAAAACCAAAACAACAAAAACAAACAAACACAAAAACTAAACAAAACCCTCATACAGAAAAAATGCAAAAACCAAAAACCACCCCCAATACCCCCAAAATTGAAGCCTTGTAAATATATACTTGGTAAAGTACAAAAAAGGTAAAAATTCACCACAGACTTCAGAGAGCACCAGGAAGGGACTGCTCCTCCTGAGATGGTGAGCTAAGAGCTGAGGGCAGCACCAAGACTGGCAGGGGCAGCCGCAGACTCACTGGAAAGCTGTGTAGCCACATAGAGCCCAAGCAAGAAGAGCACAGCACGTCTGTTGTACCAATTCTGGTTTATCAAAGAGTTCACACCACCAGACATGTCCACAGTGGTGAGGCAGGTCTGAGATCAAGATATCAGGCTCCAGATCAGAAAGGTAAGTGGCACAAGTGGACTGCAATATAGCTCAAGCAGAATCTAGCAAGGAGCATCATCCCAGATTAACTTTGTGCATGTATGTAGTTGAAGATTTTAAACAAGTTCAGCTCATGTATAGACACTTTTGTACATGAAAGATTGACTAAACCAAAAATGCCATATATTAAAAGAGATATGTGGGGAAATCTCACACATAATCAGATGATGGAAATATGCAGCAGAAAATAATAAAGATTATTTCAGATGCTTAACTTTTCCAATCAGGAGGACAAATGAAATGCATTGAGACTCAAGTTACCTGTTACACTGAACAGGGGACAAATAATTGACAGGTAAGCAAACCTTCCATTAAAAAGTTTAGGGTTCAGCTATAATTTTGCTAAAATATACCTACAGACTAATAATTGTGTATAAATAAAAATAAAAATATGAATAGTTAATATATAGTTAATAGTAAAATAGTTAAATTATTGTTTGCTAACAAAAATGGGTAATACTGCTAGCAATTTTTTTAATATGGAATTCTTCTCCTAGCTGCTAAAAAATATTTCAGAAGAAAATACATTTTTTTTCAGAGGTTTTGTTCTACAGATCTCAGTTCCTAACAAAGCTTTTAAATTTCTTGATGCCTTAAGCAATACTTTGCAGATGCATACTAGTGGCAGAAAAATAAGAGATTTTCTCTGCACATGTACATTAGTTAGAGCAAGCGTTTTCTACATGTAATTATAAATGTCTGCTTTGCTAGAGGTGAGAAGGAAGATTGTTTAAACAATTAAACATGTGATTTCTAGTCTCCAAAGTAGGATTAGAGATGTTTGAATAATATTCTAATCAGTGATTAAGCAATACCATTTTAAAACCATCACCTTATTTGCCAGAAGCTCATCCATTGTCAGGGGACATTTCACTTAGTTTTGTTACTTATAGATCATATAAAAACATCAATTGTCAGTGTGGCTTTGCAGCAACAAAATATAACCCTGTTCTGAGCTGCACCAGCAAGAGTATAGTAAGTAGATCAGAGGATGTTCCCATTCCTACTCTACAGTCGTTAAATTACATATCAAATGTATCAGGCTTTTTTATCTTGTATATTGTATCAGGCTTTGGTTCTCCCAGTTTAAGCGAAAAGTTGAAAAGCTTGAGTGGATTTTTGAAATGGTCACTGAGATAACTGGAGAGCATGATGTATGAAGAAAGTTTGAAGGCATTCTGCTTGTTAAACCTACAGTAGAACCCTATGGGAATCTAATCACAGTCTTCCAATACTTAAAATCCAGCTGACTGTAGAGCCTGTGTTTATAAATATCTTCCCCATTCCTGCTGTTCAATTTCTCAGAAGATGTAGACATACCAACTAAACATGATAGTATCAGGATTGGCACCCCTCAATTCATGCTGTCTTTAAATACAATTTTGCTTTATCCTCACAGCTTCTAAAGGACTTGTTTGTAGCTCAGTTTTCTATTTCTCGCTTCTAATACATAGATGGTCATTCTCAGTAATGAAGAACCAACTTAAATTCAATATTTCTTAGAATTTTTCTGTCAGTTCTAATAAAAAATTTCCTTGTTGATGTTTTGGATTCAAAAAGTCCAACAATCTTAGCATATAATGAATTCCAGTGCATGTGAGCATAATCTAGGGAAGTAGCTCTTCAGAAAAAGAAGCATAAAATCTATTTATTTGAGATATAGATACATAGATATATGTGTGTATATATATATGCACTAATAAAGAGAATCTATGAGTCTGCACTTCTGAATTACCTTTGGAAAACTAACAGTTAATATTTGTTGTTTAGCTAAAATTATATATTATAATATCGTATAAAAGAAGAATATTCTTTACTATATTTTCTGCTGAATATTTGCAGCATCAACGAACATGGATTTTAGCCATGCAAATTCAAATGCAAAAAAGAAATTACAAGAATAATGGAACAGAAATACCGCTAGAATATTTTAAATAGCTTCTAAATTGTTCATTTAAAATACATTTTGTTTCAATATGAAACAGTTCATTTTCCAGGAAGAAATAGTGACTTTTTTCAGAAATTAATGTTCAGCCAACATTATGCCTTTTATAACCTTTCCAAAATATGAATATGCTGATTAATTCACAAGACGTAGATCTTGAACTACCCTTCTAAACATCAAGAGCTTTCATTGAAGGCCAACACACAGCAGCTTATTCCAAAGAGACAAGCTTTGACTTTCAGATTTTCCTGAGGTCTTTCAGTCTTTATTTATGCTTATGCTGTATTTAGTTTATCCCATCTGCTTTCAATTATTGTGTTTATAATTGCATTTATTATTGCATGTGTTTTGGTTTGAGGGTTTTTATTTTATTTTATTTTTGGTGTGGTTCTGTTTTTAATAGGCCTGTCCTTTCGCATGAAGAAGAATTGATTCCCCTGGAATTAAATATCTTCCAAGGCAGAGCAGGAAAACTAAATGCATAATTATTTACAGCATGTTAATATGGGTCATATCTAAGGTCTTTTTGTCTATATAGTAAGCTAAACTCTAGATGTAGCAAAGGTTACTAGAAAGCTGACTTTATAAAAGAACTAACTAAACTTCCCACATCTATTTCAGACTCAATTTAGGACAAGAAAATACTTGTCAATTATTTTGTAGAAGTAACATCTAGGTAAATAAACTTCATATTCTGTTGATTTTTTTTTTTCTGCACTATAGTTATATTAGCAAAGTTATTTTTTGCCTTTATACTTTCATTAAAGAAACTATCAGCTCACTGAAGCTAGTAACAAAATACTTTTATTCAAGAAAGGCTAATATTACCTGAAATAAAATGCTAAGAAGGCCAAAAATTTAGGAAGTTACCTCTTTAATAATGTACTTTGCTACACTGGGGCCCCATATTGTCTGTTTATTCAAGCAGGTGGATTTGCTGAAGAAGTGCTGATGATGCAATGTGCTGACCCACATATCAGTTCCCAACGGAGTGCACCAGCTGGTGTAGTTTATGCTTATAGTTTAAACAAAGCCAAATTTTTTCTCTTTCCATTGTCTCCTGCTGATGGAATACGGAACAATATAAATATTGTCAAGTTATTATATAGGAAAAGATCTATACTTACAGTTATTTTTGGGTTGGGTTTTTTATTTCTTATTATGTATTATTTCTTGTGAATATAAAATAAAAATTTAGATCTGGGAAACATTGCTTATATACTTATGAAAGTGTTTACCTTATCCTTATATGATAAACACTTACCTTGAGATTATTAATCATTAATAATGGACCTTATTCCTTGAACCTTACTCTACAAAAGAAAAGAAATTATTCCTCACATTTTTATTGTTTTCTGTGGTTTCATTTTCACAGATATCTAAAATGGTACAAAAACAGTATTAAGAGATCTAAAGTTCAACCTCAAAATTAGAGTTGTACACCTTGATGGTTATCTCTTCTGAGGCTTTTGAAAATATTACAAGAAACAGTAACAGGGTTAATGAAGTGTAAAGGTTAATTTCTGTCATATCTGAGATGCTTTAAATCCTAGATTGTAATTGCGATATTTGTTTAATTAACAATAGCACTTTGACTGCTCAGATCTGTTTAAAAAAACCAAAGATGTCTCTTTAATAAGCAAGGTTGTTGAAGTGAGAAACTTTAATTTCAGTGCGAGTTAAATATTTCACGTGAAAACGTTCTCAACATCTAGGAACATCAATGGTCAATATTTCTTCATAAGAGAAATTGGGCCTAATGCTTTTTCATTTAAAATTAAAATATTGTCTCTAAGTTCCTAATAACAGAATCTCGTGAGGTTATTTTTGGCTCAAGCATAGACTTTTGCTTTACTAAACTACATCTGCTAAGTCCTTTCACATTATATCAGAAACTGATCATGACTGATCCTCATGTGTAGAGTTAATGCCCATAGACAATTTTTGTATACATTTATGCACCTGTAGGGAATTCAATATATGAATTAGAAGACATAACGTTTACTGCAGGATATCAGTACTTTATTTAGACCTAGTAGATGTGTCTCAGGTATAGACAGCTGTGGAGTAGTTTTGTTGTAAAATTGCATGAGTCTTGTGTCATGAAGGTTCTGGAACCATCATTGACTACTGATAAATGTGATTAATGAGAACACAGATGTGTCCTCGATGCAAATTGGATTTGCTGTTGATCATGAAATAATACTAGGAGAAAGCAAATGGTTAATTTGAGTGAATGGTGATGCACAAGGCTCAGTATAAGAAGAGCCATGACCTAATCTTTGATGCTGAAAGTCAGGCTATCTGTTGGCTAGTTTTCAGGACCATGGTGAAACAATATTTCTTGATTGTAATAAAACTTGAAGGTTCATTGTGAACAATGCTTTTGAAAGTTGCAGAGTTTTAATAAAATTTCCACTTTTTTTCCAGGCAACTCCATAATGTCAAACATTACTTTTAAAAAACAAAGCAAAACAGTATTTGAATTTACCGAATGAGTCAGAGCTTTTTATTATTCTTCTTATATTTTTCTTTTTTTTTTTCATTCACTAGATTGCCTCATTCTAAGCAGCAAATAATCTTGGAAATACTATAAGAAATATTATTCTTTAGAAAAAGCTTTTTGATATGAAATTCTCCATGTGGAAGAAGCAATTTAAATTTTGCTAGATAAAATGCCTTTATTTGTCATTTTGCACTGACATATTCAAATAAAAATGTGTACTCTTCTCTTTAATCCTTGATATAAAGTGTATTTTTCGTGCTTAGGAACCATGACAACACAAAGAGATGTTTCGTATTTAAACCAGATACCACAGTAACATAAGAATATGAGTGCTTGCATAGCTTTAGAGGGAATAGAACTGATTCACTGTAATTGTGTTTTAGAATTTATGAAAAATTATTTTTCTTTGTATCTGTAATGACAACAACATGTATTCTGACATAGCCAAACTCACTTGTGGTAAAATCTGTGCATAAATCAGGCATTGTAAAATGCCAGATTTTTTGCGTCTTGCAGGGTTTTTATTTGAGCTCCTTAGTCATCAGGTATTCGGCTTAGCAATAACAATAATTTATTCATTCTTACCTATGCTGATGACACCAAGCTGAGTGGTGCAGTTGACACACCTGAAGGATGGATGCCATCCAGAAGGACCTGGACAAGCTCGAGAAGTGGGCACGTGGGAATCTCATGTGGTTAAACAAGGCAAAATGCAAGGTGCTGCACCTGGGGTGGGGCAACCCCCGGCTGGGGAGTTGAACAGATTGAGAGCAGCCCCGCCAAGAAGGATTTGGAGGTATTGGTGGATGAAAAGCTGAACATGAGTTGGCAATGTGCACTTGCAGTATGGAAAGCCGGCCACACCGTGGGCTACAGAAAAAGGTTGAAAGAGGTGATTCTGCTCCTTTGCTCTGAGACCCTGTGTGCAGTACTGTGTCCGGATGTGGTGTCCTCAGCACAAAAAGAACACAAACTGTTGGAGAGTCCAGAGGGCCACAAAAATTATAAGTGATGAAGCACTTCCTCTTCAAGGAAAGGCTCAGAAATCTGGGATTATTCTGCCTGGAGGAGAGTAACCTACAGGGAGACCGTATCAGTACTTACAGATGGCTTCAAAGAAACACGGGAACAAATTTTTTGATAGCGTTTGTAGAAATAGAACAAGGAGTGGTGGTTTTAAACTAAAGAATTCACACTAAGTATGAGGAAAAAAGTTTCATGATGAGGGTGGTAAGACACAGGAACATATTGCTCAGAGGGATTGTAGATGTCCTATCTCTGCAAACATTCAAGGTCAGATTGGACTGGGTTTGGAGCACCCTGATCTAGTTGGAGATGTCTGTGATCATTGCAGGAGAGTTGGACTAGATGACTTTCAAAGTTCCCTTTCAACACAGACAACTTATGATTCTATGGTAGTACTTTTTCTCAAGCTGATATCACAGCAGAAAGATGTCACATGAGTTGAAAAAGGAAAAAATCCAATTCCTTAATGTATATATTTTCATTCTTACATTTTTTCTTTTTTAATTTTGGGAATGCTGTTTTTAATTTGTTCAGTACTTGGAAATGAAATTTCTTGAAATTTTCACATAAATATCTCAGTGTTCTATTTTTTTTTTTTTTTGAAAGAAACCAAGATAACTTTTCCTAGATTTATTATAAAAAGTTAATTCAGTCTTCTTCATGTGCCTTTTTAATATTAGTGTTTCCAGGTAAAATTACAATGTTCCATTTGGAAAGAAAGCATTTTTTTATATGTCAGTACGTGCCGAGCATTTATAAATGGTACTTACAGGGGTTTTTTTAATACTTCTTTTCAATTATTGTACCATTCTGTCATTACAACTCCTCTGAAAGGGAGAGAAAACTGCATTTTTGCTCCTGAAGACAAAATTTGAACTAGTGATACCCTGAGTTTGAAACAGGAAATTCATTAGTTGTTTTAAAATTCATACAGCATCTAGAAAACAATACTCATTACTGCTTTTCTATGGGTTAAATGTTTTTTTTATTAAATATGGAAAAAAAAGAAAAAAAAAAGAATGGTTTCCCTTGTCCAGCTTCAGTGTACTTAACCGAGATCTCATTAACCTGCAAGATATTTTCTAATTCAGTCACAGATGCAGTCATGAGTAGTCAGCTGGAAATGAGGTAATTGGGGTGTGACAGAGCTCTTAGTCTGTATTCATAATTCATTCTTCATAATAGAAGAAAATGTGAAGGTGCCCTATCAAAGAAAGTTTTTATGATAAGTTTAGTTTTATAAAAGGTGATAAAAATAATTGCTCTTCCGGTTTTGATATCAATGCACCATCTTTCAGTATGAAGAGCAAAGCTCACATTTCAGCAATACAAGGATCCAGGGAAATGCAGGCTGGTGAGCCTCACTTGATCCCTCAGAATGTGATGGATCTAATCCTAATTTCCAGGCACATGAAGGACAAGAAAATCTTCAGGAATAGTCAACATGAGTTCATAAAGCAGATCAAGCTAACATCAAGCTATGCTTGACCAACTTGATACCCTGATCATATCAAGCCGGGCAGGAGTGTTGACCTACTTGACAGTAGGAAGGCTCTGCAGGGGGCTCTGCATGGGCTGGATCAGCGGCCTGAGGCCAGCTTTATGAGGTTCAAAAAAGCAAGGTGCTGTATCCTCCCCTCGAGTCAAAACAACACCATGCAGTTCTACAGACGTGGGGAAGAGTGGCTGGAAAGCTGCCCAGAGGAAAAGGAGCTGGGGTTGCTAGTGGACATTTGGCTGAACATGAGCCAGTGTGTGCCCGAGAGACAAAGGCCAATGGCATCCTGGCCTGTGTCAGCAACAGTGTGGCCAGCAGGACCAGGGCAGTGATGGTCCCTCTGTACTCGGCACTCGAATCCTGTGTCCAGTTCTGGGCCTCTCACTACAAGAAAGACATTGAGGTGCTGGAGCAAGTCCAGAGAAGGGCAACGGAGCTGAGTAAGGGGTGTGAGCACAAATCGTATGAGAAGTGGCTGAGGGTGCTGGAGTTGTCTAGCCTGGATCAAAGGAAACTCAGGGGAGACTCTTGTCACTCTCTGCAACTGAGAAGATGTGGTAGTGAGGCAGGCATTTATATCTTCTTCCATGGAACAAGTGAGAGGATGAAATGACCTTGAGTTGCACCAAGGAGAGGTTTAGATTACATATTAGGAAAAAATTTGTCACTGAAAAGGTGTTCAGTCATTGAAACAGACTGCCTAGGGGAGTGGTTGAAACAGCATCCCCGGAGGTCTTCAAAAAATGCATGGATGTTCCACTTAGGGACATGGTCTATTTGTGGAATTGGCAGTGGTAGGTTGGACTTGATTATCTTGGTGGTCCTTTCCCACCTAAATTATTCTGTGATGAAAAGCCCAGACTTGTAGAGAGCAGTGGATTCTGACTACCCAGATTTCAGGAAGGTGTTTGACACTGACTTCCATAACATCCTCATAGAAAAGCAGCTGAAATAAGGGCTGGATGAGCAGTCAGTGAAATGCTTTGAAAACTGGATACCAATTATTTTTGAAAAAAGGTAGAATGAGAATGCTATATTTTTTGAGAGAGCATAGAATTTCTGTCACTTTTACAGAATCACAAATATTTGGAGGTGCTTAACCTGAATCCTTATTCAGACAGGAACACGGAAGAATTAGAAAAGTTCTTTCTTTTGTCCTTCAATATTGGATACTTCCCAGTATATTGCCTGGATAGACTTTAAAAGATTCAAGCAGAATGTACTTCTTTACTTTGAAAAAGGACCATTTTGCTGAAAAATATGGATTATTGTCTCAGGAGTTTATTTTGTTTTGTCGGACTCTATCCTTACATTGCTGGATTATTACATTATTAGAATTTTAAAGCTATAATTAAGATTATTCCTTTTTTTCATCTGATATATTTCTATTTGGAAGAAGTTGATTCTGTTTTCACCACTAAGAAAAGATCTGTAAACATCTATTGCAGCTTCATTTTCCTTCATTTATACAAGTGGAGAAAATTAAAATATTATCAAATCACTATACACGTGTACCCTGTATTGGTCTATAACACCTCACTGACAGGCCCTTCTTCATTTTCCATAGTGTCTATGTTATGACAGACACATTAACAATATTCACAGCTCTCAATATATAATAATTAATAATACTGAAGAGAACTCACTTAAAAAAACCCTAAAGAAATGAATATGCAAAATACTGTACCATAGTAAGGGTGTTCTTAGGTGTAACTTTAAAAGCACTATCTTTCTTTCTGCCTAATAAACAAGACCCCTTAGCAGGAGAGCTGAGTGGCAGAACTGGTAACATAACAGCAAGAGCATGAGAGACTGTGGAAGAATTTCAAGTAAAATAATTACCTTTACCAGCTCTGCAGAAGTTTCAGTAAATGCTGAAGAGGAGAAAATTGCAGGTGCTGACTTCAGAGAGCTGTAAAAAAATCTCTGTAGAAAACATCCTAAACTATACATTTTAAGATTCTGTTTGTTTTTTCTCCTATATTGTCTCCTGCTGCTGGAAGCCCACCTGGTCTCTGTTACATCTCCTATTCAGCATATTTAAAGTTTGCTAAAACTGCTTCAGGGTTGAATATTTTAGAATAATGTTAATATGGCAGATTTTGACATTCTAATGTTCAAATGGCAACAATCTTTTTTTCTAGTTTTTTTTGCTAGGTTGAAATTCAAACTCCCTTCAGAGCAGAGGATGCTGAACTCTGGACTAAGAGAACTTGAAGAGCAACAATTTATTTTTTTTTCCCCTGTTGCATCAAGTGGTGGAATAGATGACTTTTGTATTTAAATCAGCAGAGTCACATGAAAGAAAGAGCAACATCTGGCCAAACACCTACAAAAATGATATTCATTAAATACTACCATCCTAAAAATCCGATACACTGTAGTGATAACTGCTTAAATTTTGAGAGCTTCATTTCTCAGAGGTGCTCTTATAGACAGCAACTGAACAGTACAAATCTCAGAAGTGTTGAACACATCTCAACCATCATTACATTTCATTCTCTATTCAAGATCAAAATACATTTTAGATTGGCTGTAACTTGCATAGTCACTTAGAAGTCTGTCTTCAGAGAGCTGTGTTTTAAAATCTTTGCTATAGAAAAGAATTTACTCCACAATGCAAAATGTTCAAGAGAAACATATATTCAAGATGATTGATTTTCATAAAGAATTATCAGTGTTTTAAATTTACCTTAAAGTTTCAGTCAATAACTCCTGGTGGTTTCTCCCTTCTCCCCTCTCCGCCCCCTGTGCCCCCTCCCCCCCGGAAATATAAAGAGAAATGAAATGTATATGGAATATGTGGAATATGGATATTAAAAATTTTCAGAGGTAATTTGTTTTAAAGAAGAATTCCTAAATATGGATTTTATGTAGATAGGTCAACAGATGCAAATTATTTCAAGATACAGTTTTTTGTCTTTGGAAGCACTAGGAATGTAGGTAGGAACACTACCTACATTCTTCAAGCTTCAGAAATGTTGCTAAAAGAGAGAAGATATAGCTGCTGACCCAGTGTGTAATGGAGTAAGACTTATTTTGCTATCAAAGCTGCATAGATGTTTTACAGATCATTAGCAACAAAGGTTTAGTTGGTCAAAGCTTTCTGGCTATTTATGGTTTTTTTGTTATGTAAACAGTCAACTCTAAAGTTCAATACATAGTCCAATGCAATTGTAAATTTATTTCGAAACCCTTTGCAAATTACAATAATCGATTAAGGCACCACACAAGGAACATGCAGAGTTTAAATATCACCATTCTCCAATCTATCATGCGGATCTTTAACAGAGTTAACCATGGTATGAAGCGTAATTTTTGCAGCTTACACATTAAGAATACATTGCTATTTGTCTGGAAGGAGAAAAAGCTAAGGGAAGGAATTGCAATGTTCTATTATTGAGTTATATATTTGAAATCCATGAAATTGCTCAAATGCTTGCGAGAATTATTACCAAATTTTGATATAGCCAAGGCTAAAATTTTGGCTGAGATGTTCTCTACATTTTTTACATTTCAGATCTTTTAATGGAAGTACAATAAAATAATTTGAACAAAATATGAATTATTTCCATGAAAAATTGATATGATATTTTGAGGTTTTTATTGATTACGTTACCACAGTTCATTGAGAGGAGTATCATATTAGCAGCTCTGAAGTAACATACTAAAGGTATACACAATCTTTATGATAGAACTGAAACTGGCAAAATCACCCCTTTCATAACAGTGAAAAAAATTGAATGAAATTCCTAACTCATGAAGTTGGACCTTTTGCTGTCACAGAAGAGAACATCTTATAGATTCCAGTATCAATTTATATCAATTTAGAAAGTAATGTTTTATTTTACTTCACCTTAACAATTACAAGGGTTTTTCATTTTAATTGCTATAAATTTTCTCATAATGGTTTTAAAGCAACAATTTTATTCATCCCCTACTATATTTGAAATTATTCTTCTAAATCAAATTGAAATGGACTTATATGAAATGTTCTATTCCACAGAAAATGTTTCCAGACAACTGTATTTGCTTTCTTCATAATTTCAAATAGTTGAATTTAGATCATGCATTTGGCTCAGAATTGTAAGCAACACCCAAGATCAGGTGAGTAGGCAATATTTATAAAGTTGTATTTTCTAAAAAGCTTTTTAACACCATATCAGAACATCAGTGTTCATGACATCACTGAATGAGATATCCTATTTTATTTTATTTTATTTTATTTTATTTTATTTTATTTTATTTTATTTTTCATGGTGCTGTCCCACTACAAAAATAAGGGGACTTCAAATCAAAATGTTGTAGGCCATTTGTTCTTGATAAAAACATCAGTTAATTTAAGAAGATATATGCTTCTGAACTGTATTCTTCAATAAGTCCTTAAAAAGCTAATCCAGACAAGAATTCCTGGGACATTTAACCATTAGAGATCATACAACAGAAGTATTTGTTCATGCGTTTAAACGTAGTATGTATTCCTGCAAATAGAGTCAAGAAAAGAATTTACTCCACAGTGTATGGAAATGGCACAGAAAGATTCTAGAAGCTATAGAAGGTGGCTGTTATGCAAGCTTAGTGGCATTTTTAAGGCAAAAATAAGTTTTAAATTTGAAAAAAAATTAGAAATTGTAGATGAGAGTTACACTAATACTGTATCCATAGTCCTATAACCTGTGACTAACTTATAGTCTTGTAAATTTGTAGTACTTGAGTAGAATAAAAATTAAGGAAAGCAACAAGAATAGTGTTAAAAGGCAAAATAAGTGTTCTAAAAGATAGGGACTTAATAAAATATTAATAAGGAAATTTTATAACATAAAGTTCTTACAACTCTTATGAATAAAGAACTAAAATTTTTGCCACAGTTTGAAAGGAAAATTGCATAGGTTTAATAACAAACTTGTAAGTATGTCAGTTATAATCAATTAAATTTTCATAATTAAGAACAATCAGTAGGTGTATAGATGGTAGAGATGCTGAAATGCATAACTAGGACAAATGGGAATAAGATCAGATGATAAACAATGTCTTTAAGCCTTATTTATATATTTGCTAATATTATTGAAATTGCTTTTTTACTTCCATTTTTCCACTAAGAATGTAGATATCCATGGATCACAAGTCTCAATTGCATCTGTCACTGACTTGAACAGTGACTGTGAATGGCTTCCATGGGTGCTGAATAAAGCAGTCTATGATAAATATTAAACAGATGGTCTACAGAAAAAAAAATTACTATTTTATTTTACATTAATTTGGATTTCTCAAAAAGGGCAGACTGCTTAACTAAAAGAGGAGGTACAATATACCTAACACAGCAAATAATTTTGTATGGAAATTGCTGTCTTGGTCTTGTGACGGTAGTTTGACAAATATTGTTCCCATTAATGCTGACTCTGCTAGTCTAAGGCAGTCTTATTATCATTACTGCTGAGGCTTTGTTCTTCATTGGCTTCATCTTCAGGACTACAAGGTCCTTCAGTTGATCAAATCTGAAAAAAAACCCTTATCTCAAATTGGTTGTGTGAGGCTGCATAGAAAATTTTTAATTTATTACAGTGCTACATAGTTAGAATTATACTAGTGGAATCAGTATTTGTGGGAATTATATACTAACAAAAAAAAGTACTGAAATATCTTTTATATATCTTCTGCTTCCTAAGTAGCACCAAAAAGAAGAAATAGTTGGTTTTCATTGCTGTCAAATCAAAAGAAGAGAAAAAAATATGGGGAAGACAAGTATTTTCCTTTAACTTTTCTTGGTAGAATATACATAAACACACTCTGCATTTTTTCTTTCAAATTTTGTACTTTTTAAAAGGAAATAGAAAAGGACAATATAACAGGTATTTTAAAAAGCAATCCCTTGCTGGTTTGTATGGAAGAAAACAGTGTATACATACAATACAATTAGCTAATAATGAATGACTGAAGTTATGTTTTCAGTAGGTGCATTTGATTTACTACAAATAAAAATTATTCTCCTTTGTACTAAGGCAAAAATAGTTTCCTGTACATAAATACATTTTGATATTTTATTTAGTTCCTCTATTTCTTCTGTGTATGTGTGTGTGTGTGTGTGTGTGGATATCTAAGCTCTTTGCAAAAATTTGAGCATCATTACTCCACTATTAAAAAAAAAAACTGAGAGGAATTGAAAAGCTTTACTAAAAATCATTACACAAGCTAGGGATAGCCTGTTATTATATTCCTGTATTGGAAACAATCCTAGACGTCTGCTCTGCTGAGTGGTTAGTAGTGTCTTCCCCTGTAAAATATAAAACATCCATGAAATACATGGACTGTTTGATATAAAGTAATGTATTTATCAAGTGTCTAGCTCATTCCCTAAATAACAATGGAATTTAGTTTAAAAATTTTAAATAAAATCAACATAATAATTGTCTAGCAAGGTTCAGTGTACAATTTATAAGACTTCCTTCTCCTATATAAGAACTATTCCAGTTAATGAACACTTGTCATCTCATGAAATAAATTCATGAGTCACGACAACCTGAGCCAAGCAGAAAAGTCCTTTAGTAGAGAGCTGAAGCATGCCAATAAACTGAAGCACAGACAACTGGCATAATTTAGAATGTTAGTGAATGAATTAATAAAAATAGTCAGTATTACTGCAAATTGGTCTAATATCAGTAAATCTTTACTAAAAAGGCTGTTTTATCTAAGGTAAATCATGCCTTTGTCCCCTTCCTTTTTCTGTAGCCATAGGATTTGTCATCTGCAAGTGTTGTTTTCAAATCTAGAAGTGTGAAAGTCATGAAGGATAGATCAACCTGTCCATAAAACTGAGACATTTCTATCCACTCCTCTCTACAACCAGGGTCTTACCACTTCCTTCACTTAAAATGTGTTACTCAGTGATGTGCATGGAAATTTGCATCCATCTGGACATTTGCCCTTACATTTGTGACAGCATGGTCAGAGAAATATTAGATACAGGCCTATCCCCTCCAAGTTAAATTTCTAAACTGCTGAAGGCTGTGGAAGTTTCTCTTCTTATCTTGAATAGGTGTGTAGCTAAAAGGCAAAATACCCGAGAAAAAACCAGGACAAACAGCACTAGCCTATCACCCTCCAACTCCACTTAAGAAAATAAGGGATTTGAAGGGAGATGATATGTGATATCAGGATTTCTCAGAACCTGGAAAGATAGTTTTTAGTGCAAGTCTAAAGAAAGGAAACCAACAGACAATGGTCCATGAATCTCAGAAATATTCAAGTTTCTGTGAATGGTAAGAAGTGTTCAGCTTTCCTTTTCATTTGTTTCAAATACCATAGAGAAATACTTCCCAAGGATACTTACATGAAGACTTTGTGAGGACTCTGGTCTGCAAACCACTCTGGTGGTGAAGGTAGATAGTTCTTCAAAAATCACCTTGATATTAAAAGCCTAGTTTATACCTTCTGTATTCTCCTTCCTTTCTCTTTTTAGGCCAGCTACAAATGATAATTAGTAAACTGCATAGGATAATTAATATTCATTAAAACCAAATAAAATATTTAGTAAATATTTACATAAAACTGCCATTATTAATTACATATCTATATACTGGCTGCAGTATGTTGTTTTGTGGCACAAGATGGTGATCATGAATCTTTTCGATAGGAGACTATTATGATCAACTCCATTTCAGATAAGGTATTTTCTGAAAATTTAATCATCAGCTTTGGAAGTGAGTTAATGGGTCCTTTTCCTTTCTATAGAGCATATTATATTTAAAATTTCCTTTGCATATACAGAATTGAGAAGTCTGATTAAATATGCATGCAACAGAAGCTAGAAATAAAGAATTCAAAGGACAACCATGGGGAGATTTGATTGGGCTGAGCACTTCACAAGCGTTTCTGTAGGGTACTGTAGGTACTCCTTCGGATTAGAAAACTTTGTGACTAGGATATAATGACTTTTTATTCCCCGTGAAACACTCTCTCTTTTTGTCTTAGTCACTTTTCTTTTATATGACTAATGATATCATTCAAATGAAAGCCATGAATCTTTCACTCAGTAAGTTACAAAAAGAACAGCATTTCAAGCTTTGAAATACTAACAGACTAAAGAAAAAGAAGGCATAAGAAAAAGAATGTGACCACTTTTCTCTCTTCAGTGACCAAATAACCACCTCAAAGTTAGTTATTCTAGTTATCTCAAAGGCTTGCTTCAAAGAAGTCTTTTTGAAGCTTGAGAATTTTGTGACTGGGAACAGAATAGATATGTGGAGCGTACAGTCAGGATGAGCAAAGATCAGAAAATAGCTGTCTGGATAGAAGTCTTCTATCAAAAGATTTATAGTTCTTACCTGGTTTCTTATTTCAGAATCTTTTCTTTTTCAGGTACGTATATTAATAATAGATTTGGAAATCTAGGTGTTTAGCAAATGTTTCGTTTGAGATGTGCATCCACCCACCATAGACCTAACAGAATAGCAGCCTCATGCCAAAAACTTGTAGATCATATTAAGACAGATCCAGTCTAGAATAATGTTTCATGCACTAGGTCTTCTTTTTCTCTGTTTTTATATTTGTACCCACATTTCAGGGATCTAGTAAAATTTATGTCCCAACTCCTTTAAACCATTGAATTTCAAGATATGAGTTTCTTAGCCAGACACTTCAGACAGTGAATCTGAGACAGTCTATGCTGAAAGTCACAGAATCACAGAATCATAGAATTGGTCAGGCTGGAAGGAATCACAAGGAGTAAGAAAATGAGCTATGAATATCAATACATTTGTTTTGATGATCTGAGTTACATGGATTAATGTAGTTTCTCTTCCACATGGTAAAAACAACACTTTGATACCTTGTATATAATCCATGTCAATTTATATCGTATTAATTAGTGGTAGACACAATTGATAGAAGTAAGCAGTACAGTAGTCTTTAGTAGTCCCATATTTAAGATGTAACCAAACATGTAAATAGAAAGTTCTAAGAATAAGAATGGATTAAATTACATTCTGGGCTGATTCTATTCTATCCAAAAAAACCTCAGTATTAAGATAAATTAGTTAAAGAAGAAAATATAAAAATAAATGAAGTTATAAGGTCATGCTTGGTATTTTAAATACTGTAATCAAATACTGACGTAGAAAAAAGAGTCATAGAATCATAGCACCACTTGGATTGGAAGGGACATTCAAAGACCATCTAGTCTCACTCCCCCCCACCTTCAACATTAACATCACCCACTATATTAGGCTCCTCAAAGCTCCACCCAACCTGAACACTTCCAGGAATGTGGAATCCACAACTTTTCTGGGAAACCTGTTCCAGTGCCTCCCCACACTCATAAAGAATTTCTTTCTAACATTCAGTCTAAACCTACCCTCTTTCATTTTAAAACTGTTAATCCTTATACTCTCACTAGAGGCCTTGGTAAAAAGTCTCTCTCATCTTTCTTATAAGCCCCCTTTATATATTGAAAAGCTGCTGTATAGTCTCCTGAAAACCGTCACTTCTCCAGGCTGAACAACTCCAAATGTTTCAGACTTTCTCATAAGAGAAATAATTTTTGTGGCACTCTTCTGGAGCCACTCCAATAGGTCAGTGTCCTTTTTATGTTGGGGGGCCCAGAGCTGCATGCATTACTCCCTGTGGGGTCTCATAAGGGCAGAGTAGAGGGGAGAATCACCTCCATCAACCTCCTACCCACAAAAGGGCAGTTTAAGAAAAGTTTTTTCCCCCTTGTCTTGAAGAAAGAGAAAATGATTTTAACTTCCATGCTAAGGTCATAAACCTTGATATATTTTTAGAAATGAAAAAAAAAGTGCATATATATATGTATATAAATATATATATTATGTTTTTATGTTTAAGAATGTTATGCAGCCTGGACTTCACAGCATAGTCATATGGAGATTTAATTTCTGTTCCCACCTTCGAAGAATGCCACAGTGTGAATGGAAATAGTCCCACGCTTAGACTTTCAGTTGAAATCTGAAGTATCTGATAGTCCCCAACACTAAGAATATGAAAGATTATATTCTGGAATGAATGAACTATTGCTGTTTCAACTTGATAAATTTAAAGTGACAAATCTTTCATAGTCAAATTGTAAAAATCTTTTCATTAAATACTTGCAGCACTTTCAAGCTAAACAGACTCAGAAATCATCAGCCTAGAGGTTTTTTCTGTGTCTTATTACTTCACCCACTGAATACTAAAGATCTTGTAAACCTTGAAGGTATTTTTGCATTTCACCTGTAGAATGCAACATTGGTGACATTTTAAGGATTTAATTAAAGAATACTTATCATAGTAGAATTCCATAGGAAGTGCTGGGCAACAAAACCCCAGTGTTGGGAAATTAATTGTACCACTAATGTGTAGCTGAAACAAGTGGAAAGCTTGAACCCAATGAAACAACTCATTAATCTTCAAGCAGCTGTACAGTGCTAGGCGAATCACTTCTGTATTCGCATCAAGTTATCTTAAAAAGACAAAAAATCTGAAAGCTAAGGTTTTTTAAGCAGAAAAAATTATTTTGCAGGACAGAATATACAGCATAGACATGTTCATCACTAGAAAACAATTTCTGAATTAATTTTTAAAGCCCTTGAAACTTAGTTTTAAAAATCCATTGTTTTCTTATATTAAAACAAAAAAAAAAAATAGAAAGCCTTTCATTTCTTCCTTTCTTTTTTCAAAAACTATATATATTTTTAAGAAAAAAAAATTAAAAAGGAAGAAGGTTCAAACATTTTCCTTTGAGCATAGCAATAAGAACTTAAAAGGACTGTGTATTTTGAGAGCATGTTTTCTTTATGGATTACATTTTTTGTATAGTATTTCCTGAAGAAATGCCAAATAAGTTTATTGGCCAGTGTTTTAATGCACAGAGATAATGGCATAATTAGAATATAAGCCTGTTTTTCTTATTTTCATTATTATCGTAAGTTATAACATATTCTTCAGTAAACAAATAGTAAATTAAAATGAGGTAAAAGCTGATGAAGCCTTGTGGGGTTTCTTTTCTTTTCAAATTTTCTTTATATATCAGTTGTGTTGCTAGCTCTTGACTTTGACCACATCATTTACACAGGTCACTTCAACATGACAGACAAAAGAGGAAAAAAATTGCCAATAACTCAGATGCTTTTCATGATATGAAAAAACAAATATCTTGCCATAGGTCAAACATTTAAAACACAATTCCTAGTAACTGCAATTATAGATACTGCTGTGACCAATTGGTTATAATAACATCTTAAGCTCTACTCAGGACTGTGTTGCTGTAGCAAAAATCAAGGTTTTTAAAAAGTCTTTCAAGCTGAAACATCTTAACAGACTTGAATTTCTGAGACTGAAATTAAGATTTTAATCTATACTTTGAAATACCAGTTTGACCACCAAAAATGGGAAGTACAAAATCTCTGTTTGATAATTCCCATTCACAAAATGAACTCTCAACCTGCATAATTAAACTTCCTATTTTAAATATATTGCATATATATATATATATATGCATAATATATGCATATGAATATATATATGCATATATATCTGCAACAACAAGCATAACAAATTAGGAATGGTAAAGAGGGAGAAAACACAAGGAATCACATCTGATGACTCCAGATTATGAGAAAGTTTTGAAAGTTACTAATCAGATAAGAAAGAAATCTATTATGAGTAACTGTGTAGCCTTTTGAGAACTTCTTTGACAAGCAGTTCCTCAAACACTAAGAGACCTGGAATTGATGTGTGGAAGGAGGATGAGGAGATGTGGCAGATGAAAGAAAGGGGTCTGCATGTAAGATGGCACTAGTCACAGAGGAATCCTTAAAGCATGAGTGTTTGTTGTCTCTCATGTTTTAAATTAGATTTGAATACTTCTGAACTTAGTTAGCTGGCTCTGAATGGATGTTTTGGAGCACCAGAAAAGGGCTAAGAGGAAATGTGTAGGGACAGCAAAATTGAAGCAATTGCAATCTTTTGTAGGGGTGCCATCACTCTGAGTAATCTGAATAAGAAATATGAGTAAAACAGGAAGCTAATAAGAACAAGGATAATGCAAGGGCATTGCAATTGAAGGCCCACAATAGTGTTGACCTCAAGCTGACCTGAGGGTTCTAGGATTCATCAATATAACTCAAAATGAGGGTTAGAGTATGAGACTAATGGCTCAGGAATTCTGTCTTAGTATGTCCTCTGAACAAATTTGAGATTATATTCTTGGAAGAAAGAATTTTTAATTTCACTAATTACCCATTGAATTAGAATTTACTGTACAATCAGAACAATTTATTGAAACACATTGTTTTCCTTCTGCCTTCCTCAGCAGTATAGTTGTGCCTTTACAGTAATCAGCATCTGATTGCTTAACAAATAAGTACCAAAGGTTCTGACTTAACAGTAATTTTATTTTATTTATTTGAAAGTCAATATTTCTTTCATTCCTCCTTTAGTCTTGACATTAGTACTTCTGCTTTTGTGAGTACACTGCAGAGTACCCCAGTCAATATTCTGTCAAAATATAGGAGTCCACAGCCTTTTAATAGCATTGACCAGGCACAGTTTCTGGGGACATCTGAGCTTCCTTTGGTCTGAGCTGGGTTTAGCTCATTTGAGCAACAGGCTGGAGGCCAAATGACCACTGTCCCACTTTTTAGAAGTCTCTGAATGACTGTGGCTGAGTCTGACCACCTGTGGGAGCCATGGCACAGCCAACTATTGCACCTTTCTCTCTGTTGAGGCTGGCTCTTCATCAGCTTCCAGACTTAAGCTGGGAGAAAACTGGTACCCTATGTGAGAACTCCAGACTAAAGAGAAAGCAGGGAGCTTTCCATGAGCACAGACCTTCCTCACACTGCTGAGACCTGAGTCTGCTGACAACTTGCTGAGTTCTGGTGCTCCATTTTGCTTGAGCAGAGCCACCTCCACTGCCTCAGGTCTCCAAGGGCTTCTGGAACAGGTAGATTAACTTGAGGAAAAAGGGATAGCTGGACTAAGCATAACCGTTTCCTCTATTTTGATTAGATTATTCAGATCTTCACTTAGAGTGACAATAAATAATGTTTGACCTCACATTTGAGCAATGGGGAGTAGGTTAAATAGAAAAGTTAATGGATTTATCAGGACTAAAGATTTTTCTATATAATATGATATTTCAGGAATGTGAATAAAGATATTTCAGGAAACTAGCTGAGAATTTCTGAAGGAAAAATATGAATTCTTGTGGTCTTCAAATGGACATTCATGTAGACAAAAGCATAAAATCTTAATAAAAAAGACAGAAATATAATTGAAATGCCTCTTTTCTCGGTTTGAGGACTGAGAAATAAAATGAGCTATAGCAAATGATGGAGATGATTTTCAATTCCTGATCACTTCAGAACATTCACTATTTTTAGTTCAAATGGAAAGCTCCATTCTCTCAAGCACTGTAAAACTGGAAGCAGAGCTGCATCTGACACAGAAAAGGAAGTAGATTTCCATACCTGGGCACACAGACTGAAGCAGTGTGAGGGGAGCTGGAACGTGACAGTGATGGGAACCAAATCAGTAAGGCAGAAGGTAAGTAGGGAAGCTGAGGGAGATTTTACCTAATTCTCAGGTAAGATGTCTCAAGTTTCTTCTAGCTTTCTTCCATTCACTTGATATGCAAGCAAACCCTTATTTTTAGACTTTAATATAGTAAAAAGACTTGTTTCTAACCATAAATTAAGCTTCAAAGATGAGAACATGAGAAACTCACAAATCATAGAAGGGGAAAATTGATTGGCCAAAACTGACCTAGGACTAAACTAGTAAGACAAAACCAAAAGAAACTCTCAGGCTTTATAGACAGTGAAGTGGAATACTTGGGAGAAGGATGTGAAAGATAAGACATGGTGGAATGCTGCCTTACTAGTAATTAATGAATAATGCTGGATATAAAATCAGTAAAACAAAAGTCAGTGGACAGACAATCAGTTGTTTAGTTAGGACTGGGGGAAGGGAACTTGTAAGGTAAAGCAAACCATGTAACTGAAGCTGTTCAGTGCTTCCTCTCGAGCAGTTCTGCTTCTGATCATAGGTGCTTTGAGCAGAAAGATAAATGTGTGGCTGATCTGACCACTGATGTGGCTAACTTTATTCTGTGACCAGGAGATAGCTGAGATATTTTTCCTGCCACCAGTGAGAGATCATTCAACAGAGACAATGAAGATAATTTGAGACCCTAACAGAATGTAGACAATTCCATCAAATAAAAATACATCTCTATCATGTATAACACAGTGCTAATTGCCAAACACTTTTCATTTAATGGATCTATTATTTCTTTTAATTGATAAATTAAATTGCTCCCTGTCCCTTGCAAGGAGTGTACTTTCTCTTATATGTTTCTTCTGAATTCAAGAGTTTGAACTGGGTCACGATGATAGTGGTGAATCAGTCAAACCATTGCAGAGCAGTATTAGCTGTCAATGGATAATTTCAGTGTAAAATTCATCCTGATTTAGCAAAAGTGAATGACAGTGCCCCAATTTTTTTTTCCTTCTGTATTTTTCTAATGAGGAGTTATTGAACTGCTTACAAAAGGGACCTGATTGGTATTTCATGTTTGAACTACTGACTTAAAATATATAACGACTGCAAGTTCACTATTGGCCTTTGAAACCAGTATAAGGAAAAGAATACAACAAGAAATGGTTCACTATAATGGCTGTAGAGGGTTGACCCCGGCTGGATGCCAGGTGCCCACCAAAGCTCCTCCATCACTCCCCTCTTCAAGTGGACAGGGGAGAGAAAATTTAAGGAGAGATAGGGCACGGAGACATCATTTGTCACTTACTGCTACAGGCAAAAGATACTTGACTTGAGGAACATAATAGAATTTATTACCAATCAAATCAAAGAAGTGTAATGAGAAAATAAAACCAAATCTTAAAATCCATCTCCTCCTTTCTTCATGGGTTCGGTACAGCTCCTGATTTCTTGTCCTCCTTCCCCAGAACAGTGCAGAGGGACTAGGAACAGGGGTTCTGTTCTTCATGCATTTTTTCTGCTGCTTCTTCCTCCTTAAGGGGAGGACTCCACACACTCTTCCCCTGCTCCAACGTGGGTTTCCTTTCATGGGAGACAGTTCTTCAGGGAGCTCTCCAGTGAGTCCTTCACATTGCCTGCAGTTCTTCACAAACTGCTCCACCATGGGCCCTTCCACAGGATGCAGTGCTTCAGGAACTGGGGCGTGGGCTCCCATGGGGGTCACATAAATCGTGCCACAAAACCTGCTCCAACATGGGCTTTTCTCTCCATGGGGCCACAGCTCCTGTCAGGAGCCTGCTCCAGCATGGGCTTCCCATGGAGTGACAGACTCCTTTGGGCATCTACTTGCTCTGATGTGGGATCCTCCATGGGCTGCAGGTGGATCTCAGCATCCCTGTGGTCCTCCATGGGCTGCAGGGCCAGAGCTGTTTCATCATGGGCTGCACCACGGGCTGCACCATGGGCTGCAGAGGAATCTCAGAGCCAGTGCCTGGAGCACCTCCTGCCCCTCCTTCTCTACTGTCCTGGGTGTCTGCGGAGTTCCTCTCACGTAATCTCACTCCTCTGTGGTTGAAATTGCAGTAGCTTTTTGCCCCCCTTGTTAAATCTGTTATCCCAGAAGCACTACCACTATTGCTGATGGACCTTGGCCAGTGGCAGGATTCAGTCTTGGATTCGGCTGGCACTGGCTCTGTCAGATGTGTGGGAAGCTTCTCAGAGAAGCCACCCCCTGTAGCCCCATATTGTCACTTGTCACTCAAACACAATACAATGGCCCACTCACAGTACATTGAAAATATTGACCATGTGTGAAAGTGAATATTCTTTACTTCAGAGGTACAGTAGCTGTGTACACAATATATAGCTCTAAGCACTGGGACATGTCTGCATCCCACAGTTTTCTACCCTCTTGTGAAAGTAGCAAAAAGAAACCTTGACTGACTGATGTAAAGCTCTGAGAATAACTGTAAGAATAGTTGAGTATTTGGTCCTGAACAGGCATTGCTGAGAGACACAGCTATCTATATTCACAAGTGTTTCATTTCACCAAAACCATGTTCTTTAAGATGAACGTGTAATCACAAACAGCACTTGCTTACATTTTATAGCATATTTAAGATCTAAGAAAATTAATTTTTTCTTGATCAATTAGGTTTTAGGGCTTTTTGTTTCCAAAATATTTAATCTTAAAAACCCTAGATATTATATATTATAAACATGTAATATAGGAAATATAGAAGATATAGAGAACTGTGTAATATATTACCATATGTTATTATATATTTCAGGTATCAGTAAGACATATATATTGAATTAGCCATTGAAATTCAAAAAAGTATTGTGAAAGTTACATTTGCATAGCAGCTGTGGGTTAGCTAACGTATTTTATAGTTGGATTGCAATATAGCTACAATCTTTTAAGGTAAGCAATGTGTAGCTAATAGTGTTCAGGTATATTAAGTTAGCGCATAAGTGCAGAACAACAAGTATCTACAATCTGAAGTGGGAAATTACAATAATACATGGGCATCTCTCTTTTCACTGATGACTGTAGTAGTAAGGCTCCTTTCAAAATTTAGTTACAATCTCCAGAAATTTAATGGATTTTTTCTAGGTGGTTTGTTGCTATTTTGTTTGTTTGTTGTTGTTTTGTTTTTCCTATAACCTTCCCATGAATAAAAAGGATTTTACATGGTTTAGTAATTTTCATGAACATAGCTCTAAGTGGAAATTTCTGTACTGTTCATAGTGACTGTCATATATAAGAGAGTATATACATAAAGAGGATGACAAAAATAATTTTAGCAGTTTTCAGAAACAAAACTGTGCTGGTTTTGGCTGGGGTAGCACTAATTTTCTTCACAGTGCCTGGTATAGGACTGTGTTTTGGATTTGTACTGAACATAGTGATGATAATACAGAGATGTTTTTGTTCTTGCTGAGCAGGACTTACACAGAGCCAAGGCCTTTTCTGCTTTTTGTACTGCCACGCTGGTCAGAAGGCTGGGGGTGCATGGAAAGCTGGGAGGAGAGGTGACCAGGACAGGTGAGCCAAACTGACCAAAGGGATATTCCAGACTATGTAACATCATGCTCTGCATATAAGGCAGGGAGGAAGAAGGAGGAAGTGGAGGACATTTGGAGTGATGGTATTTGTAGTATCATCTTTTCTACTCTGGTCTGTCAGCAGAGCTCAGGAAGAAAGTCTTTTTCATCAGCATGTGTTCTTTATGTAAGAAACAGATTTCTGTCATGTGGTTGCAGGCAGCAACAAGACAGACTGCAAGGGAATTATTCTCCTGGATGTTGTTTGCAGATGCTTAGCAGAAATTGTGGCTTTCTGCACCACAGCAAAAAGCAATTTGCCTTGAGGTATCAGGCTGCATCCTACTTCCTTCCCTGCAGACTTTGCCAGCACACCTTATATCAGAACTTATATAGGATATTTTTGAATTATCTCCTTTTAGAAACATCTCTTTCAAAATATAACATTTCATAGTATATTTTTCTGCCTTAACTGGAAAGTTATATTTGTAAGGGGACATTTCAGTGTCCTTTCTCTTTAGGATTTGTGTGTCCTCTTTGTGTGTTAAAAGTGAATATCCAGCATGAAATAATATAGCCTTTTAATTTCTGACAAATGTTAACTATTTTGGTCCTTACTGCAACTGTATAGAACTGATCAATAATTTGATTGATTGATTGATTGATTGATATGGTCAACTGGCTGTCTATATCACCCATAAATTATTACTTAGTAGCCTGAATAAAGCTGCTTCTTTGAATCATGTCCTTAGTCTTCTGTACAATAGAAATATCTTTTTTTTTGGGTGTGAAATATTTACTTGCCTAGATCCTGTCCCCTGGTAATACTTAATTAGTCTTGGACTCATTAATACTTAGTTAATACTTAAGTACTTCTAACATGTTGTTAGACTTGTAGTTACTTACTGTCTGATCTCCTTCACTCTGTTTTTCATCTGACCAGGCCAGTTACTTCTATAAATGTGTGCAGTGGCATTCGACAAACAGGATTTTTACCCCAATAGATTAAACATTATGTACTGAAAATTTATATGAATAGATATTCTGCAAAAGGAATGCGCTGACTGTTATGGATACATATGTATATATACATATGTATATATATGCAGAATAATCTTTACAGGCATGATAAAAACCAATGACAACAACTTGCAGATGTGACAATGTTCATTCCAACTGTAATTCTGTAGTCTTGATAATACTAAAGAAACTTCAGTGCTTATTGATATGAATTGCAGGCTGGGAACTGATGCCCATGTCATCTTGTTATGCCAGCTCTGCATTTGTTCCTTACATTTCTATCACCTATTAAAGGAGATTAAAGCTGATTAGAAAATTTTTCACAAGTAGCAATGCACTTCACAATTACGTTATTTGTTAAAGTACTTGTAACTCTGAAAAAGACCAAGTACCATGTTTAAGAGATAGATGACGTTTTGAACCGATACACCAGGTATTTTATCTATTATATACTTTTCTCTGCACAGTGCTGAATTCTGATCGAGTGGAAAAATTCTAAAGTGCAGTGGCTACAAGGAAAAATTTCAAAATTTACTTGCAAATTTTAAACCTCATATATTTTGATTTTTAAAATTATTTTAAATACCTTCTATTTTATTTTGTTTATTTTAAACTATTTTTAGCTGGAAAATTACTGAAAAATGGAAGAAATTAACAACTGAAGTTATTTATTTGGGTCTATCTTCCATTAGTTTTGATATCTTTCTCTAAGCAATATGATTCTAATTCAGAATCTTTAGCAAACTGATGTCTATATTTTCTCCCACGTGGTTTTAATTTGTGACCTAAAGACACAGTAGTTACACAACATATATTCACAAAAATAATCCAATTAATTGTTTATAGGCATTATTTTTTTCAAATGGCAATTTAAATTTATTGTAATACGCAACATTTACTGAGTAATTTTGCAGATACAGAAATGATACAATGTGTGATTTGGTGTGTAATTTCAGAGCAGCTCTTGGATTGGGAGATGCTTTAGAAACCAGTGGTGATTAAAAGTTTAAGTCTTGTCAGCCATTCTTCGGAACATACCTGTGCTGGGTTTTGAACTTATGTGACAGAGAAAGAGGTAAAAATAAAGTAATGACTTCTATTGGTTTGAGGGTTAGGTGACATAAAGGAAAAGCACTAGTTCAGCATGTTCATTTTCTTTCAGTCCATTCTTGTTTCCATTACATTCTGAGGAATGTACTGTTCAACTGCAGATCAGCATCACTTCTATGCTTCCAGCACTAATAATTTAAAACCTTACATCTTTGATATTGGTTCCCTGCTAAGCCTCTTCCCTTTCAATTATAATATTGACTTTTCTGTATAGTTTCTTGCAATACTTCTTGTTATGTTATTGGTACGAATGTTCATTCCTAAAAAGATAAAAGGATCACTGCAATGCACTTCTCAGCCTTTATACAGGGGATTGTTAGGTTGTGAAAAAGTGACTTTTTTCTTTCTTTTTCTCTTGAAAATAACAAAGACTCCTAACTCCCGATGTTACCAAATGTATTGAAAAGATGTATTTCTGTGTATTTGCTAAGTAGTCATGTTCTCCATAGGCCAGTTGTCTGCAGGATGCATCATAATACCTACAGCTGTCAGAAGAGGGCCATGAGTGATGTGCATATGCTTAAGACAGGTCTTTCCACTATTGCAACTATGACTATATTAAGACTTTTTTCTCTGAAACAAAAAAAAAAAATCTTGCTCTTTGCGAACATTTGAGATAAATTAGCTTGGTGATACATTAATGTGTGTTTCTCTAGCACTTCCCCTGACCTCTTTACTTCCCCAGAAGCAAATGCCAGCTCCTTGCCCTTGTGGACCAAAGTTTAATGGATGGCATGTCAAAATGGAAGTGGCAGGTGGTGTACAAGTAAGCATTTCTGCAATACTACTGAGAAACAGAAATGTGAAATAATTACACTAAAACTATTATTTTATTTAGTGTTTTCAGACATCAGCAAGAATTTATTATCTATCAAGCAGACTTAATTTCAGGCACAACTGAATACCAACCAGAATGTTGCCTTCAGGTTTCTCTACAATTTTGTTACACGTTTTGAAGATATCAAGGGATGCAGATTAATCTGCTTTTGCACAGAACCAGATATTACTGTCTGCATCAAGTCATTACATTTCAAAGTATATTCCAAAAGCAAAATTATTTTTTTATTTCAGCTTCAGCTTCTTTGTCTTCTTATATGTTTTGTTGCTTCTTATAGGTTTTCTTGCTTCATCATCCACTTTTAAAGTATCATTTCTTATTTTTTTCCTGTATAATTTCATTGTTGACTACATTCACAAGCACATATGGAACAGAAAATTTCTGGACTGGGCTAGGCTGTACCTTTTCAATTCGTCTTGCATAGAGCAAGGCAAATGCTTCTCTCAACAGCACAGTGTGTATCACAGCATGGCATCTCCACTGCTGCAGGAAGAACACTAACTTCAGCCATGACTGGAGTGGGGACCCCTCTTCCCTTTCTTCCGTCCTTTGTCAGTCTTCTTTGAAGCAAGGGTGCAGAAGCAGTATTTCTTTCTTTTGAGAAAAAATAAATAATATTTGGATAAAACTATTTTACTTACCCTGTTTTTGTGTCTAACACTTCACTGTCTGAACATTACAAACCTGTTATTCATCACGATTTGTTTTCTTCTGTACAGAGGACGCGCATAAGATATTGTTCAGTTAACATGATTGATTGTCTATCTCAACTTGTACAGCTATGAAGATCACAAAATGTTTAACATGCTAACCTATCAATAATTGACATAGGATTGCACTGATACTTTAGGATTTGTGCTATATATAGTACCTTTAGCATTTCTGATTTTATGTGTGAACATTAAGAACGTAACTTTCAGTGGGCTGATGACTTTATCATTTAAATAGTCCAAACTGTCAAAGGATTTAAAAAAAATATTTCTGTTCTTTATTTTATGCATATTTAGTCTTTAAAACAAATAGGTTGATAAACCAGGGTGCTCAGTGCTGCCTTTTAAAAGGGGAGATGAAGGAGGGAGTGCAGCCATAGCATGGTAATAGAAGAGGCAAAGGATGACATTGGACGGCACTTGGAATATAAACAGCAGTCAGTTAAAGAGAAGAGATCTGGACAAAATGATATTAAGGGTAATAAAATGCACAAAGAGCAAGTATCTAACATGTAAAATATATGTGTTAAAAATAAATAAATAGTAACTTGAACTGTAATGGGGACTTGTAGACTTATATAGAAAAAGCAAGGTGTAAAGTTGTGTTAGAAAATACACATGAATAGTCCCCACATGAATTCCCAAGTGAATCCCAGACTAAGGAAAAGAAAATGCCACCATCAACACCACACACATATGGTGAAGAATTTGGGATGCTGTCACTTTGATGTAATACCTCATTCTTTCTCCTTGAGGAGTATTGGTATTGTGTATCTGCATTGTAAGTGTAACATGAAAGAAAAACAATACAGCTGGAAAATTATGTGCAACAGTTATTAACTGAATGAATATTAATATTTATTTTGCTTTGATTGGATATATTGGATTGTGAATGTCAGTATCACTGTGTCAGACTAGCTGTTATACATGTCATGGTTTATTCAGTTTTTTAAGACTGAAGTTACACTAAAGTTCTTGAATTCCTGTAAAAGATGTGCATCCTTTTTTCCCCCATTAAAAAACATGAAATGCGACATAGCCAGCAGTGTCTAGGATGAACACAACCTTCCAGAACAGCTCATAGAGACTTTACCATTTCCTGCATCTTAGGAGTTGCCTGACTAGGTCAGGAATCATGGCTTTATTATGTGCTCAAAGCTGAGTAATGGGAACTTGTGAATTTCTTAATCATGCAGGGTGTGCCATCTGTCATTTGTCAGGGAATGTACATACAACACATACAAGGTTGGTCCACAGACCATGTGTTCTACCCCATCCTAAATGTTGGGTTGATGTGATCTGGGGGTTGGTCTGGTGGTTGGCATGTTTCTTGTCATTTACAGTTACTGGGAGTGTGGAGAGCAATAAGAGAGTATGTAAGCGCGGAGACTAGCACCAGACTTTACACATCTTTTTTCTGTCTAACAAGTTCTGTAAATGTAGCCTTGATTTTTCTGAGATCTGTATGACAGATTTTATCATGATAAATTGAAAAGACTGCATAAAGATTGCTGTATCAGCTAGTACTCTGCCAAGACAAACATTATTTGTTTACTTTCTGTCTGACTGTTACTGCCTACCACACATTCTGCCTTTTTATCACCTATTTAATGAACTGCAGAACTATCTTTCATTTGTGCTTGTTATTCATCTTGGCACAAAGTTTCTCAACGGGTGTGTTAATAGAATTAATGCACAGCAGTAAAAAAGAGTAGAATCCCGAAACAGAATTAACAATCTAATTTACTTTCACCAAACAACTACTGAGTGAACACATATGCCACTGAAACAGATTAGCACAACTGTGGCAGCTAAAACATTAATGAACTGCAGTGGATGTGAATGTCTGCTCTGGACACTGAAACTCGCACATGTGTGAATTGCAAGAAGCAGGTTATACAATATCTGCCATTGAAATTTGAGCTAGATTATTTAACATATGTTTTAAATAATTAAATGACATGATTTTATACACAGCGTTCAAATAGTTTTGAAATGCGATTATTCACATAAGACATATGCTTCTGTTTTACCACACACGCTTCTGGTGAGAAGTAAAGTCCATGAAGAAGCAGAATTTGACAGGCAAACACAGCACTCTATAATGCATACATTTGACACGAAACATATGGTCTGCAGTCAAGCACAGAAAGCATCATATAAGGTGAAAGCCAGTACAGCAAATTACAAAAACAGAATAGCATATGAGAAATACTTTTGAGAACTATTTTTTCAAAGCCATTGTATCTGTTTGCTTAATTTATTGAGAATATTCTTTATAACTTTCATGCTATTAGCATTGATCTTCAGTAACAGCATTTTAATATCCTTCCAGAAACTAAGCAGCAAAGAAGTAACTGTACTCTTGTATCTCTGAGGTGAATATATGAAAGTCAATATTACTTAATGTATCTCTGTTCAGCAGAGACACAGTAAAAAGAAAGGGTGAGTTAAGTGCTATTTCCTCAAGATCCATTCTTTTTTTTTTTCTTTTTTTTTAAGACTTTCTGGTGTGTACTGATTTAATTCAGTATTACCATTGGAATATCTCAGAGCTGGAGAAGAACATCAGCTAACAGCAGACTGGGGCCTCACTTTAATAGGTTCGGTCAGTCAGATGAAAAACCTCCCATTATAAGCATCTCCTAAATCTGATCTGTTACATGAAAGATACTAAAGCTCTTGCATTTCTTTGTCTGTGATAGAAAATGCATTATGTGTCTTCACGAATTATACACAAAAGGAGTTAGATTCTGTTTGTAAAACAAGCATGCCTGCTGGGTTTAATCACCACAAGCAAAAATCACTTTAAATCTGCTACTAACAGCACTTTGGCATCTTTTATTAGTGAGTGTATAAAAGCCTCTTTGATTTTTTAAAATACATTGGAGCTGTTTTCTTTATAAGTGGTGGTGCAACAATATTCTAACTGACCTTCATCCTTGCAATTGCTTTTATGCTCTGCAGATTCTCTTCTAATATTAAAAAAAAAATAAACTCAGACAAAGAACTGAGATGATTAGTCACTTGCCTTTCATCTCTGGGGCTACAGTCAAATGTGCTTTCAACAGGAGTATCTTATTATCTTCAGATCAGATGTCTTCAGGTCTACAGTGTAATACATTTTGATGACCTTGGATTCTAGGCCAAAACAAAAAAAGAAGCAACGCTTTCTTGTTTCTATTTGAATACTAAAAATTTCATCTTCTCCTAATTGATTAGAGCACAAAACCTTCTGCTGGTTCAAAGACAGCTGAGAGAAGAGTAGAAAATGTAGAATTGTACCTGCCATCATTTTATGTCACCTCCATTTAAGAATCAAAACTTCATGTAATGATATATCACATATACTTTCTATTTAAATTTTGAATCCACTACAAACTAGTTTTAGTTATACCTCTAGAAATAAGTAATTAATATCCTTATACTAATTTCAACCAAACAAAAGATAATTAGACTTTGAGTGTGGGAGGTATCCTCTCAGTTCATCAGTGATCAGAATGGCTTTATATCACAATTTAAAAGATCCAAGAGACATGCTGTAATACCAGTAACACAATACAGTCAAGTAGAGATGATCTGTTACACAAGTTATAAATAGTGGCTGAGCTTGTCCTGATACTAAATACTAAAACTAAGCAGTAAATAATTTTTACTTCATTTAGACTTACATATAATATTATTTTTTTTCCTCACAAGTGCATGCCCACATACTTGTCACAGAATCATAGAATCGTTTGGGTTGGAAGGAACACTAATGGTCATTGAGTTCCACTCCTTGTCATGAACAGGGACACCTTCCACTAAACCATGCTCCTCAGGGCTCCATCCAGCCCGGCCTTGATAGATTTCACTGCATGATCTTTTGAGAAGAATCTCACTCAATATCTTAGAATTAGCTTCCAGCTATTGTTTTCGTGCTATGAATATTTTTGAGCTGAAACCTGGTGAAATGATCTGTTCAGAGATAGTAAGCGAATAATAGTGGTTTTAATAGAGCTTCAGGGATATAAGTAAAAGGTTAATTACCTCATGTTAGGGTCTTTACAACTATGTATATTAGTCTAATATATGTCATATCATTTAGATTCAGACAGCATTATTCCCTAAAACCCATCTACGAAAATTTATGCATATTGTATATAGGAGCTACTATTAATTGTAAAGAACTGATCAACTGAGTTCTGTTGTCTTATGGTAATTTTCAGTTCTGACAACAGAATCAATAAGACGCCAAAGAAATTCCCTTAAAAAACCCAAAACATCTGTCACTTGATGTATAGATTAATCATTCAAGCAGCTGAAGTCTACAAACCTCATTTACTCCATTCAGTTACCTAATTATGGCAGTAATCCAGGAAAAATCTAAACACCTCCAGAACACAGAACCAATTATACTTGGTTTTACTAAAGGTCCACCACTGTCTTAGACTGCAACAAGCCACAGAACAAAATCTTTAGCCGTCCATTATGCTCAAAAACATAGACTGTACAGAACAGTCTTAACTATCCTAGAACTTGGTGTTGTCTTATCTTTTTTTTTTTTCCCCTCACCTTGCCTAAGGGGAGTGGGGAGCTGTGGTCAGTTTGTAACAGTTCAGCCCTTCTGCTGCCCTGTTCCATGTGGAGTCCCTTCAATGGGATACAGCCCTTCACAAACCACCAGCATGGGTCCCTCTCACATGCTGTAGTTCCCCAAGAACTGCTCTAGCATGGGTCCTAGAAGAGGCTGTCCCGCAGCACCACCCCCCTCCCCAAAAACTTTTCCTTTTAAACCCAAGACATCCTTATTCTAAGTTTTCTTCTTATTCTTGAAGAACATATCTGAAAGAAAAAGCAGACATAAAGTGCTATTAAAAGCTGTTTCTTTCTGTAGCACAGAAGCAATCCTCAGGCACTGATTTTTTTTTTTTTTTTAATATATATATATATATAGTGGATTAGAGACTAATTCAAATCCCTCTCCCTGAATTTATAAAAAGTCTGATAAACTGCAAAAAATGGGGCATGTAAACTCTATTTCATAGGCACGAATACAGAGCAATGATTCTTTATTTACATTCTCATTAAAATTATTTTCCTGTGTACTTGAGCGTAAAGTTTTTACTTCACTTATCCCAACTTAATACAAAAAAATCACGTGTTGACAGTGTCTTTAGGGAAAAGGACTAAGTTGCTGCCTAAAATTAGAAGTACTTTGCTTGAAACAGAAGCTTATTTAAACACACAGATTGCCATACATTGGATATAGGACGTGCCTACAGGCAAATCAAATAGAATTGCATGGCAAGTAGTGGAAGGAACAAAAGCAAGAAAAGCAATATGCTGTAAATAATTTCATAATGGACCAGGTCAAGTTTTAGTTATAAAAGCACCAGAGAATTCAGGTATCAGCTATATTCTTGATTCTTAAACATGAATCTTATATGTTGCTAATACAGTATTACTAATCTATTTATTTAACAATGATATTTGAAAAAAGATAAATCAGTAATAAAATCTTTTTATCAAAGAATCTATATAGTTGCAGTGATGTTACACACACCTCATAATGTGAAATTCAATATAATGAATTATGATAAGGACCTTGATAAAATATTCAGAGAAGCTGGAATCTGCAGCAGAAATTATACAAGGAGTACCACTGACACATTTTTGGCAGACAACAAATAGTGATGTTATAGGAACCCAGAAGCTGAACCATTTCTTCCTAAGAGAACTATTTCCTAATGCTGGCACACAGTATAAGTATATGAAGGAACTGTCCTGGGTTAGTTTACAGAGGATCCCAAAACAAAGCTTTCTGAAATTAATAGCCCTTTTTAGCCAATACTTTGTCAGTAAAGACAATATCCCCTAAAGATAGAATGTGGTGAAGAATCAGTAAGTGAGCAATTGCATTTTGTCGATCTTAAAGAAGAACTGAATCCTTTTTCTCCTTTCTGGGTCTTGAAAAAGACAGAATTATCAGAGCTCATAAAATCCATGTATAATGAAGTCATTTGAAGATATAGCCACTCTTTCATGTATCGTTTGACAGGTAAGTGAATTCAATTAGGATCAAAGATGCAACTAGCTGTCAATAAATTGTTAGTATTTATCAGCCTTGGCTTTATACTCTATTAATTAAAAAGCTAGACGAGATGCTTATTTAATGTGCTGTTCTGAATATCCCACATCTTTCTGCTTCACTAGACAAATTCCAGTTTGTTTTTGAATAAAGGTCTCTTAAAAATATGCAATCATAGCTAAAAGGTTCCTTTGCTAAAGATGAACTGTTTCTAAGGTGGTAAAATGGTCCAAGTTTGATCTTACAGTAAACACATCCTTCAGCTGAACTTAACTGATTTCCTAGACACTGGATTTTTTTGCACTTTTGACACAAATAGAAAGAAAGTTAAGATTTATTGTAACTCTCCCTGCTGCTTAATATAACCTTCAGCTACTAGTTATTAAAAAAAAAAAAAAATTCATTGAGCCTCAACTTCCAAATAGTTTCTATGGTTCTTATATTTATACTAAATTGTTCTTGAATTGAGGACATCAGATACAGCCACAACCTCCAGTGGCATTGTCTCTTGAACTGAAAAAAAGAGAAAATTCTTTCTTAGTTAGAGATCGCTCAACAAATATATTTTAGTGCAAGTATATACTTTAAATGTGGATTTTTTAATGTTTGATGTGTTTTTCTAGGTATTGCTATCAAATAGCAATGTATGGCTGTATAAGACACACTCATTCAGAAAAAAAAAAATTGCATGTTAATTAAGTATTCTTATATTTATTTAATATATATGTTGATTTTGTATTATGCATTTTTACAGTCTATATAAAATTTTCAACATGACCTTTGGCCACCAAGCCTATTATATCATCAAAATACAATCATGAAACAAAAATTCCCTAGAAAATATATTCAAAGTGGTTTTGTCATCAGGGAATCACCATTTAATATGATATGTTAGAGTATAATATTGTGTCGACAAGCATAATTTCAATTTTATATATATATAATATATAAAGAAAATTAAGAATTTTACCTTATGATTAAAACCCAAATGAAGTAGTTGATAATTGTAACATAGAAAGTGATGCTGAGCATCTAGTAATCTAATGCAATATTATTGATATTCCATAATGAGAGGTTAGCACAATGCCATTAATATGTCAGAGGAAAAGTAATTTCTAGGTGATTTGTCTTTGTGACTTTTGAAGTTTTACTTAGGTCTCAAAATTTTTTATCCTTTTTCCAGAGTCTGCAAAATTGGTCAGATTGTTCAAAATTTATCACATGCATGTAACTAGCCCTGACATTTGTATTTGTTTCAAAATGGCTTTCAATACAAAGAAAGGCTTTCCTTATAAATTATCAAGAAATTCCAAGTGGATATTTTTACAAAAAGTTTTGTTTCAAATATGTTGGAGAACCAAGTCAAATATTTTTAAATCCAGTCTGTATTTTTTTCTCTTAGATTTTTAAAAATGTTTTACTTCTATGATATCTTAAGAGGAAAAGAATCCAAATTGTTTAATAATTTCCATTCAAAGTTGTTGGGGTTTTTTTCTGACATTAAAAAATTGTATCTTTAGAGGAAATCAGAATCATTTTACAAACTTTTTTGGGGGGAGACTAACTATATTCAATAGCATTTTTGATACCATATTTTAAATAATACCAAAATTTGATTTTTAATGAACAGACGTTAAGCATTCTTAGCAATACAGATGTCCTGCATGCTAAGTTGACAAACACAAGCCCCCTCACCTGTTACTTTTGTAAAGTTGTCTGCATTCTTAATTGGAATATTCATCTCCTTTTGTTCATTTCACTGTATTTTATAATCTTTGACTTTCCTTCACAATTTTTCCATGCAGAAAAGAAACACAGTAATAGATCAGTTGTATCTGGGATGAATTGGTATGGGAAACTTCATCCAATGTGATTATGGAAATACAGTTTTAAGATTTCAAGTGTTATCATAAGTGGCTCCTCTTGACAGTAAGATTTTAGGAGTCATGCAAGAAGATTATCTCCTTCATACATTCTCAGCCTAGATATAAATTTTTATTGCAGACAACATAAAGTAGTACCATGAAAGAAATCTTGCCTGCTACTTGAAAGCATTAAACAACGCCTTCAAGAATAAGTTCAGATATTGTAAATCCCAGGATTGCCACAGTATGTCACATTACATTCCCTTTTAACTGAAGGTGTTCTCACACACAGTACCACTTGTTCACGGTCTCCTTCTCTCTTACATTTGTGTATGCATACATATGTATAGATTTTTGTGTGCCTATACACACACACACATAGCTATAGACATGAAAGCAAACAAAATCAAATTTCAGATTAAACATAAGACATTCAGGATCCATGTTGCAGACCAAACTTATCAATCAATATTTCAGTTAAGGTAAAATGTTTAATCCTGATAAAGTTTCTCCTGGTGATAGATTATAGAGGAAGTTCAGACAGGCATCAAGGACAACATGAGAACATGGTACCATGCCATTTGCCTTTGCTATTGTGAAACATGAAAACAAAGCACTGCAAGTAACAGTGTTGGCTTTAATATACCTTCTATTGATATAGGTTATATCAATAAAAATATCCCCAAAATCTTTGTCTATATATTACTGAGCTAGTTTGTGAAGAAATTCCAGGAGTTAAACAGAAGTAGTACTGCTTTCTGTGTTGCTCTGCTTTCTTTTCAGCTTGCCTTCCTGAGTGGGTAGAATTAATGACAGCATGAACATGACCACTGAGGGAAGTTAAGTAGTTGAGAAGTAGAAATCACGTGACACAAGAAATCTTAACACTCAGCACTACTTGAAAAGAATAAAACATAGCTCATAATCCCTGGGTTTTTTTCAGCACAGTAGTGCCTCTATTTTGATACAGTTCTGGCTGTCAAAAAGTGATCTGACTGGGATCAAAACTCAAAAGCATGGTGTACCAGCACTTCAGAGATCAGAGCCACAGTCAGTGGGATTTTGCTACCAGCTATTAGAGATGGTAAAATGGAGAGAAGCAAAGGAGTGAAAGCTGATCTTTCTCATGCTGAAATCAATAAGAGATTTGCCACTGACTTCAAAAGAAGCAGCAGGGTAAAATACACAACCAAGGAGAGAACACTCAGAGGAGTATCTAGAAAGAAGAGGAAAGAAAGCAACAAAGCAAGATATTTATGGAGTGAGGGAAAATTATTTGAGAAAAGGTAAAAATGCAACAGGTTAGAAAACAGGGAGAAAAAGTCTTGAATTAGAAAAGCTTTCATAAATTCTAGAAGTACCTTCTTATCATGTTTCAAATGCTATTTTGATCTCAGAAAATTAGGGTTTTTTATCCCATCTTTATCTTAGAAACGAGAGTGAACAGACAGTTCCTAAATCCAATTAAGCAAGTGACCTTATGCGTACACAAATGCCCGCATATGTGAATTATATGAATATTTATGTACTTGCTCGTGATTTCATTAGACTTAAATTCCAGAGAAACAGACTGTCTGTATGCTGAGGTCAGGCTGCAACCATATTTAACACAAAGAGAACTTGGAGAAATTTTGAGAGACCTTGGGCTATTTCCCCAGTGCTCCCAGGTTGCAGGCTTTATGAAGCTGTATCCTATTGTTCTTCCTTCAATCAGTCTGCCCTGTTTCCAAGCCTTACATACATGTCTTGCAAGCATGAATTGCACCATGAAATAAAAGGGAAAAGAAGTAAAAAGGAAAACAGTATCTGGATCTGTTTTGGAAAAATAATTTCATCCAGTCGAAAGCTTCTCTTAGGACTCTAATTTGAGTTTGTTTTCCAGATCGCTCTATATATTCAACGAAGGAGGAAAGTTTTCTCCAGAGACAGATTTGGTAAAATCTATTTTAGAATTGTGGCATTCTTTACTCTAGATTTTTTTCCCCTCCTCATAGGAAGATTCTTATTCCTCATTGATGATCTAGCAATCCGTAATGACTCATTTAGAATAAACAATTTGGTTTTAAAATTACAGTCAGATGACTGACTCTTTCATAACATTTATCAATGCTAATTGTATACTAAAATTATGTATAATTATAGAAAGCCCAGGTAAAGACTATATCACTACAAGTAATACAATATTTCAAACGTGATCAAATTCATTTTTATTAATGATATACGGTTTAAAATCCACTCATTTAATTCTTACAACTGGGATGAACAAACAAAATATAATAAAAAAATAGGCATGTAAATGACAGATTGAAGCATTTTTAAATTAAGAAACTATTTATCCCAAATAAATAGATTACATTAGTAAATGAAAATAAGATTAATGAATGTTTCTGATTTGATAAGTCTTGTGCATCACCTAAGTGACCTCAATATTCAATAAGGACAGTACTTGATTGAAAAAAATACCCATATGAATGTGAGGGTTTGTTTACGAGTGCATGCATTGTTTTATTTCCTTAGTGCATTATTTATTATCTGAAAAGTAAGATAAGTTGGCTCTGAAGAAAGTCATCATAAAGTGTCAACACACCAGGTAACAAATCAATGTTTGTTTAAATGACTGTGCTTTCTGGAGGAAAATATATTTCGGTTTGGGGCCCTAAATCCATTATGCCTCAGTGCATACTGAGTGAAACACATTATCTCTGTCATTAATGTGTTTATGAAAGGGTCTTGTCTTTAACGCCAAAGAGTCAGTTTTCTTGCTTGTTATTTTATGTTTTCTTTGATGTATTGTTTGACATTAAATGCTAATACACACAGCAGTTTTCAAAGACTTTAATTGATTTTAAAATTTAGGTCATTTTTTAAACAGGAATTAGCTTAACTACATTATTAGCTTTTAAGAATTATTGCAATACCTCTGTGAGAAATTTAGATTCAATACAAAATATATGTTAAAAATACTTCAAGCTTCATAGTTTCCAAAAGTCGATTTTAATGATTTAGTTTTTCCATAGTGGTGATCTACATCTGAAATTTTCAAGCCTTGCTGAGCTTTTGTGTTTCTTTTATTTTTATTCGCTAAATATTTCTTCATAAAGGAAAAAAAGGAGACGAGACAATTTAACTAATATAAGCCACATAATACAAAAATAAGCAAACAAACCCAGGTCTGTATTCAGCAGATTTTTAGAGTACCACACACCTGTTTTATTGGTCTTCTCTAAAGGTATGACAAAGAAGTATCATGAGAGAAATTTACCATCTATAGAAATTTTATTTCCAAAGATTATGCGTTAGCTGCATAGGAATACCAAAGTCAAAATGAAATATGAAACATTATAAAACTGCTAATAGATATAAATTTCTGGCTTTTTTTGTCATACATCAGGGTGCTACCCTGCTTCATATCTTTGTCTGTGTATCTCCCTAATCAAAATGGGAACAAATGTAAATTTTTTGGGGGGCAATATTAAGGTAAGGAAAGCTCTTAAGGGTGGAGATTGTCTCTTCCATACAGGACACAGAGAAGTAAATAGAGGAACAATGATTGTTCTGCTTCCCTAAGTCACTGTAGAGCAGGCACTAGTTCTCTTGAAGCAGAGCAGCTCCTTTCCAACTACTTTACCACAGATGTTGTATGTTGGGGTAGTCATTTGACACTCACCAGTGCTAACTAAATTAATTTTGCTCACTCACCTATTCTGTTCACATTGCTGAAACCTTTTTATGGTCAAGAAGTAGAATGTAGGCACATTCTTCAGTGAATGATTAAGCAAACAAGTAACGCAGAGCACTTACTGCTAACGAAATTAATGAACTTACTTTGTGTAACTTAATGAGAGTTACTTGTATTTTTTCTCATTCAGTTCAACTCATAATCCAAATGTTGATTAGCATGAGATTAGTTGGGCTTCCAGTTACCAGGTATAGAACTAAAATAAGGTTTTTATTACTCTAATTTTTAGACTAGACTTTTTAGACTGTTATCGCAAGTAATTTTTTTGGGGGGGAGGGCAAAATTTTCAAAGAGAACTGGGGTTTTCCTGGACATATATTTGAATCGAAAGATATGTATTTATTTCAGGGGAGGAAACATTTATATTGTTTTCCTTTCTAATTTACTAGAAATACTTGACCCCTCAGCTAAAAAAATAGTAATTTTACTAATAATAAAACTCTTTCACCTAAATGAGACTATTTTAGGGATGCATTTTGCTATCCACTAGTGAACAGAAACATTTAGAATGTTCTTATACCACTCCTAGGTGGTCTCCATTTTATATCAAAACAGAATTAAAAAACATTACTATTTTGACAATATTTGATCTGGGAGCTGCAATGACTTTTACAGAGGTCAAAGAAAAGGAAGGCTATGTTCTTAGATCAACAACAAAAGAGAAAGATAATTGGCAAAGATTGACTTATTTTTCCTTTTTCTGCAGAAAATGATTTCTTATTAATTTTGAAGATACAAGTATTTCATACTTGTCTTCTTAAAAAGCTCTTTTTACAATTTCAGCTGTCCCTGGAGAATTCATCTTCAGTAAGAATTTTTCAGGATAAAGGATAGTATTTCTTTCATTTTCTGCTCCCGACAGCTACAGGTAATAATATCACTAGGTGAAGTGATGAGATCTTCTGCATTCAGAACACCTCCTGGTAAAGCCAGGTAAGACGTGGGAGGAAAATACATTGCTCTAAGTTAAAGGAAAAAGCACTGAACCTCAAGTGACGTCTGGCGCTGAACAGGTAGATTTTCATGATGGCAGTTTCCAAGTAGGAAGTGTGTATAAAATCAGGAAACCCAGGGTGAGGGCCACTGAACCTAAAAATTAAAAGCAAGTACAGGAGAGCAGGACTTGAATGCTCTGGTCAGAGTTCCTCTCTTATTTGAGGACTCTTTGGACAGATCAAGCACATTTTAATATCTTTAAAACTAATATTCTGCTAACTTAAATGAAAACATGGATAGCTACAAAAGGGATGAAAGTGCAGTGGTAACTTGGCTTTCCCACAGAACATAACAGGCATATTTTTGATGTTTGAATCACTGAAGAGGGTTACGCCTTTTTTTCAGATTTTGTGGTAGTAAAGAGTGCAGATATTCAGCCAGTTCACTCATTTACCCTAACCTCATAGGAATTGGAGAAAACCAACATTTTCTTCAGCAGACCATCATCGCCATAGCAGGCAAAGACAGAGGAAGCAGGGCTAAATGGAGCTGAAACTTGTTCTAAGCCTCTCAGTTAAACTACAGAATATGAATTTGCATGCACATGGCTTGAACAATAGGTAGAGCTGCAACCCATCTGTAAAGAGGTATTTTCATGAAGGATTGGTTAATTTACATGCAAGGGCTGTTCTCAGGGTACACAAACACATTGAGCAAGAACTATGAGGGCAGCATACAAAAAAACCAAACAAAATAATGTGATCCTTAGGAGAAAAAAAAAAAAAAAGAAAAAAAAGGAGAAAAAAAAAGGAAGAAAAAAAAAAAGGAAGGAAAAAAAAGGTGAAAACTGCCAAAGACATTAAAATACAGAAGTGCAACTTAGAGAATGTGGGATTTCCAGACAAAACCCTGGTAACCATAAGGAGGCAATAGGAACAAGACATGAGATAAAAACAAGGGAAAAAAAAAGAAAAATTCAGGGGAAAAAAATATTCTTTTATACAGCTTCAAATTACTGATCTACTGATGTCAGTAATAACACCAGTAACACTATAGCTGCCATTAATTTTACTCTGCTATATTGGATAAGAAAATCTAGAGATATCATTTTTAGCAGAAACAAAGTAATAGAAGGAGATGTATATACTTCACATATAGTGCAGGTGGTATAAAAATTTCCCCATTTAGAATTTGATGGTGGTTGGCAGGACGTAATTACTGTTTAAAGGAGACCCATCAAGAAAATAGTAAACAAAACAAAACCATCTGAACAGCAGGACAGGGCAAGACTTGGATTGGATTGCACTGTGATACTGGACTGTCCTCAGTGTGAAGGTAGGATGGAGTGCCTACTGATTTTACAGAACACAAGGATATTTTAGTGAGGTGATTATCTAGAAGACAAGCTACAGTTACAAACACATCCCTGCTTACAATTGTGGATTGAATTCTATTTGCCCAGGTGGAAGATGGAGGAAGTAAGCCTGCAAAAAGATTGAACACATTAACACAGCCTCTGAAAGTAGCACAGAGTGAATGAAAAGCCAAATTGTGATAAGAAAGCCTTCCAATCAAAGAAATACCTTCTTTGATCGAAAAACCACTTAACAGGACACTGAAGGAAGTCACAGTCTATTAGAACTGACTGAAGACATGCTGACCAGTTTATTCAGTGAAGGGTGTTCACTGTGATGAAAACAATGATTTTAGTTGTGTTTGGATAAATATCCTTTCCCTTCATAGCAGTAGTTTTCCACATGAAAGAGACAATTGGAGCCTGAGTGAAAAGATAAGAAAAAACTATTGAACTATTGAATTTCCATTGTTCTTTACAATGTGTGCTTTCAATGACTCTTTTTTTTGTTTGGTTTTACAAATAATTCAAGCATGCTCTCTTCTAAGAGAAATCACAGTAATTTTCACTTGAAATAAAGACTCATTTTGCAAAAAATTTGATAGTGCCACTTGTTAGCATTACCTGGCACATTTAATTACAAGCCTACTTTCTAGAAAATAGTCAATGTTCTCCTGACAAATACAGTTTGTGTGGTAGAGTATTTCCCTGTGTTCGGGAGGCAGAAGTATATATGCTTAAGAAAACAGAGAACGACACAAAGAGAAACTATGAATCCATGTTAGAAGCAGACTACCATCCTGACAAACTGACTGTGTTAAACATTTCAACATAGTGACAAATACGAAAATTAAACTGGTGTCATACATAAATGCATGCAAAGCAATATGTTTCAATCCAGTTCAGATATGAGTTCAAAATTGAAAGTATGTTGTGTTAATTGCATGATGTAAAGGGACACTTACCACTAAATCTGCAACTTCAGATTCTTGATGCCTTGAATTAATTTCCAAGATAAATATTCAAACTTTTAAATTAGTTTATCACTGCTCCCCTTTACAGTGTTTTATAGTACACTATATTCTGCATTAAATAAATAAAAATATTATTAAGAACAATTACATCTAATAAATATATACTGTATATTAAATATATACGCATTTAGTACAGCATATTTAGTGTTATGGAAGTATGTTCATCAACAGTTGTCAGTCATTCAAATGATGCAGTGATAACTATGGCAGAGGAGTCCATGAAGAGATTGATTCTCCATTCAAGTTTTGATTGATATTGTGCAATACATGAGGCCAAATAACACATGAGGGGAAATGATGCTTTAGGTGAAAATCCACAGATCTCTATTAAAAGGGCATATTGAATTTGTATCACTGTATGAGATCTGGGTGGAATAGAATTAACTTTCTTCTTAGCAGCCGGTATGGTGCTGTACTTCAGATTTATGAATAAAAGACTTCTGCTAACACACCAGTGTTTTGGCTATGACTGACAGTTCTTGCACAGTGTAAAGGGTTTCTCTTTTTTCTGCTCTGCCCCCACAACAAGTGTGCTGGAGGTGGACAAGAAGTTGGGAAGGGACAAAACTGGGACAGGTGACCCAAACTATCTAAAAAAAGAGAAAAGAAGGATATTAGTGGTTATAGCATTTGTCTTCCTAAGGAATCCTTATGTGTGGTGAGGCCCTGTTTCCCAGAAAGCAACAGAACATCTACTTGCAAATGGAAAGCAGTGAATAAATTCCTTATTTTGCTTTGCTTATGCACAGAACTTTTGGTTCACCTATTAAACTTCCTTTATCTTGATCTACATCTACTCACCTTCATTCTACTTTCTTCTCATCCCACAGGAAAAGAGGGTGAACAAAGATGAATGATACAAAAACTGCAATGATCGGATCATTTTGTGAATATTTTGAATAATGTGGATAATAAGAGTGTCATTGATATCCGTAATTCAGGCAAGATTTTTGTAGAGACAGCAGTAAATGTTAAACAAAACTGAGTGTCAGCATAACTAAAATAAATAAATACCGCTTTTCTAAATTTTCAGTGATCATTAGAGCACTAGCTAAAGTGTTCAAAGAATGAATGCTGAGTGCTGAGAAGAGAGACACATAAAAAGAAGATAAGCAGAAAAAAGTCTTAGACTTTACAGACTTATTACAGGCAAAGAATATGTCAATTTCCTTAGGAAAAAAGGAACATAGTAAAGATAGAGTTTTCAGAAGTAGCAAGGGAAATAAATTCTTCATGAGTCAAAAAAATGTTTATCACCTGGCCATATTATAATGAAGGGGAGAAAAACCAAAGTAGTAGAGAGTGTGAAAAAAAGCGGCATAGAAAAACCTTGAAGTCCCCAGCTGCACATTCTTAGGAAATTGTTCTCTCTCAAAGTAAATAAGGAAGGAGGAACTTACTGAAGTATATGAAACTACAGTACTCAAGGCAGGAAGGAAGATACTGTGAATGAAGTTGAAAAAGAGTCTCTGGTTCATTCCAACAGGCAATAAAAAATAGAAAGTGAACACTCTTTCTCCAAATTAAATAAGAAAACCAGAAAATATGACACTTTCATAGGGACAGACATCTAAAAATTTTCGCTATGCTTTTTGGATAGGTAAGAATCTGCAGATGTACTAGAAGATGAGGCCCATACCTTGAACAGTCTTTAAAGAAATCTTAATCACAACAACACAGCTACGTGTATTGGCCCTGCCTTTGCCTATACTAAACTTTCAGAATCCCACTCAGTGCTGGCTTCAAGCCATAGTAATTACATCAGTATAGAATTATGTCTGACTGAATGAATGTTTATTGTTTTCACTAAACATTTTACAACCAGCTAATTTAGTGGGCATAAATCTAAGCAGTTTCAGGGAATTACAGTGTTTGATATATAACCATTATCATCTGGCATATTAGTGGAAAGCAGTTAAAAATGTTTAAAATATGTTGTTACGTTAAACTGTTAAAGGAAGAGAAGCACTTTTAAGCCAACCCATTTGAATCGATTTTTCCTTTATTATGCGGGGACATTTAATATGTAATCCTGATCACATAAAGGCAAATGAAAGGTTAACCTTGATTCTGGAAATTGCTGGGACAGAAGTTTTGCAAGGAGTATGATATAGATTTCATTGTCTTTTTTTTGGTCCAGGCTTTTATATAAAGATTACTAGTCTCAGATCCTAAATGTTTTGTTGGTCTGAGAGAAGTCAGTTGTAAAAAATATTATTATCTTTCCTACATTAAAATCCTCACAGGCTGGTTTAAGTTTTTTTCCTGGAATATCACCATACAAAGCTCATGGACAAGTCAAAGCACATGTCATTTACAACTACATTATATGACATAGGAACGAGATAATATAAGCTTGCATTACTCAAGCAGTGTTATGTGTAGCTCCTAATAAATTTAAGAAGATATTTTTATCTAGTAAAAAACAAAACTGTAAGGAATTGAGAAGTATTTCTTTTTTAATGAATAGCAGAAAAATAACAATATGTATGTTGGTGAATGAAAAGTAATAGCAATAATTATGTTTATTAGCACTTTTCCTTCATTGCTATTCCTCTTGAGAAAAAATGGGAAGAATATATACTGAATCCGTATTTCAAGAACTGATAAATAGAAAGACATGAATTCCCAGAACACCAAGTTGTTGGAGACTGGAAAGATATTCTGAGTATCTGTTGCTAAATCTTCACTCATGTTTTCATATGCTTTCTTCAACATCTTAAAATACTGGTCTAAGTACTTTTGTATAACTCTTCCAGGATTTTTGACCTTTTCTTGAAGCATACTTGCAAAAATAGGGTAGTAGTCACAGAACTATGACTTATAATTTATGTTAGATGTTAGTATAGACAGTCCTCCAAAGTCCTCTTGTGTTTTCTAAATTAGTAACTGGGAGGAGCAAAAAAAAACCACAACAACAAAAGATGTAATTTGCCAAAGGTCACTGTCAAAGCTAGGAGCAGAACATAATTTTCACAGAGTGCAAAGTAATCTTTAGTAAATCAACATAGTTCCTTCTATCACATGGTAATACTTAGAAGTTTGACGTACTACATTAACACATACAAAGCCCAAGTTGTAATAATATTTGCATGTACAAAACTTCTTAAGTAATCCATGAGAGTCCATCTAAATAGACACTAAATTACCATGAGAAGCTTCAAGTAATTATCAGTTTTGCTGTTTCTGGGGAAAACTCTCATCTGAATCTCATCTGATGTTATTAACTTGATTGCACTGTCTTCACTGGTATTAACACTATAAGACACCAGAGAGATTCCCAGGTCTCAGGTTATGAAAATATTTAAGTACTTCCTTAATTTTAAGAAAATGTATAACCATTTTGACTTTGCTATATCGTGTCTCTACAGAGCTTGAGATTGTTGCCATGATGGATATTAATGTCTTCCTGCACTCTGCAGTCAGCAAATGTGGACTTTGTCACTAACTTTAAGAGATATTACAAGTGACTACTCCAACTTGGCGCTTGTTTGAAAGCATCCTGAGGGATATGGGTCAGGCAAAAAACAAGGTCAGGAACCAGAATTTTAGGTAAGCAAATTTTAATCTATTCAAAGAATTAGTTAATATGAAACTGCCCTCGGGGACAAGGGAGCAGAACAGAGATAGCCAATCTTTAAGGACACATTTCAGAGAGAATAAGAGCTCTAAAACCCCAGATGTGAGAAATAAGAAAGGGAATGCAAGAGACCAGCACAACTGAGACAAGACCTGCTGGTCAAACTAAAGACCAGGAAGGAAATGCACAGGCAGTGGAAGCAGGGCCAGGTAACCTGGAAAGAGTATAGGGACGCTGCCCAGTTGTGTAGGGATGAGTTCAGGAAGGCCAAAGTACAGCTGGAGCTGAACTTGACAAGGGATCCAAAGAATAATAATGACTTCTACGGATATGTCAGCCAGAAAAGGAAGGTCAAAGAAAACTGGCAAAATTGGCAACAGTGCAAGAAGACTGACGTACCTTTGCCTCAGTCTTTGATGGCAACTTTTCTTCCCCCACCATTTGAGTGGATGGGCTGTAAGGCAGGCACTGTTGGGAGGAAACTCCTTCCCACTTTAAGAGAAGATCAAGTTTGTGACTACCTAAGGAACCTGAATGTACACAACTCTATGAGACCTTATGAGATAGATTACAAGAGTCCTAAGGGATTGGGTGATGGAGTTGCCAAGCCACTCTGAAAAGTCATGGCAGTCAGAGAAAAGCCCTGGTGCTTGGAAAAAGGAAGACATTGCACTCATTTTTGAAACAGGTTGAAAGGAGGACCCTGGGAACTACTGACCTGTCAGCCTCACCTCTGTGCCTGGGAAGACCATAGAAGGGTATGCTAAGGTATAATGGAGCACAGGGAGCTAGTTCAAGACAGCCAGCACAGCCCCACCAAGGTCAAATTTTGCTTGAACAACCTATTCACCTTCTGTGACAGGGTGACTAAATCAGTGGACAAGGGAAAAGCTACAGATGTCATGTGTCTGGACTTCTGTAAGGCCTTCACTGTGCCCCACCATATCTTTCTAAATTGGACAGAGATGAATTTGGATGGGACTCTGAGTGACCGGATCTAGTTGGAGACATTCCCACTCACTGCAGGAGTTGGACTAGATGATCTTTAAAGGTACCTTCAACACAAACTATTCTATGATTCTGTGTTTCTATGAATTATTGTCCTAATGCTACTTAGTTTAAACTATATACTCTAAAATGCTTACAGTCAAGATTTACCGCAGTGCAGTATGATAATTATGAATCAAAAATGTTAGAATCCACACAGAAAAAGCAAAGACTATGTTAGTAGTGATGAAGAACATGGTATCAGTAACTATCATGGTATCAGTAAGGAGATAGTAAAGAGTGATAGTGCAGCACTCAGCCTAAGCAAGAGATGAGTAACAAACAAAATGTTTGTAATACAGTGCAAGAGCTCAAGCAAGGAAATGGAAGAATCTGAACTACAGGTTCAGATACAAATCTGGATATTTCCAAGCATTAGAAATCTACAGTCGAAAAATGGACTGGAAAACATAAATGAACAAGCATTAGAAAATACAAATTGTTCAGGTAAGCTTCAGATTGTAAGACTGTATTATTATAAAAATGCATGTCAATAATATGCATAAGAAGTATGAGAACTTCATTGTGAAGGTAAGCAGTCATCTGAATTGGTTTGCCGAAGCCACTATCCAATG
>VZTG01004376.1:137947-149433 GCA_013397845.1 Melanocharis versteri | reverse complement strand
TTTTTTTTTTTTTTTTGAAGTAGTAGTATGCTTTTTTGAGATTGCTAGAAACTGGCTGATCATCCACAAGGAAACTCAGTCCATTATGGGACTGTCATAAGAAAAAGATATTTATCTTCTGATCTTCTCTTTTGAAACTACGATAAGGAACGTAGTGACTGAATCTCTTCCCTTGCCTAAAGGCATGCACAACTTGATAGTTCATTATTTTCAGTCACCTTTTTTCCTGGCTGTAGTCTTGGATGTAAATGAGAACACTGCAGTTAAAATTGTTGTTGATATAAAAATTCCTAATAAGAAAAATTGAATCCATAATATATATTTTAATAGTACATTTTGCTTGCTTGTTTTTTTCTCTTAATTTTTTTTCTGGAATGCATTATTAAGATTATTTTAAAGTGTATTGCCAAGAAGTATTCACTATTGAAAAGAAACTGGGGTTGATACTTCTTTTTTAACATTCATGCATATTTGAACTTTCTGTTCAAATTCACAGTACTGTATATGTACTAAGATGCTATACTGTCTCAAAGGACATTTTATTGTAAATGAACAAAAAAGAATAAAGAAGAAATATGTAAAAAGAATGAAGCACATGTATGATTTCTAGAGGTATTTCCTACCTTAACCTCCAGCTATGAGCAAGATTTTTGTGATAATTATCTGTATGAAGCAAAGACAATATATAACTACTTCATTTGTAAAATCATAAAATCTTACACAGGTTTTACATTTTCCAGATTAAAATGTAGTCTTTTAATATGTACAAAATGTTTTGGAAAACTACGGGCAACCTTTCAGAAGCCTGAAGAAAATGTTGTCTGCTATCTCTGAATTCCTCTTTCTGTAAGGACTAAGCATAAAGAATATAGAGAAAAAATCTGGTTCTCTACTTTTGACTTTAATAAAGCCATATGATACAAAAAATTTTTTCCATCACATATGCACATGGTTGCACTTCATTGGCATGAATCATCTTTTGAAGGCATCCATGTCCTTATTAACTATGAATGGAGTAGTGATTCATCACAAGTAATTTTGTTAGTTTAAAAATTAAGGAGAGAATTAAATATATTTATGCTGATGTGCTGGTTTTGGCTGTAGTAGAGCTGATTTTCTTCACAGTACCCAGTATGGGGCTATGTGTTGGGTTTGTGCTGAAAACAGGGTTGATAACACAGGGGTATTTTCATTACTGCTGATCAGTTCCTATAAAACGCCAATGGCTTTTCTGCTCCTCATCCTACCTCACCAGCAAGTTGGCTTGGGGTGAACAAGCAGCTGGGAATAGACACAGCTGGGACAGCTGATCCCAGCTGACCCAAGGAATATTCCGTATCATTTGACATCATGCTCAACATATAGAGCTGGGGGAAGAAGAAGGTGCAAAGACAAGGGTCATTTGTAGCGGTGGTGCTTGTCTGCCCAGGTCACCATTACATATGAGCTCTGCTTTCCTGGGAATGGCTGAACACCTTCCTGCCCTTGGGAAGCACTGAATGAATCCCCTGTTTTGCTTTGCTTGCGTGCACAGCTTTTCCTTCATCAAACTGTCTTTGTCTCAACCCACGTGTTCTCACTTTTACCCCCCCTGATTCTCTCCCCCCTCCTGCTGAGAGCGAGTGAGCAAGTGGCTGTGGGGCTTAGTTGCCAGCTGCTGTTAAACCATGGCAGCTGGTTTTCTTCTATTGTCTCTGTTGAGATTATTCATAGTAGACATGATTGTCTTTCTTTATTATGCAGTTCTGTTCATGGATCCTAGAGAAAAACGTATTACTACCTGAAGTAAAGCACATCAGATAAGATACATGTCATCTGACATTCAGTGTTCTATGTCTGGTGTAACCTAGTTGTATTTCCTCCATAGCTAACAGGCTAACCTAGTTAACTTCATCCAGTCTTTCACAGGTAGCTCTTTTGAGCATGGATTTGTTATCTTTAACCCATTACTTGTTGCCAACAAACATAACCAAGTAATTAACTTCAGACGCACAGCTAGACTTATGTGAGATGGTAAAAAATTAAACCAAATAAACAGACAGTTAAACCAAATAAATCAAAGGTCTACCAATTTTCACCATTTTTTTCAAAATTTACAGATGAATCCTATCCTACAGATGAATGTCTATGTGCAATTGAATTTAGAGCTTTACATCTTAACAAACAACCTTGTCGATGATCCTTCTGCATTTCAATACTTAAAACTGGTGTATGCTAATAACATAATTGGATATTTATGTATTATTTCACCCATTAAAATCCTATTAAAAATTATTGGTATTTGATGGCATTAAAACCAGGGGTGAAAAAAGACACTTTTTTACTTACTATATTGTAAAAATCCTACTATTTTAATTTTGCATTTTATTATGCCAGACTTTGAATAAATCAAGGAACTTTAATGCACTACATTACAACCTAATCTGAAAACATCTGGAAACAAACTGTAACACACCATTAAATAGACAGGTTAGTTAAAATGTCTTATAACAGAGGAGCTGCATTAGCGAGTTAGTTAATCGCTTCATTTGCTCCAACCTCTTGTTTCTAGATCTGGCTAGTAGTCAGTATTTCCTAGCAAAAAAATCTTGCTATGTGAAGAAAACATTTTCTTTACTCTTATAGCAGCGGAACATAGAGACTGATTTAGGCTCATCTCTCCTGCTATGGAGAAGCAATGAATAGCCTTGTAGCATGCTAGCCAGTGCTAGAAGCGGATAAGGAGAAGTCTTCTAGAACCACAATTATATCATAAAATGGGAGAACATAAAAACTAATAAACCCCATATTTTATTTACAATCAACCTTGCCGTTTGGATGATTAAATCCTTTCTCAGTTCACCTTCAGCTCATACAGATTTTTTTTTTTTTTTTTAATGTGAAATGCACCATCTTTCCAGATGTATTACTCAGAGTGACAGTATATTTATTCCTCGGTATTCTCTTTTCTCTCTTTTGGGTATGCTTTTATCCCCTTTTTGGATCATGAATTTCAGTGTAAGGAATACTCACGTGTATTACAAGAGGTAATCTGAGCTGTTAACCTCTTATTAGAAGACAAAATCTATATGCAGTGTCATTCATATGCCACCGTTTGAATTTTAACATTCATAGGTATTTATCTCATCATACAGTTTAAGTTTTCAAACAGTGTTTAAAAGAGTCAAAAACAAAAACCCTTGTGGAAGCTAAAAAAAAAAAGAAGAAAAAAAAAGTCTTTCAAATAAGGGATAACGTCACAGTCATATTTAGACTTTTTTAGATGTACAGATTGAATAAACTGAGGGAATAATATTTTGAAGCCTAGCTTTCTTACACAGCCACTCAAGTAAAGAATATAAGCAGAAAAATATTGGGGATGTTGGTAAGAGGGGTCTTTCAGAACCTCTAAATACGAACGTAATGTAAATACATTTCCATATGTCAGAAGGTCTCGGTGTGAAAAGCCCAGAAGAAAGGGCTCGACATTGCTTTAGATTTTCTCTTGGCTTTTTTTTTGGTTGTAAAACTGTCCTAGTTACAGGACTAGGAGGCGGAGTTTAGCATTATGTGGGGGTGACCAAAACTGTGTATTCTACACTTCTGTAAGTCATCGTTAGCGGTCTATCTTTTTAAGGCAGCAGGGGAAGCAGAAGGCTGGTCATTCTTCTCTGGCCCGGTGCTGTCTGGACTGCATCACCATCACCGCCGGTTCCCTGATTGTCATATTCCGCCCCGTGGAGCCCAAACCGTGCAAAGCTCCTGTGCAGGAGGCTGCGAGGGAAGCGATGGCGAGGGTTACCCCCTCTCCAGCGGAGCCACGCGCAGCCAGAGCCCGCTCCTGACCCTGGCGCATGTTGCCTGCTGGCTTGCTGCTCCCTCCCCGGGACAGTGACCCAGCAGCCAGACCGCCGCTGCCGCCCGCCCTCGGGCACAGCCAGCCGCCCAGCCCAGGCTGGGGCCGCTCCGGACAGCGCCCGCACCCTTCCCACCGCTGCCAACGGGGCAGGGAGCGTGCCCAGCAGCACACAGGCCGGCAGAATAGTTCCTGGCTCCAACCAGCTCTCCAGCTTTTGTCCTGTCGCTGTCTTTGCATTCTTCCCGGGCTGGGAGGAGGAGGCTGAGCCGCAAAAAGAACCTCTCTGGCGTGCTACCCTTCGCTCTCCCGAGCGCCACGTGGCAGACAGCGTGCGGGCAGCCACAGCTTTGGTTTGGCCCTGGCCGGGGCACGTGATACCTTGCCTTTGTTGGTTAAACCGTTCTCTTTTCGTGGACTCATTTATTATTATTGTTGTGTTTGCTGCAAGCCTGTTTAGAAAATTGTGATTCTGACTTCAGTCTCCCTTAGCATTTATTTCACCATTATAGAAAAGGGGACGGCTTGAGTGGCCTTAATTTCCCCACTAAGTTTTTAAACCCAGGACAAAAACTAAATTAAAAAGTGAAAGTAATCAATTTTCATTTGTCCTTCATAAGTTACTTGACTTCTCACAGTATTCTTTTTTCCTATTACTTTGTCACTGTAACCTCTCATAGTATGTAAATCTTGCCTTATCATTAATCGTTTTTGTCGCCTTTGCATGAATCTCATTAATCTCTGATACATCTTTACTGAGATGAACCAACTGAACTCAAAATAAGGTCATATGAGAACTTTTTAAAACATAGTATTTTCTAGATATATTTGTATTTCTATTTATCTGATTTATTTTATCTTGCTTTAAGAGACTTCTTTGGAATAGTTTGCTGGTTTGTAATAAAAATGTTTATTTTTCTGTTTCTTCTGACTTTGCTTGAGTAACGAAGTAGAAAGCTCCCTTTCAAATAACCTTTGCTGATAGCCAGCAAAGTAGTTATTGATGTATGATACACTTCAACATCTGCAAGCCCAAACTATAAATAATGCATTATACTGAATAATAATTTTTGTGGTGTGATATCATTCAACACAGCACTACATGGGGTATTGTACAACCACACCTAGTGCTGTAATTTTAAGTTAGGCATTTTCTTTTTTTGGAAGAATTTAGCAGTTTAGAAATTATATAGTCACAAAAAGTAGATAACAGAACCAAACTGTAGAAAGAGTTTATATTCTGTTTAAACATCTGAAGTGATGGCAACAATAAGTTATTCAGAATTGTAGATTTTTTTAATGTTAATATGCAAATCAAAATAGTCTGACTTATTGTCTAAAAACAACATCTTAGATCAATTATTATAATAATTAATGCATTACAATGCATAGGACTAAAACTTGTTTCCACATTGACCTCACTGCCCCAATAATATTTGAGTCACTCTGAAAGTGAACCACCTGTTGATGTCAAACTAGTTTATTTTTAATGGTAACAGTATTTTCCATTAAGTAGTCATGCAATACATATCTAAGATCCATTGTTCTTTTTATTCCATGTAATCACAGAATCATATAAGTTGGAAAAGACCTCTGCAATCATTGGGTCCAATGTTTTACCAATCAATACCCTGTCAACTAGACCATAGTGCTAAATGCCATGTCCACTTGTTTCTTGAACACCTCCAAGGATGGTGACTCCACCACCTCCCTAGGCATCCCATTCCAATGCCTAACAACTCTTTACACAAAGAAATTCTTCCTGCTGTCCACCCTAAACCTTCCCTGGCACTGCTTAAGGCTCTGTTCTCTTGTCCTATCACTAGTTACCTGGAAGAAAAAGCTGACACCCACCTTTCTACACCCCCCTTTCAGACTGTTATAGAGAGCAATAATGTTTCCCTGAGCCTCCTTTTCTCCAGGCTAAACAACCCCAGCTCCCTCAGCAGTTCCTCGTGTGGCTTACCCTCTAGATCCTTCCCCAGCTGCTTTGCCTTTGTCTGGACTCTCCAGCACCTCAGTGTCCTCCTTGCAGTGAGGGGCCCAGACGGGACACAGGATTTGAGGTGTGGCCTTAGCGGTGCTGAGTACAGGGGCACAGTCAATGCNGTGAGGGGCCCAGACGGGACACAGGATTTGAGGTGTGGCCTTAGCGGTGCTGAGTACAGGGGCACGGTCACTGCCCTGCTCCTGCTGGCCACACTATCACTGACACAGGCCAGGATGCCATTGGCCTTCTTGGCCACCTGGGCACACCCTGGCTCGTGTTCAGCAGCTGTTGACCAGCATTCCCCTTTCCTGCTGGGCAGCTTTCCAGCCAGTCTTCCCGCAGCTGGTAGCACTGCAGGGGTTGCTGTGACTCAAGCACTAGGCCTTGGTGAACCTCATACAGTTGGCCTCAGCCCATCAATCCAGCCTGAATACCTGTATTGACAAAATTGACACATTAACAGTTTTTTTCTTTTTAACTTCTACCTTCGTGTAAGGTATTGCGTTGACTCCTTTTGTTTTCTTCATTAATATTACATTTTTTCCGTTACTTAATTAAATTTTTTCCCTATGACAGTTGCTTTGCTTTCTTTTTATTACTTTGCTACTGCTGAGATCTGAGTTGTAAAATACAGATTTTAATTTCCCTAAACAATTGTCAATTGTATTAGTTTATGAAATACAGTTTCTCACTTTAAATTAAATTATTTCTTAGCTATTTTAAAAATTATATATGTGAATATAAAGTGAATGCCAAAATAATATAAAATGAAATGTCAAGACTGAGTGCCTGTGCACAAGCACAGAACCATATTGATTTTTTTCTGAATGCACATCTATTTTGTATTGTTTCACCTCTTCTCATAGTTTTCTTTGCTAACAAACAAAAAAGGATTTTCTATGAAGATTATTGTGTCATTTTTTACTCTCCGTTGGACTCTGAGTTTTGTGTCCCTGATGATAATGAAGATATGAAAAAAGTTGTAGAACTAGGATGGTAAAACTAATATCACAAAGTGTATTCTAACAGAGTCCCCTTTGCAGGTTGTGTTATCTGTAGATAGGAAATTATCCAGCGTATAAAGTGTGGAAGTGATTGTGTAAGCAAGGTTTAAGATTTGCAGATATAATTAAATTCAACAATTTAAAAATTACTTCTGGAAGTACTTTTAATGCAGTATAATGAAATAATTTCAAAAGTATTTCAAAATAGTTCTTGAGGGTTATAATCACAGCTCTTTTGATGAACTTTTACAGAAATCTAACTGATAATATGATAGCATTTGTGAATGAAAAATTTGCCAGAATAAGCTAATGTTGATTTGGTCAATTAGTGGTTATCATAGTCACAGATAAATCAAGCATGCTTTTCACCGGTAGAATCCCTGATGAAATTTACTAAAGACAATGGAGAATATTTCTGTTCTCACTTTTTATCATGTTCACAAATTCTGTAATATTCAGTGAAGCTGAAATGTTCAGGGAGCAGGAGCTAGAGTTGATCGCTGAGATGAGAACCACAAAGTATTTCTCCCACTGGATTGCACAAAGTGAGCCTCAGATATCAAGACAGAAGTCAAAGGGATCCTGTCAAATGATTCTATGTTGTATGGATCACAACACAAGGTCAGAATAAATTCAATAATAATTTGGATGTAGCTTGCTTTTAACTGTATGACTTCATCACAGGAAAGAAAGGGGAAGAAAATCTGGTGATCCAGGAGTAAAATGCCATTATAATAGGTAGCTGTAACAAATTATTTTGTCTTGAACTGGAATGGATTTTTTTTTTAAATGGAAACTTTTTAAACTCCATAAGTAAAGAGGAAAATAGTTATTTTACCTGACCCCAAAACTCTAAAAAACAAACAAGCAATGAAGGCATTAGATTAAATAATGCGAACTAATAACAGCTATCTTAACATAAACACGTTAGCTGCTTTATCAATAGTGGAAGCAATATTTGAGAACTAAAAATATGCTTCTCAGCAAAACAAAATAATTGTCCTAATTTTTTTTTCATCATGTGTATTTGTGCTTTGCAGGGTAAAATTGCTTTCTTTAAGCTGTCTCATACCCAACAATGGGAAATTTCCACCAGAACTGTGAAGGAATGCAGAGACATGGACGATTAAACTTTCCAAACTACTATAGCCCTTCATATCTAATAAAATCCTCACCTGACCAGTTTCTTTCTCACATAGTTTACAACTTCTACTTTAAGAAGTTTAAATAAGCAGGTTACTTGGGTTTTTTTTTTACAGAGTAATACTTTTTGTGTTTGAATCACACTCTTCTTCAAATTAATCCAACCTGATGCTGAGCACAGTTAAATTTGCTCTGTGCTTTTTGCTCTGATATGTGCATTTTTTTATCTTCTAGTAGTCTATGATTTTGACTTTTTAAGTGCCAGAAATTCTTAAAAGTGTGAGGTATAATATAGCTTTATGTCCAATCAAAAGCATGTTTTGAAAACAGAAGTTTATGGGATTTTCTTCTGAAAATGAAGAAAACCTGATAGCTAGAGAAATTTTGCCTCCATGTGCAGTGGAAAACATGGAAAGTATGGAAAAGGCAGAAAAAGTCTGACTCATTATGTCATGAGCAAATATTTTGACAGTTCACTAGATGAAAAGAAAGTGGGGAAAAAATTAATTGCAAATTATACATGGTTTCTATTTATTTAAATTTTCAGGTTATGGTCTAAATTGCAAAGGGGAAATGAATATCATAATGAATGTTTTTCATAAGACTGTATTGTTTATCTGCTTAATTGAAGACTTCACAGCTCAAAGACAGTCTGTTTTCATATGCTGGGAGGGAAAATCAGGGGAAAATGGGAAACAGACACTAAAAAATGTATTCTAACTACTTTAAATTGGTAAATTAATCCCTGAGAATAGAATAGCTCTCTTAAATTCTGGAGTATTTGAAAAGAGAGGAGATTCAGGACAATGTTGGCAAAATACAAGGATACAGTTGTGAGTCTCAAAAGTATTCTGCTAAGTCTGATGTGCAATCCAAAGAACCACAAGAATTGCAATGTTTCTAGTGCCTTTTTAAGAAACTCCTAATATAATAAAAGAAATACCAGAAAGCTTCCTTCAAAAAAAAATGGAATGTAATGAGGGTGAAAAATCAAGCTGCTGCTGCTACTATTCAGTCAGTATAAAGAATAGTAGGCACTGTTACTAGCTGGGTATAAGGTATTCCTGTAGTATTTTCTAGATCTTCTGAGTCACTGGATGGATCTTCAAATACATTAGAGGGATGTTAATATAATGATCTTATCTCTTCCCTTGTATTCTGCATCAGCTGTGAATTGTTCATGTGGAGACTGAAGGTGACTTCATGAACTGGAAATAGATCCATTAGAACACTGGTCTGTGCTGGTATAGTGTAATTGAGCTACTACAAAAGAAAGAGGAATTAAGCCCTAATACTTTATTGCTGCAACTTCTTTAAATACTGAACTGGATATATAGTATCTTTGTATTGAAAATACTTAGCTACCTTTCCTATGAACATTTCTTTAATTTCTTACATCGGGATGGACTATATATATCCATGCTGTTTATCTCCCTAGTAAGAACTGACAAATCTGTGAAATTTAGCACATGAAAGTGAAAATAGCTATGGCTCATCTCAGTTTATTATTATTCTTGTATGTTTTTCCTTTTGAAATTAATAATTTTCATTTGCCTTTTATAATTGCAGCAAGAAACAAGGCCAAATTTAAAAATCACACTTCTCTGCCATCCCTTGTCACTTGATGCTCACTTCAGATAGCTGGACGTTAATTTGTCTTAGCACATGCCAGGAATACTCCTTTTCTCTCTGGGAGTTGTGCAAATGATGAAGAGCAACAACCAGAGGGGGATGAATACATTGGAATACATGGGTCTGAGGCTGCAATGAAACATTGTAATTATTAACAACAGAATGTCTGATTTATTACAGGTTTGACCTTAAAATAGTGAGTGGGCATTTGCTGGTTTTGTTTGGCTTTTTTTGTTGTTGTTTTTAGTTTGATAGTCATACTGGTATTTCATATAGGCAGACACATTTGAGAAAACTTACACATTATTTTAAGCATTGCTTTTTAACTCATGGCCTGTAGAGATGTCGGGAGTAGCAGATGAGTGTGACATGCCATATTGATTTCATGACAATGAACTTTGTAATTTATATGTATATACACTATATAATGATTTATGGAGAACCTTAACTCTTGTCTGTGCTGAAAAGACTTCCAATTGGACTTTGGCCAGTAATTTTTTATTGTTATCCAAAGGGAAAATTCTTTTACCAAGACTAAAATACTGATTACCATAATTTCTCTGTCAAAGCAGTGAGCTTCCAATTAGTCCATCTATAAAAGTAAGCATTTAATGGGAAATAATATAAATTACTCAGAAATGTTTGAAATAAATGAAACAGAATTAATAAGAATTCGTAAGAAATATACTTTACAACCTGCTGCATAGAAAGAGAATTCATCTATTGCAAATCTGGATATTTAGACTGGAACCATGCAGCGTACGTTCAAAGAGCTCTGAACACTTCCAGACATCTGAAACTCCTTTCCCAAACTTTTAAATATCTTAAAAATTTGAAGTGGATTCTTTTTAAAATAGACAGATGAAACCAAGTATCTTCTACTTGCCAACATGGCCAGTGCTTCCAGGAACAAGAGCTTTAAACTCTATTCTTGCTTCTACTAATAAATTTTCTACTAAAAAATTTTCTTTTTTTCTCATGATCACTAGCAAGTGATGTTCCCTTTCGTAGGCTTGTTTTCTCAAACTAAAGGAAATAAATGGACTAACTGCCATTGTGTCTTGCTATTGTTCTTATATCAATTGGGTTTTTTTTATTTTTTAAGAAATATTACACATTTCAAAAATGGAATTGAAGGACCAGTAGAGTTAAGTCTGCGTTAAAGATACTAAAATCACAAACAGAACATAGGCACTAGGCACTAAGAGATCTCATTTTCACACCAAGATTTTACTTCCCTCTTTCCTTGCTGTAGAAATTTCAAAATACAGTGGTGCATGTCACTTTCTCATTCAGCTTGATGGTGCATTTACTTATATGTGCAAGATAAGTATGATTATTACCATTGAAATGATTTTTAAAAAGAGACCGCTTAGGAAGAGAGGGTGTCAAGAGGATGGAGCCAGGCTCTTCTCAGTGGTGCTGAGCAATAGCACAGAGACAACAAGCGGAAGCTGATGCAACACCTGAAGATTAAAAAGAACTTCTTTACTGTGCAGGTGACCAAGCACTGGAACAGGTTGGCCAGGGATGTTGTGGAGTCTCCCTCACTTGAAATATTCAAGAACCAGCTGGACACAATCCTGTGCCATGTACTCTGGGATGACCCTGAGCAGGGAGCCTGGACCAGATGACCACCGTGGTCTCTAACAGCTTGACCTATTCGGTGACTCTGTGATTTTGTGAATTTTTATTTATTTTAGGTGAAGTAGGATTCTTACCAAACTGATGTGCAGACTTGCCAAGAAGTTAAAGTTGCAGTTGATAAACTTTTCCATATTTAAATTGCTAAGTAAGGACTGAAAAGAAATACATGGATAGTAGATTGTATAAAATTCTCATATATTCTATTCTTAAGCTATTTCTAATAAAAAAAAAAAAA